>JADDOH010000248.1:0-408887 GCA_016648135.1 Agrypnia vestita | reverse complement strand
AAAGCCAATGGCTTCTTCATCAGGAAAACAAAAATAATATTTAAAAATCGAAGGTACTTTCTCGTCGGTAGGTACTTTCTCGATTTACTACAATACGAAAGTGAAATGAGAATAATAACATATTTGTTTTTTAGTGCTACTTGTTTAATTTTAGTAAGACGAGGCATCTAATTAGGGCATTTCATATAAACTACTGAAAGCAACAGCTTTATAATTTTGAGTACTTAAGATGAGTGTTTTATATTGTTACAATCTTAAGAAATAAATTTATTCTTACAATGAGACTCATGCGAAAAAGAATGGCTGAATAATATATATTCTACCAATTTATTGTGGTCTGAGCTAGATTGAGCAGGCTGAGATGGGCGGGGCATATGCGGAGAATGCCGGCATCGCGGGTGCCCAGGAGGATCGTAGTGGAATATTCGGGTGGGGGAAGAAGTGTCGGCAGATCTAGGCTGCGACGGGAAGACGAGGTCAGAAGGGATGCGGACCAAATACTGCGGGTGAGAGAGTGGACGAGTCGGAGGCAAAGACTGGCGAAGGCCGTGATCCGGTATGAGCTGCAGAGCCATTGAAATACAAAAATAATATTATAGTACCTAATTAAATTACAAACAGAAAAATCTAACTTCCCTTTAGTATATGAAACCAGCAACTACCCTTTGGCTATTTGTATAATATTACTTATTCATTTACTTTAGTAAAAATATAAGTTCACTTGTTTTTTTTACAATGTTTCGCTTTAATACTTTGTCATTAACGCTGCGGTACTGGCGCTTGTTTGCTGGACACTAATACTGGTGCGGGGCCTCTCAGACCTTCACGGAGTTATCCATTGTTAGTAAATTTTTAACTTAAACTTTTTTTTTTAATTTTAAAATAAAACTACCGGGATCTGGTAGACCGGTAACGCAGGGTTGAATTAATTTTAAAAATAATTTAGTATGGCATTCCAGGTGAGTATTCCAAACACTCTTTTATGGCGGTCCTGAAGATATATCTTACCTAAAATTTTAAAAAAGGATTTCTGAATAAATTCTACTATTTAATTGACTAACAGAAATTGAAAATTTTGCAGATGCATAATTGAGATATAATTAATTGAATAACGCCGTTGCTTTAAATAATCTTTTGGCACGCTAGTGCTACGCACGTGCGTGTTTTTTAATAATATCTGAGTACGCAAGTGCATGCACGATACATACAATTATTAACAGAAATAAATCCATGTATCATGAGATATTTAAAAAACAAATTAATTTTAAGGGTTTGTTAATTGTATCGTGTTATTAGTTTGAGGATCAGCAAATTAGTTTTGTTAAGAAGATTTATCATCCCTATGTAGGGAATATTATCGAAGATATTACCTAGATAGCATGTATCGCATGCTATATGCAAATGTCGTGTGAATTTAGGCAAGCAAATCCTAAATTTTTAAACTAAAACTAAATAACGGATATCCTCAGTCTTTTAAGATTTTATTTATTTGGGATTTATCGAGGTTAAAAAAAAAAATCAAATAGAGAATTTGAGCTTACTTGATTAAAGGCTTCGCATAGGGCTCTGATTTGTTCAAATTTGTACACTTTAATGTCACGCAGAGACGAACAAGAGTATCACGCCTTTTCCACTTAAATCATTGGAAAACAAACTACGGTAAAAACTGTATTATTAACAGAGTTCTAGATACCCATGACATGGCCTTTGCAGATCTCGATCTTTTATATTTAAGTTTTGAACAGTTTACACAAGCCCTTACGTATAAACTCGCGTGATGACATTTTTCTTCCCATACATGTGAACACACACACGAACACATAAAAACGCATATACACGCGGACACATAAAAACACACAAATATACACACTCACATAATCTCACTATTTGACATATTGTTTTTTCTTTTTTTATCGATCCTGGTTTAATTTTCTTGTATATATGTATTTTCTTGTAATTGACCCAAGGCTCTGTACATCAATAATTGTTTTATTTTCAAGATTTATTCATTATATGGCTACAGCCATTCATTATATGGCTGTAAGAAAACCAATAAATGAAAAATAAAATAAAAATAAAAATAAAGTTAGGTTTGACCATGACCAACATAGTAGGTACTATAAATAACTTATTTGTACCTGAAATCTTGTATTTATTCACGAATATTGTTATTATAATGTCATATTTATATTTTTCGTTTTACCAGAGTGGTTGTGGTCACTGAGAACGACGAAACATTAAGCCGTAACTGACCTGCTCCATCTGTTCTGATCTGCAGCATTCCTGACTAGTTCTTAAAGCTATACATCAATTGCAGAATTTACCAGATCCATTTAATCTAACCTAATCTAATCTAATCTAATTAACCAGGTCTAATAATCAAATTTTTGATCTTCCACGAGGATTGGTATCGTCCCTATTACCCTATAAATAAATGTTAAATATATACATTTTGTTAATTATTTTGCTATTATCATTTAAATAACTGAATTGGTGTACGCTGTTTGACATTTTGACAAAACAGACTCCCCAATTCGACTGCACCTATCTATTCCATTTATCATACAATAGGAATTTGTTAATTAGATTTTTGGCAGCTGTGTACATTGTACATGAATAATTATATTGATGTTAGTTAGATTTCAAAGTTGATTGTAAGCTCAACTTAAAATATTTAGGACCTGTGAAACAATTATAGGAAAATTTGATAGATTACTGCATTAGTAGATTTTTGATAACCAATTTGGCAATGTGAAGAAATAATTCCCTACATAGGGAATCTTCCAGTGTTCGCGTATTGCTTATAAGTAGGAATCAAGTACAAGTAAATAAGGAATATACTAATATGGAAGTTTAAATAAGATGATACATGAAATTTATTTACAACAAAATTGAATGTTTCTAGTCGACTGAATGTTCGAAGATGAAATGACACGTAGCCGTGCCTTTGAATGGTTTACCAGCTCACAAGGTTTACCTAGTCAACGAATACCAAACATTCTTCATTGTATTCATTATTGGCTACAATACCTATTAGTAGACCTTCACTTCCTTAAGAGGTATTCATTTTCTTACATTGACCCTTAATTTTCGCCGTTTCTCTTTAATTTAGGATCTTTCAGGCAGACATGTCCTTGAGGACATTGTCGTTCCATCTCAGCTTAGATTCATGTTTCCCGAGCTGTGTTGCGTACTTAGCCGTATAATTATTACAATCGCGCAGTTATCACATGGCAAAAGAAACGGTGTGAGTGGGGAGCGAAAAAGGATACAAAGATACATTGAAGGTGAACCTGGGCGGGTGCAGGATGGATATTGAAAACTGGGAAATTGCGATCCATGAAACAAATGCGCGGTATAGGGCCGATTGCAGTTTCCTAGAAAAGAAAAAAGATAAAGAAAAAGGAGCCAAATCCATCTCTCAGAACCCCACTATCCAGATGCATGGATACAACTTGTGGAAGGTTGTGCGGTTCCAGAATGGGTCTCCTCAGCCACGCTCGGACATATAATTAACAACATGGCAGACGAGACACATAATTAATAACTTCGGCGATCCCTCGCAACGAGGAACTGCCAAAGAAGACTTAGTCATCCTCTTTTCACTCTCCAACCGATAAAGTTATATTTTGTAAGTGACAAAATGTTTAAATCATTAAACTTATTATAGAAAATTAAGGAATTAGGAATAAAATGAATAGCCTATTAAAAAATGTGCATAACATACTAGGTCTTTATACAATCCATATTGAAAAATGGAATCAAAGGTTGGGGTGAAATATTTGGGAGTTTTGGTTGAATATGATGTATAATGTATCTAGAGAAGCTGCTTTATAGGATCACCACCTGTCCTGCGACAGAAAATTTCCAAAGTTGTGAAATGCTTTTTATTCGCTCGATTGAACAATTACAAGCTATGCATAAGTACGATTACAAAGACAAGGATAGATACTCGATGGACTAGAGCCTCCCGCCTATGCCGGGGGTCGCGGAGAGACTGACATGCCCGTATAGGATGTTGGCTGCTTTTTACATGTTTCGCGAACAAATAAATTTACTGAAGTCTAGCTGTACGAGTATGTGTAGATTGCTGATGGTGCGGTGACCTGTATAAACGGCCCGTGTAGACCTTGCTGTGCCTCGATTTATTTACGCAGCATTCTTGTCACGTGTGAGTGTGTGTGTGTGGCCTAGATTGATGGTTTATGTATTATGGTATGAAATGTCACAAATATATAAAAGTAATCTTCAGGCTCTAAATATCACACGTAAATTGATTTTAACATAATATCTATAAAATCTGGAACCTATTTCACAAATTTACTATTTTCAGATTGCAGCGTCTCTTATTTGGATAGATTATAATATAATATTAAACATCGCATTACTACAAATACACAAAAATAATTAAACACAAAAACCATCACCTAAAGACAAATCCACTCCAAAGTAAAATTTATTATAATTAGCAAAGAGTACAAATAATAGAAATACCTAAGTCAATAATACAGCCATGCAATACTTTAATACGTAACCAGAAATTACGTACTTTAATAATTTACCAAAAAATATTAAAACACCTACATAATCATTAATTATACTATCAAATTTAAGAAAATACAAAATCTGTAAATAAATGAAAAAATATATAAATATATACCAATGAAATTTTATTATTTAATAAATATTCTTATTTTATAATATTTCTTGCAAATTATCAGAAGTAAAATAATAAGGTACTTATCAAAAATACATTAAAGGTAGGTAGGTAGGTATCTGTTGAAATGAAAAATGTGGTTGTTCTCCTGATTCCTTTCACAAATTGAACCTTTAACATTGATGGAACAGAAACAACAACAACAAAAAATTGTAACTAACTTATGTTTAATGTATAATATATATGTAAAATATATTGTATAAAAAACAAATATTTTCACTTAAATATTTCAACGAAAGGAGCAAAGTATAAGGTTATAAGATGCCTACTAGACAAAAATTAAATTATCTTCCGAAAATCGATAAAAAATTACAGACCATGAAAAGCGAGTATTTTTCGCTTTACGCCCTTCAAAACAGTTTACGAGTGAAATAATGTATTTTGTTTCTTAGAAATGAGACAGGCCTCTCAAATTTAATAGATTTTACTAGTGAAACCCATCAAAAAGTGCCTGAATTTCGCGCTGTTAATGATATTCCCGGGAAGGTACTTCCACCCCACAAAGCACTCTGCCGCGCCGTAAGAAAATATTCAACTAGTTTTTATGAGTTCAAACGAGCTTTACTGCTTTTCAAATAAATCATTCAATATTTTTGCCTTAATTTGTTCTCACGTGAGAAAAACACTGATGAGAAATTGTAAAGGAAGTATAAAATATATATTAAAACTTTGAGTCCCGAACTATTTTTTTTTCTCAAAAAGAAGTATTATAGGAGTCTAGGAGGATAAATTATAAAAGTCTCACAGAGATGAAGCCAGTTTATATATGAAAAAAGTGGATAGAAGTCTCTTGTACTATGGCTTGGGGCTTACAAGCTGGCTTAAGTGATCGCTCTACACAATGCAAGTTTAACCAATTCCATCGTAAGAACATCCACATATTATCAAATTTTGAAAGTTCTATATATATGTTCGAATCGAGAACCTTTCATATATTGCTATGGACTCTACTAGAGACATCTGTTGATTTTTTCTCATAAACAAGTTAGTAAACACAGCTTTCGTCACTTGTAGTTATTATACTTCTTCTTTTTTAGTATGGTGGGGAATGAGAGGGGGAACTCTAAGTTGCAGCCAGTCTAGGGCATCAGAAGTCACCCTGTGGACCTCATTTGTTTCGCCGGGGGAATAGTGGAGGGGGTAATCGTTGATCACATGATCGGTGGTCTGCAACGCACCCCATTCACACATCACCGAATCTTTAAGGCCCCATGCGAGTGCAACGGCTATTCTGTTGATGGAGGATCAGAACTTAAGAGAACCCAGTTTGCTGGATTTTAAACTAGTAGATTTATCCAAATCATGAAATACTGCTGCAGTTGTTTGTTACACAAAAAAGTACAAAAAAGCTAAATAAAAATATTTTAATAATTGTTTACTTTATTGTTCGCGAAAATTATTTCATTATTGTACTACCATAGAAAATGATTTTTAATTAATTTTTAATATGTTTTGATTATATTAAATAACGCTAATAATTTTGATTCCTTTTAATTGTGTTCCAGATTTCAGTATTGGGTTTTTGTGGTTACAGCTGATTTATACTTAACTTCAAATCTGTTTTGAATTACCTTCATTTAATTACATTTGACACTTTTTTATTCCTAACATACTGATATTTCTTTTGTTCTTTCAATCCTCAATGTTCAATCTTTAATCAATCTTCAATCAATCAATATTCAATCTTAAGTGTCCTAGTTGTAGTTATTGTGTTAAAATAGCTATAATCCGTCATAAATGACGTACCTTTACTGTATTCGATAACAACGCCATCTAGCGCATTGGTAGCGTTAGTGATGGAAATTTACGTACGGACATAGAGACATACCTACATACAAGTACATAGAGAAATATGAAATTTTTTCTTTTAAATTCCATTTTATTTTATAATTTATTATTATTTGCACTATCTGGTAGCATTATTGACGTACATTGTTACATATAGCATTATTTTTTATGATGTTTATTCCTCAGAATTTTTTTTTTTGATAACGCGAGTGATTAAAGGTTAAATTTTTTTTATGAGAATAGAAAAATAATTTACTTTCACCCACCCCAATAGTTTTTTTAATGGTAGATAAAGTCACGTTTTCTTTGTGTATTAGATATAGGTATATATATATTATTATTACATTGATTTCCAAAACCAAGGGTTAGACTAAAGGAATCAGATTATTAAGGGATGTAAATATTGACTCCCCCGCCTATATATCGTATTTACCTACTGATATAACGTACACGCAATATTTGCGAATTCCCTTCGTTATTTACACAAGAGACATAATATCGTGAAATGAATTTTCGTTATTTAATTTTGTTATAAACATAATATTGGGCAAACTCTCGACTCTCGGGCTTTGTCCAGGAACATGGCCGCAGGGTTAACATGAAAACGCGGACGGCATATTCGCCAGGACACCAGGCGCTGTAGTACTAGTTGAGTGGTTTGCCTAGGCCGCGGGCTGTTTCATACTTTGTCTGTTGGCCCAGACATTTGACACTGGGCGAGTGTTATTGATATAGTCCGAAAAAATAATTACAGACAGACAAGGAAAGTTTTATGATAGTTCCGAGAGGAAGAATATATCCACCCGTCAAGAGACATATTTTCGTGTTGGCACGTGATGTGTATTGAGTGTGCGTATTATGGTGAGGTGTGTTTGTAGTGGCAGAATAGGTGGATAGATACAGGGTTGCAAATCATACTCAAGATTAATATTGTTGGTTTATTGACACAAAGTTTACGAAGGTTGGCGCGGAGTATAGTAAAAAAGTACATGTGTTGACTACTGCGGTCGGCGAAAGAGTGAGGTACATGCTGGTAACCATTCTTATCACAAAATTGAAACACTTCATATCATCCGAAAAATTACAAACTAAACCATACAAAGAAAAGGAAATGTTTATTTATCGGAGATCATACATAAAAATTCCATAATTTCAGCATTCTCTTCTTCTAAGTACGAACGCTCACTTTATTCTATAATATCTACACCGAAATCGTAACATAAATAAAAATCTTTTAACTAAAATTATAGAATTCTCACAGAGACCAAGCCGTTTATATGTGGAACGTGTATGGAAGTCTCTTAATAATATTTCCCAGGGCTTACGACCTGTATAAGTGATGACTCTGGATAACGCAACGATCACCATCGTTAGATCATCCACACTTTATCAATTTTTTAAAGTTCTAAATATGTTCCAAACCTGAAAATCTTTCATAAATTTTAAGGGACTATGCTAGAGACATATGTAGTTTTTCTCATCAAATAGTATACATACATGTTGTGCTGTATCTCGACGTCAAGCCGAAATCACGTAATAGGCCAAGTCATAATAGTTATCAGAAAAATATTTAAAAAATCCAAGTCAGGTGTTTTAAAAATTATTAGCATTTAAAAAATCAACAGTCTGTGACGGTCTTTTCACTCCTGTTACTACAAATCTTTATTTTTCTTAATTTTTTTTTTTATTATAATGTAATCCTGAATAATGCTTCTGTAAACTTTTGTCCAAATTTTTAAGCCAACTGCTCTAGCTTGGAAGAAAATGTCACTTTTTGACCAAACCAAGTATTCAAAATCAATACTTTGCCCAGTATTAATTAAGTGACTGTTTTTTTTATTTTTTTAAATATTTTTCTGATAACCATTATGACTTGGCCTATCACTCAATTTCAGCTTGACGTTGAGATACGGGACACTCTGTATATTTCGCAGCTGGTAATGATACCTCTATTTATTAATTTTATTTATTAAATTATTTAATGAATAATTAATACGTCTCAGAGCCAGTGATCCTTTCATAAGTCTATATGCTATAAGTATATTAAATTTAAATACTTTCAAAAAGGATTTATTAATTTATATTATTTAATATGTTATTAATAATTTGCTTAATATGTCAAACTTATAATTTATCTAACTATGTTCCTATGTTATTTATTTATGTATGAGAAATTTATAAGCCCTTATTCATATCAAAATAATGATTAGAAAATCCAAAATTGTTATTAATTGTTAGTGCTCCTGAATTGTAATATTATAATTTTAAGAGTTTTTACTTTTATAAAAATCCTAGCAATCATTTTATATTTATTTTTGTTTTTGTAAATGTCTTTACTTAGAATTTTAACTTTTACTAAACTTTGTATCCTGGTGAAGTGTATATTTGAAACATGTTGATAATTCAATAAATAGTGGTTAACACAAAGTTTTTCTCTTTTTATTAATGTAAAAAATCATAAATATGATATTTTTAAATCTTTAACCAAAACCGTTAAAAGTTTCAACCGCACCCGCGAATTATCTGTCAGTCCTACACCAGCGACATCTGTTGGCCCCGCCCCGAAGCTCACGGCATCCCTTATGATAAATGGCCGACAGGCACAGCCTAATTGTAGCCTCATATCCCAACCCCCATCCCAGATTAAGACAAGATGAGTGGTAAGTAGTAAAAAACAGAAATGAGATAATTTTTACAAGTGACACCGGGGGCGAAATGGAATGCCAGGATCCTTTGTTGGAAAAAACGTAGAACCTTTTTGTAGCTGTTTGCGTGTCGGCATTTTGGTATTTTTATTAACAAGTCCACAATGATTTGTTTCATAATTTAAACCCCAAGTAGGGGTGGCTTTAAGGCACGAAGCCTCGTTTGGAATCCAGACTATTTTTGTAATAGTTGCCATAGTGAAAGGATGTCATAGTAGAGCATCGTGAAAATTTTGCTTTGACCGCGGAGAATTGGTTGAATTTAAGGGTGAATATTTCTTTCTGTTTACGATGTTTCGAAATGAAATACGTTCTTATACTAAAATACAGCATTGCCAATTTTTTGTATAAAATTAAAAGAACTTACATTATAGGTTTGAAATTCTAAAGATCTTTTATTAATTTTATAATTTCTAATGATTTTAAGTAAAAATTATGTTCGTAAAACTGGTTCTAAAATATTTTTATGGGTAGAACAAAAAACAACTGTTTTATTTACATGCATGTAAATGGGTTGTTTATTTTTATGTAATTAACTGATGTAGCAGTTATTTTGTATTTTAAATTGAATATTTTCCTTTAATTTTTAACTGTGGCAACTGTGACAAATAATATATAAAATACATATTCGAAAAATACGAATATAAAATAACATCGTCGATGCATATAATAATAACTTTTTGAAATTTTCTAATCACGTCATTGAAACATTATATTTTCCAGTATTATTATTACATTTGAAAAACCTAAGAAATCAAAAATCAATACTGGTAAAAAGTCTTTCAGGCCCATTTTTATAAATAATCATTATATTTTTATGTTTAAAAAATATTGAAAACATCACCTTTTCATCTCTTACTACAAGCCTTTATTGAAGACAGAGTTATGTACATCACATATATTGTTTTAAGCATAAATTAACATTATTCAATGAAATCAAGAAGGAATACAAATTTTCAACGGCGCATGAGACTTTTTCTCAATTTAACAGAAAACAATGCCTCTGCAAATCTCCTGCTAGAAGATGCAAATCAAGACAAAGATGTTTGGATACAGGCTGATCTATTCTCCATAAACATGAATGATCTTAAAAACTAGTAAAATATGCGCTATACAATATAAATTGTTATTAAAACACTAAAAATTTTAAATTCCATAATTTGTGTATTTTTGAATACTTTGTAAAAAATCAAGCTTAATACATGAAACATTTTGCAAGGCAGAATTACTAGAATAATCAATAGTATATTAATTAAGGAATAATTATAGAAGTCTCACAGAGACCAAACTATTTATTAAATGAGAAAAGTGGATGGAAGTCTCTTATACGATGTCTCAGGACTTACAAGCTGTATGAGCTGGCTTAAATGAACATAATTGAATTCCGTCAATTCCGCAAAGTTCGCCAATTCCATCGTAAGAACATCCAATAATTTTGAGAGTTCTATATATTTAATGATATGCTTCGAATCAAGAACATTTCATATATTGCACTGGTCTCTACTACTGGCACAAGAGACATCTGTTGTTATTTTTTTTCATTAACAAGTTTAGATATATATAGATTTCGCAACTTTAGGGTAATGATAACATTATAGCTTGTTGTATCGAGTAGCTTGTTGGTCTTGTGGTTAGGACACTCGCCTCGTGATCCAAAGGTCGCGGGTTTGAGTCTCAGACCAGACTAGCAAGTTAGTCCTATTTTCATAGCACAGGCGTTTAGCTTTATTTGAAAATAGTAAGAATATTTATGTGACACGTATTCCGTGTTCGCATCTCTATTTTAAAAAAAAATAAAATTTTCAAAGTGGAGTTTTTTTAGCAATATGCCTCATTAACTTATGTATGTTAGTCTTTCGAATTATTACATATCTACATGAATACGCCTGAAAATCAATATTTTCTATTTTTTATGTACCAGCATATTTTATTTTTAAGAATACTTTTATATGAATGTTTGTACCATCGTATAAGAGACTTCCATCCCCTTTTCTCGTGTAATCAATGGCTTTATCTCTGCGAGACTTCTATAATTTATCCTTAATTAATAAATCATCCCTCTGGGGACCAAATCCAGAAACAGTGTTCCTAGAAGATACTTTCATATAAAAATATTGTTAACAGTATTTTTTTTTGTAATTGCATGACATTGCCCATTTACCGTGTTATTTATAAAGTGAGTTATTTAATATGGAATTAATGAAGTGAGTACCTCAATACGGAATCGATCTTTTGTCTAATGCTTGTAATGCTGTCATTTAATACATTGACATGATCGCTCAGTTTGTTTTAAAGTTGCAAACTACGCTTAATGGTACGATACCAACCAAAACGTGACTGGAGAGAACAGGCGTGAGTGACTAGATAGTGACGTCATGTACTTCTAAATGTTAAATTTAAATTAGCTCAATTCAACAATTTACACGTACACTCACGATATTTCATCGTTTCCTCGCTATAACTATTCATCAATCCAACATATTTGCACGCCTTGGCGATAGCAGACTCCATTGCATTCAGTAGATTTTCAAATTAATTATAGTACGCGTAATTGAAGTGAGGGGAAAAATATAAATAATATTATTTAAACATGAGTTTAATTATACTTTACATGTTAGCACTCGAGTTTCGAGAATATCAAAATCTCTCATCGACAGGTGAAGAATATCAGAGATTTAATTAATGAAAAAATAATAATTGAAATATTAATTTCTTCTGAGAGATTTTGATACTCTCGAAACTCGAGTAGCAAAAAAAACAAAAGTTAAATTATAATGAAAATCACGTACAAATAATAGAGCACGTTACGTAGAATAAATTAATAAGGCGGATTTTTTAAAAATTATTTTTTATTTTGTTCTTTTTACAATTTAAATATATCATTTAACATTTAAAATATGGAAAATATTTATTTTACTCTCTATGAAAGTCATAAAATTCGTATAGAGAAAAAAAATACAGATACCAGGTATCAATATGCAATTCAAAACATTATATAATATATTACGTGTCAAGTAGTATATTACGTGTATATATGCTTTTTGGTCTCAATAAAAAAAATTGTAATCGTTTGGGGGAGATTATAAAAGAATTTTACACTAAGAAAACAAAAATGATTTTGCATTGTGGTAAAATAAAATTTTTGTATGTTAAGTGTATTTCTAAATCTACCAGATTGAAAATCGCTTCTTGTGATTAATGTAATGTTAATTTTAAAATTAGGAATATCGATTTTTTTAACTATAAATTGTTACGGATATTTTATACGAACCGTGTGTTTTTCCGAGAAACAATTCTTGACATTTCGTTGAAGTCGTATAACTTTCGGAATTATTCGTATTATTGTCGATATTAATTAAAACTAAAAATTGGTTAGAGGCACTTGAGATTGGCCTCCCTTTTTAGACTTCCGGATTCTGGAGAAGATATTTTTAAAATTATAATTGATTCTGATATAGTTGGTTTTCTTTTTCCATCTTTTTTTTTGGTGAAAAATACCTCATATGTATTATTAATATCCGAAATAAAAACTTCACCCTAGACCTGCGCGGCCCTAGACCGAGCCCTTGAAGTAAATGGAAAAACTCTTCACAACAAAGAAAATAGCTGGGAACCAATACAAACAGCGATGAAATCAAACTAGTTTTTGTGAAAGGGCGATTTTTTCAGATGGCCTCAGAAAAATATCTGTAATTCATAAAACTACCCACCGATGTTATTTGTAATCAATAATAATAAGTTTTGGTAAATACTCAAGAATATTCTTGGTAAGGAAGGCTACATATTTTTATACTTTACGAAGATTTCTCTTGTTTAATGTCGAGGGTAGAAAGCCAAAAGGCGTTAGCGATTATTTAGAACTTTACAAAAGGGTAAAATAGTGGTGTGTCAGTCCGATTTAATCAATATTTCTTCTATTATTTAACGATTTTCATTTGTGTTTTGGTTAACGAATAAGAAAATCGTTTAATAATATAGGAAACATTGACAAAATTTATTGACAGAACTTTATTTTGCTCTCCTGTAAAGTTCGAAATAATCGCTAACGCCGTTTTGGCTTTTTACTCTCGGTATAATTTTACTTATTTCATACATAATACATAATACATACATAATAATTTGAACACCAATTTTATTTTCATCTTCATAAATATTTAAAATATAAACGGCATAAGATGTCAATTATTTTTTTAAATAATCGTCTTCCGACGCAGAAAATTCAAAACAGTAAAATAAATTTAGTAAAATAAAATCAGGTACCTATTTATATTGAAGATATAAATATTTTCTCAAAATATAAAAAAAAAAACAAAACAAATTTAGGTATGTACTGAAAATGAAAAATTATCCCAGCCAGAAAATGTAATATATTTTAGAACTTCATTTTATTTACAATTCAGTTTTAAATACTGGAATCCTAGTGAGGAACCCTTTTGCAAATAACCCTCACATTCCTAAATGAAGTGACAAAGTTTTACATCCCCGAAACTACCCATTAAGCAAAGGCAGCTACGAGGGGTGAATAGTTTGCTTTGTCAATCAAACATAGAATTTACTTGGGTGAATTTCTATGAACTACTTGCTGTGGTTTGTAACATCTGATGAAAATGTTAATTTTATAAATCGTGTGCTAACAACAGAGAATACAATCTAGTATTAAATATTTTAACCTTTCTCTTCGATTATTTCACTATCCAATCATCCCTTCTACCTTCAAATTTAGTTATATTGTGATAGTTCGCCCTGACGCGACACAATTTAATTTTTTTTGTTTCAATTTTCTTTCTGATCTCGAAATCGCCTCTAATTTTTTGAATATCTCTGTATATATGTTAAATACAGAGTTCGTATTTTGGGCATTCCTCTGTAATTTACTTAAGTATTGGATGAAATAATTACAATCCTTAAATATTAAGCAAACGCAACAATAAAAAATGTTTTCTCGATGAAACTGACATTAATTTGTCAGGTTATGGATTAAACGTATGCATTATAAGTTGGAAGTGGTGCGTGGAGCGCAGTGCGCCATATACAGAGCGCATACTAAGATTAACACTATGTAGTAGCTGGTCGCACGCCGGCTGAGTAAAGGCCGATTGTATCCATTTGGATTATAGTAATATTTATTTTAAACTATCGATTTCAAAATAATCGAAATGTTGTCCAACAATCAAATAACCCGAAGATTACTATACTAACCAAGTTGTTATTTAATTGTTAATTATAAAATATTATATTATTGATTCATATAAGTAATAAGTGTAAAATATTCAAAAAAAGTTGCAAAGTCTACAAAAGTCTGTACAAACATAAAGTTTACATCACTGGGATGCGCGTTTTTATTTTAGCACCGGAATTGCAATAATACCCAATCCGAAAAAAATGTCATGTGTTCACGGATGTGGGCCGTGTATGTTTTTTTGATCTGGCAACATTCTTTGGTCTGGTTAAATTGGTAGGTTAAAAGAGTAGGGGCGCAATACTGCAATCAAGTAATACTTCATCAGCGGCCTGATGCAATTGCCTCAGAAGGGGTACACATTAGCGAAGGGAAAAACTACATTTCAAAATGAAGACTACAACACACACACGTTCACCAGTTTGAAGACTACAAAGTGTACACTACAATTGTAGTAAAAACTTCTTGAAGTGAAGTAATTGTAGTACTACGAAATGAAGTGAAGTAAATGAAGTGAAGTAATGAAGTAATTGTAGTATTAATGAAGTGAAGTAATGTAATGAAGTAATTGTAGTATTGATGAAGTGAAGTAACGAAATGAAGTAATTATTAATAGTATTAATGAAGCGAAGTAATGTAATGAAGTAATTGTAGTATTAAGGAAGTGAAGTTATGAAATGAAGTAATTTTAGTATAAATGAAGTGAAGTGTAATGAAATGAAGTAATGTAGTACTAGTGAGTTAATATTTTTTCCCAAATAAAAATTTGGCGAGCTAAAAAAAAAACGGTCAACGAGAAAAATATTTAAGATAAATGACGATATTTTCTCCAAAGTAACATTTGGCGACCTAAAAAAAAAAAGATATCTTCATTCGATTCCAAAAAATTTTCAAACCATCGGGGGGGGGGTTGTTACAGTTTCCAGAGATTTCTTAGTTTAGCTACATCAACTTCCCAAAAATTTCTTCATGGGTCCCAAAATTTTTAAATTATGAGGGGGGGGTTGTAACAGTTTCCAGAGATTTCTTCATATATCTACATCAACTTCCCAAAAATTTCAGTTAAAAAATGCACTATTTAAAGTATGTTTCTCATTCTTTCGATAACTTTGAAATGTATGTACTTTGTAGTGTTCGCTTTGAAATGAAGTGTACTATTTGAAGTTTACACTTTCAATAACTTTGGTGTTTGTAGTTTGTAGTGTGCATTACACTTCAAAACGTGCGAAGTGTGCACTTCAATGTAGTGTAGTGCTACATTGTAGTAATGAGTACAGAGCGGACCCATCACTAGTATACATTATGAACTGATCAGATTGAGTCTCTATCGTAGAGCCGAGTCTCCGCCATTGGAACGGGCAGACCTTCCACCGTATGCTTCCACGTTTTATCTGTAATTTTACCTGTACGATTTCACTTGCTCGCGGAGCTAATCTCTAGTGAAAAATATACATCCACATGCAATTGAAACCATGCGAAACCATATATCATTCATTTACTTTTTCTAATTTTTAACTATCAATCATCAAAACTTTTGCCCATTCTTAGGGGAGAATTATCACTTGGGGTGTCGAAAGGAGTTGGAACAAATTACAACTTGTGCTGCAAAAAGACCTAAGGATAATTATATTGAATACTTATTGCCCTGGAATGGAAAAAAAATACAAATGGAAAATAAACTTTGGTTCATATCAGGAAATAACTTAAGTTATTATTATGTAATTGCTTTCTTTTCTACGAATCTTATAGTCATTCTTCGTAAAAATTCATATAAATGCCACCAGATGACAAAGGTTCATATGTGTTATTGTAAGAATTACTGGGATTTTTGTATCCGAGACAAATATTAAACATCACTTTTGTAATAACACAAGACTATAATAAATGGTGCTAACACCTTCAGTAAACATTGGATTAGAGCATTAAAACCTTGTAAGTGTTTTATCCTGTTCAAAATTCTTTTTAACACCTGCGTTCCATATTTTACGAGATTTTTTAGACCGAAAGAAATAACTCTCACAATATTACGTTTAGCCGTAAAACCTTTGTTTGCCTTATAAAAAAGGGAGAATTTGAGATACGCTGGATATTACTATACTTTTATATATTTATCAAGATTATTCTTAATAACGTTTAATCGAAATCGTGCATTATTCCATGTTCAAAATGCAAGGATGTTTGATATATAAATATATGATACTGTACAACTCGTAAACGAATTGAGCGATAATGCCAATATATTTAATAAGCAATAAAAGTACTGAACATCACCACTTGCCACCTAAAATGCATATACGTAATACATAAACTGACAAATTGATGTCAGTTTTATCAAGAATTTTTTCATTGTTGTTGCGTTCGGTAAATATTATATTTACAGATTACACTTTTTTACCTTAGCCAATACTTTAGTAAATTATAAAGGAATGACCAAAATACTAACTATGTATTTAGTATATTTACAGAGATATTATTTCACATGATTTTTTCATTATTTCTATTAAAATAAAGTCTTGTCACTCACATTAAATTAATAATCACGTTACTCATAAGAAAGAGTCGCTGAAATAGTTGAAGAACATGCGGCGTATCAGAATATTAGTAAAATTAGTAAAAAACAGATTTATGGTCTACCGGTTTCGAGACGTACCCCTCTCTTTGTCAGGACCAACACTACACTACTACATTCACAACACTATACATCCCAACCATAGTATTGTAAAACTATCACCACTATTGTTCACATGCGTGTCAGAGAAATTGAACTACTGAATAATTCAGGGGTCTAACGAGAGAGAGTGAGAGGGGAAAGTGTTGTGAATGTAGTAGTGTAGTGTTGGTCTTGACGAAGAGACGGGTACGTCTCGAATCCGGTAGACCGTAAATCTGGTAGTGGTTTTTACTAAGTTAACTAACATTCTGTTATTATGTCTTACCACAAAGGTAATGCTGTAAATATTAATAATATGAAGAACATGCGGTTTGAAAATTTGATTTCAACTTGAAAACAGCTTGTTTATTATTTGGATACTACATTGATGATTTGAAATCAAAAACAAATGAAAACATTCTTTAATTTTTTTTATTTACATGTAATTATTTTGTTGACAATTTGCTTGGCTGGTTGTTCAATAAACGCTTTGCAATATATTTACATGTTATTATTTTGTTTACAATTTGCATGGCTGGTACGGTACAATTTATGAGGTGAGTATCTTACATGGAAGCGTCTAGGATCAGCTCTCCTCATTCTTGGGCTACACCTTATTCTGTCCTGGATCACATCATCCAATCCGTGCCTCTGTATCCGACCATCCAAGAATTTTTTGGTCTTCCTGTGAATTTAATTCGGGAGAAAATCCATTGAGATTGCCTGATTAACAATGTAATTGGTTGCTCTGCATCCAACGTGGTCATGGCTATCTCAATCGCCTTTCCTTCATTTTTCTATTAATTTCTGTGACACCCAGACATTCATGAATGCGTGAACTTTTTATATTGTCTCTTAGAGACAATCTCTCCTAAAAACTTGACCCATTCGGTTATTTCTTTCGCCTATAGATGTATACTACAAAGTATGTTTTCAATATATTAATAATTGATTTATTATAAATATCTACATGAAGAATACATATATTATAGCCAATGTGAAAATTTTGATAATGTATAGGTACATTAATTGTGGCACATATACATATAGTGTACATATATATACATTGATTTTCTATAATGTAATTTTCGATAATTTACGCATAGATATTGCATACATATAATACTAGTCAATATATAAATTACCGCAATTTTAAACTATTTCTGTAACACAATACTTATTTGTTTTTACTTTACATATTATATAATAACAAAATATACAGTAATATACATTAAATAATTACCTTGAGCTATAAGCCCCTCAAAAATAACGTACTTATTATATATACATATTTCAGTCAGAAGTTATGGCTGTGAGAGGAGCGCTATCTAGAGCAATGTAGCGTCTTGATAACATTAGTGATTAAAGTTACTATAGAGAATGATGCTTTTTTGCTTCTTATACCTCATTATAATATTATACCCCACTTTTATACGTACATTGTTATGTAGAGAATTATATTTTTTTGTAGGTCATCTTACACACTTAAATATCATTTTTGTGCAATGGCATATGTATGTGATATACTAGTGGATGTACTTATTTATTTTAATCTTTATTAAACTGAAATAATAAAAATAAATGACAATACCCACCTCTTTTAAAAACGAGAATAAATTCTCATTTTAAAGTGGGTAAGCGTATGTAATATAAATGTGTATTAATTATATTATATTGAATAGAGCCACTCTTAAGTTTGTACATTTACCAAATAAATTTAATAAAAATCTTACTACTTAAAAAACCTAATTTAGAGTGTTTTATTAAAAAAGCATAAAATCAATGTTTTTATTTTCTTTTATAACAGTTTTGAGAACTTATTTCGAAAACTATATTTTATTTTTTCAAAACCTTAATAAGTTAAGAACAGACGGACGGAAATCGAACTTTTTATCGTTAAATTATATATCTCCTCATCGATGACGGGAAATATTGAAAAACCTTATAAAAACACCTAGTGTTCGCTCAACTTTAAAAAAATTTTAAGTTGATATTGTATAAATATCAGTTAAATAATTAAGAATCTTTTATTACTTTAAAAAAATATTAAATCACAAAATATTAATATTTCTTACGCAAAATAAAATAATTCAGTTACTGACTGATAAAGTTTTTAATTTTCTGATAAAATAATTTCTAAGAAAATTGGACGGGTCTTCAGATAGGTAATATTAATTATATTACTTAGTTTCGGGAAAGGAAATAAAGTTGATTAAACTTTACATTTCTTAAAATTTCGTTTTTATGTTACTTAATTTTTAAGATGAATAAAATTGCTGTTTTCTTATAAAGAGAACCATGCAACGCAAATTTCATTTAAATAAATTATATATTAAACCACATTATTTATCTGTGAGTCACATTTATTTATATTTAATTGAAGCGATTATTGATATTCATGATGCTTATATATCGTTACGATACGATACTTTCGGTATGATATTGTCACACGTGAAATTGAACTAATAGAAACTAGACACAGTCGAAGTATTTCGAACAATCTGGCAGATATTAGAAAGTACTTGAAATAAGTCCAAAGCACAGTATTATACGGGAACATTCACGGAACAACCATCTTCAATAAACGAGAATTTTTTAGAACGCAACCTGTTATAAAAATAGAACGGGCGCGTACACGAACAGAGTTATCTTTGACAGCGGGCTAACTCCATATAAAGTGAAACCAGCAAAAGCAATAAGCAAATAGCACCGCGAATAAAGCCTTTTATAGACTTGCGAAGATATAAATTTACAAAAAAGTTATTTTTTTCTAGTCCGATATTTCGATTGTACTAGGATAACCGTTTCCGAGCACTCTCTGGTGGTTGAGAGAAAGCTGTTATTCGGTTTCTTAGGCTTCGCCACAGGGGTGGTGGTGGTGGCGGCGGGCGTGGTATTTTGGTCACCGTGAAATACGGTTTTGAGAAAAGCATGCTTAAAGTTTTATTAAAGTGCTGTTAACCCTGGAATCCTACTTGGGGTGCTGTTATTCGTTATTGTTAATTTGTTATTTTTTCGTTTGTTTTGTAGGTATAAGTTTATACGTTCGCGTATTTTACTTTGCGGCTGAGTACTCTGGATTGGTCAGTATCTCGGCGACTGCCGATTTTTGCAGACGTATATACGTATGTTGCGGGTTGCTCAGGCACCCCGGTGTAGGAAAATCGTAAGAATTTGTGTAATATAAATTTAATTATTGTACAAGTTTTTGAAATTTATTTACTTGATATTTAATAATATTAATTACTACTAATTATTGCAATAACCTTAAATTAAAAATTTTAGAGATAAATTTCAGTTTTAGTAATATGTACGTCTTTTAGTCACCCTTCTTAATGTAATGGGCAACTAAGTTTCAACGAATAATATCCATAGATAACTGGTTCCCAGCATACTTTTAACGATGAATTTACTTGCAAAAGACTTGACGATGGTAGGTACAACACGCAAAAATAAAAGTGAAATACCGGTCTTATTTTTAAATCTACGAGATCGAGAAAAAACTCTGCTATGTTTGCGTATGATGAATGATATGAACGTATGACGAATAATAGCCATGGATAACTGGTCACCAGCATTCTTTTAGCGATGAATTTACTTGCAAAAGACTTGACGATGGTAGGTACAAAACGCAAAAATAAAAGTGAAATACCGGTCTTATTTTTAAATCTACGAGACCGAGAAAAAACTCTGCTATGTTTGCGTATGATGGATCTAACTCTCCTATCCGATTGTCTGCTAAAATCAACCAAGAGGATGGTCATCATTATGTTGTCAACTCGTCGTAATTCTCCTGACAAAAATAATGAAGTAGATCTCCAGGAAATAATTAATTATTATAATAAAACCAAATGTGGCGTCGACGTTTTCGATGCAATGGCTAAAAAAACTTCATCCAAAGAAAATCGCGATGGTGGCCGATGTGCATTTTTATGGACTTTTTAATGGTATTGGCATTAACTCTTAGATTGTTAACAAATGTTCAAAAGCAACAAATAAATCAGAAATAAAATTCAGAAGAACTTTTAAAAAAAAATGGGACACCAACTCGTGAGTCATTATTTGGAAGAACGCCTGCAAAAGCCAAGTTTGAGGAGAGATATAAGAGAAATTATTTATGGTATCCTTAAAAAACCTATGCCAAACGAAAGCTTGATTCCTCAGTATCACATCCAGGGGTGTTGTGGATTCAGTCCTAGGAGTAAGGACCGGAAGATCAAAACTTAGTGTACGAAGTGCAATACTCCGATTTGTTTGGAACATCAAATAAAAATATGCCAAAAGTGCTACAACTAATTAATAATAAGTAGATTTATTATGATCTTTGATCTTAAGTTTATAATCCTACGTCTAATAAAGAAATATAATTTTAAAATTGTTTCATTAAAAAAATAACAACTTCCAAAGACTGGGGTGCTCAGGCACCCCTTGAAGGAAAATCGGTTGGGCGAAACATTGTAGGATTCTAGGGTTAACAATGCCATATAATACTTTCTTGTCAACTTCTTGGAACTGCGATAACATTTTTAAAAATTTTTTTATTTTATTATTTATTTAACATAACATTACATTAAATTACATTAAAAATATAATTATACAATAATAATTTATCATACAACCATATAACAAAATATGTAAATACCCAACTAGGCTGGCCTGTTTTAGGGCAAGTTATATATTTCATTTTAAAACACAATATTCGACCATGGGTACTCATTAGTATATATATATATATATATATATATATATATATATAATTATAATTAATTAATGATTTAGAGTTCAAGTAAATTAGTACATTATAAAAATTTTAATTAGATTAATACAATACAAATATTTTAATTAAATTAATACAATAAAAAGTTAAATTAGAAAAATACATTGTATAAATTAATACATTAGTCTAAAAGTAGTTTTCCAAATAAGATAATTAGAATGTCATATAAATTTAAAATTTTCGAAAAGTTAGGTACATACATTAAAAGAAAAACATTTTTTTCAAAACTCTGTCTAAGCATAATCGCTTAGTGAATAGCATAACGGTTTTAAGTTACGTTATTAAAACATAAACAAAATTCCAATAAGTCTAAACAAAAATATATTTTCCTAGAACAAGAGGATATATCCGCCGGATTGGATTTTTACTTATAGTTGAACAAGATATATTTTTTTGATTATAGGCTTACCAGGAATACTTTATTAGATATCTAATGATAATTAAATGTAAAAGTAATTAATTTTTTAAAGCATAAAAAAAATTTAACTGAGACAATATTTTTTGATAATTAAATTTTATCATTAATTACACTCCCATTATATATATGCCGAGATCAAAGATTTTTTTTACAATAAATAATCAATTTACTAATCATTAAACTATCTAGTATGAAACTTTTTGTTTCAAAAACTTGTATTGAATTTTAAATTTTATGTTAAAAGAAACTTACTTTTAAGTAATGAAAATTACAAGGTAATTAAAAAATGCTTGATTCTTCAAAGTAAGCAATGAACAAGGCATCTCATAGCTAAAAAACATAGTACAAAAACTTAAAGGAGGTCTTCTTCATTCTAATTAAAATAGAAAATATTATTTACACTCTGCTTGAAATCTTCTTCTGAAAGACGTTGAAGTATCATAAAACTAATTTATATCGAATATTTAAAATTCGTTCTCTTTAATACAAGTTAAATAAAATGATTAAAATCACGCAGAAATTTATCCAGATGGGTTTTTGATAGGTTTTAATCACTTATTTGAGTTGTATCAATGAATGAATTTATAATTTTCGATGTAGATAAATTACTTTCACGATAGTCTAACTTTTTAGAAAACATGGAAGTATATATAATATTTTCTATTCAAAATTAAATGAAATGGACTCCCCGAAATTATAAAAATATTTATATATTTTTTAAATATTACGTTTATTCAGCAGGTAGTCCAGCTTATAATCTATTATTCTAAAACATACATATTTGTTTTCAAGGGCAGTTGTCAATTTTTCAACTACCATTGCGCACTCGTCACAAGACTCATAAATAAACACATGAAACTCGGAAGTTTCCCCAATGAGTTGAAAATAGCGAGAATAACCCCAATATACAAGAGCGGCAAAAAAGACGAAGCCAGCAACTACAGACCCATAGCAAACCTCACTGTATTCAGTAAAATATTTGAAAAAGTAATACACAAAAGACTACTCGAAAACTTGAATAAACTCAACATACTGAAGAAAACACAGCACGGCTTTCAAGAAAAAAAGGGAACCACAACAGCCATGATAAACTTATTAAATTACTTACAGACAAAAATTGACGAAGGGAAAACCGTGACCGGACTCTTTATCGATTTTAAAAAAGCATTTGACACGGTACATCTGACTACCTTAGTCAACAAATTATCAAAAATCAGAATCACTGGCAACGTCCTAAACATTTTCGACATCTACCTAAAAGACGGAAAGCAATACACCACACTACACGAAACCACAAGTACATATATGAATATCAGCTATGGTTTCCCACAGGGATTAATCCTAAGACCATTACTCTATATAATATATATAAATGACCTAGAGCAGCTAAATATCAGAGGCAAAATAATACTTTATGCAGACGACCTCGGAATATTTTACGAAAACAATAATGACATAGAAATCACAAAACAAATCAACAAAGACATAGACATATTAACTGAATGGACAAAAATAAATATTCTAACCTTAAATGCTCAAAAGTGTAACTACATTAACTTTGAAGCCAAACGGAAAATGCATAAAATGGACATAAAAATACATAACGAAACACTCACTAAACTAGAAAAACTAAATACTTAGGACTCAACATAGACAGACATCTCAAATGGACCTTTCAAATAGACAAAGTAATTGAATCACTGACTAAACTGACCAGCCTATTCCACAAAATACACGAAATCACACCAAAGACCGTAAAAATTCTGATGTACCAAGCATACGTCAAGAGTAGAATAGGATATTTGATACCCTTCTGGGGAACCGGAAACAAAACTAACCTAAACAGGCTCCAACGACAGCAAAACAAAATACTAAAAATGGTATATGATCTGAAATACCAGACACCAACCTGAAACTGTATACCATATAACACAACAATTAAACATCGAAAGCATTAACATTATCTAAATACTTAAAATCATTCACAGACTAGCAATTGGCGAAATACAAGACGAAGACATAAAATTACACAAAATACATGAAAAACATCAACACAACACTAGAATGGCTCAAAACTATTACATAACACACGCCAAAATAAAAACAGGACAATCTCGACTAATTTTCAACGCATTAAAACTATACAATGACCTGCCACAACAGACCAAACAACTGACCACTGAAAAATTCAAAACAGATGTGACAAAAATATTAAAACTCGGCCAACTATAAATAAATGACTTTGTATCTAAATCATATTATTATTATTTCTTATATTGAATCATGTAAAAGTGTTATCCATAAACCTTTTAGGTTTTCATTATATTTTAAATAATAAAAAAAAAAGATAATAATTTTTAAACGTGTCTCACTTTCTTGTCAATTGCACAGTAGCCAGGTCAACTAGGACTTATAACAGGATTCCAATATCTGGAAGATATTGGAATCCTGTTATAGCCTCAACAATTGTTAAGCTTACAGGTGAAGATAAAAGTATAAATTCGGATGAGGTGAGGATTGTGCATAAGGACAGAACAGTATGGCACTCCACCACATTCTTCTGCGACCTCTCTGCCCACCAGCGCGGGGAAACAGAAGCGGTTTTATTTCACATTCATTTCGCATTGAAAAATACTAGGTAATTCTATTGCGAACGCCAGCGAAATCCATAAAAAACGCTCGATGGGATGTGGTGTGGCCTAGTAAGCTTTTCCACATTTCTGATTCCGCTCCCTTGCTTTGACGAGTGCACACGTTTCGTATTATCTCAGTGCAACCTTGCATGCAGCATTTTTCAACCGTAGGTTTATAGGTCATGAAATATATTATGAAGAATCTCAATGCGAAATTAATAATCTTGAGATTAATAATAAACATAATCGTTAGTGCGAATGTCTAATTTTAATAAATACATGCCATCAACCCAACATACTTTCACTGGTCTGCAACAAAGCACGCAATAGTAATCCATAACCCACAATATAAACGGTAGAATTCGAAAAAAATACCCATGGTAACGCAGCGCCCATCATTGATCGTGAAGCGACTGCCGCATTATAATTTTATCAAACATAATAATTTTGCTGTCTGTCCGTCTGTTTATATGTCTGTCTGTCTATCCGTCCGTAGTTTCGTTCAAATTCAAGAAAAAAAATTATCTCTCGGAGATGTGCCTTGAACCATGACTCAGCAAGCCCGCTTAACGCGTGTTGCTACCGCTGCCTCTCCGTGGACCGCTAAAAAGATACTATAATATACATATACTAGGTGTTCGATCTTTATAAACAGGACCAGATGTCACTGAACACAACCACCTTCCTTACACCTTTTCATAGTGCACGCTCTACTAAAACCTTTTATCTATGACATTGCCATTCAACTTTGAACTGTCTTGTTTGCTGGACGTGTTTTGTTATGAGCTTTGAATGTGCCCAGTTTACGTGAGCGTAAAACCTTTGGATAATGATTAAGGTGCCACACATAAGAATTCCTGATCGACCGCCCTTCTGATAAGGGACAAACCGTCGTTGTTCCTTCGACCTGGACCAAAAGGACAAAGGTAAGAGTGTGCTTCCTTCTGACGTTTCTTTCCTTCCAGAACTCTTCCCACATCTTAACTTATCCATTTCACATTCCAAGTGTTCAAGCACTAGGGATTAGCAAAGATGCGAACCAATATTCCGTCATTTTTACAGCTAGTTAATATATATATCACTGCTATCAAATAAATACGATGGTTACGAGGGTTCAAATCTGTATACCGCAGTATAGTTGAGCCCTAATCGCCCGGCCAGTCGGATTCATCCGTCTGCATTAATTTGACATCTAGCAGATTCCGCTAATCTACTCACCGCCACGCCAGGTTTCATTCGACACCCACAGATGTCGCTATTGTTCAGCGCCATATTGTTTTCCGGCTGATCTATGGCGGACTCAAATTGGACCGAGCCCATGATGTGATTTATGGATTATGATAAAATTTCTGGCGCGGTATAAATCAGCGGCGGGGCATTATTGCACACGGCGGGGAATCCGTGACGCTCGACACACGTGTGACGGAGCCGATCACAACATGACGAGAAATTGAACTATTTTATTGCCCTGAGATTTATGGCTCCTTTCTCATGACGCGCGAAATTCAACAATGCCCGCATTTCGCATGGAGATATCTGGGTATCTGCGGTCGGTAAGAAAAAATATTTTTCAAAAGTGATTAGTAAAAAAACAAGTTATTACAATACTCCTTTTCTCATTTAATGGTTTCGCTTCTACCATATCCATACAACTAGTATGAAAAAAACATTAGAATTTTGAAAAATCCAAAATTATACTATAATTATTAATTTTTTTTAACGAAAATTTGATAGATCTTCTTGATCGTCTCCACGAGTCTACTTGCTAAGTTTCAGCTCGATTGGATCACGGGAAAAGGGTCAAAAAACGATCCAAAGTTGTTTTTGAGGGCAAGCCGGCAAGCAAGCAAGCAGACGCCACGAGTTAATATAAAGGGAGTAAAAATAATCTTTTACCACCGGTATATGAACCTGGAACCTTAGAGCGATACTAATTTCGCAATGCTCACCAACATTTAACGGGTTACACCAACTGTTGACATTATTTTTTTTTGTTATGACTAATAGTTTAGGTTACAAAAATAAATTAATTCATTACTCATTCAAAAAATTTAAGATTGGCTGAGTAATAGCAATTTAAAACTAGCGTGAGAGGAGATTTTTAAACGAATTTCATTATTCCTTTGCGTTTTTTTTTAAACTCTCAGGACAAACCGATGGAGAAAATAACGGAAAAAATAATCTTGATAATTATAACACTATCTACGATGATTTTTATAAGGAAAAAATAATATTTATGTCACATGTCGTGGCTGAGGGAGGAATGGATGAATACGATATTAGTTAGCGATTTATTACTTACTGATAAATTAACAATTCAATGAACAAAGTCACTTGAATTTAACGCTAATCTTTAAATTACACTATTTTTGAATACAACACTCGTAAATTAATACTTTATTATTGCTGGAACATTTTATTTAACATTCATACGACTATTAAGAATTTTGATTATTCGCTCATTTATCTCTCCGAATGGCCACCCCAGCCGTCGCAGCTTGCAGCCAACTTCACAAAAGCGACTACAACAACTACTCTTGCCGCGTTTGGCGCTCCTATTTATATCTGAGAATGCTGGTATCGAATCTCCTAGACTTTCCCAGTACTTAAGTGAACATTCCTGTAACTTCTAGGCATTTCTAGGTTTTTCTCGACTGTTTCAGATGCCTCCCGAAGGCCGTATATTAATCACCCTAGGCCGTTTTTGATCTTTAAATAATTTTATTTGAAACTGCTTGATTAATTTTTTTTCTAAATGCTAAAGACATTTACATCTTCATATAGAATTACGTTGTGAGTGTTTTATTAGCCCCCCACAGCCAAGAATCCATGACAATATTCTTGAGTTTAAACGAGCCATATTTTTTTTTTAAATTAAGAGGGAAAATGTTGGGTGTCCTTAATCGCCGACTAAGGACATTCAATGATAATATGTTTTCTACACAAAATGCTGAGTCTTATACAGGATAATATATGTTATTTGTATTTAAGGGCTCAATTTTCACCACCTTCTAAGTCTCGCGCTTCTTCTCGTGTTCTTGAATTTTAAAGCAGCTACTCAAAGCCTAGATAATCTTCTTTGAGGATTCTGAGTAATGTACTTCCGATACCCTCCATCAAAATCTCTCCGTCAATATAATCCCTTGCTTATTGCTTATACAATACAGAACAACCTTAAGATATTCATAAATATGTACATATTTAACTATATCGAATTGTAAGATTTAATACATACTCGAATACACGTCTCCCTTTGTATGAATTTGTAAAGAAACTGAATTTTATTTTATATCCCTCGAAACATTTTTAGTTTTTAACCCTTTAAAAAGTATATTATCTATTGTTAGACCTACATAAACTCTTTATAGAAGCCTTCTGAAGATATGTCTTTGTTCTTTATAAGTTGAATTGATGCATCATATTTTGCAGTTGTAAACAATATTGTATATATGTATATTTTTTTTTAATAAGATATGCATACACGGAATAGGTGTCACGTCAATATTCTTACTATTTTTAAAATAAGCTAAACGCATGTGCTATGAAAATAGGACAAACTTGCTGGTATCCTGGAATGGGATAGAACCACTGACTACCAGATGACTAAGGGAGCGTCATGAACATTACACTAACAAGCTACTATAATCTACTATAATATAATATCATAATCAAAAACCAAACAAAACTCGAAACATATTACGTAAAATTATAATTTGGAAGCTTAGTCTTCATGTATCTCAATTAGTAATTCCCATTTGCTTGGAAAATGGTCAGTTCCAAGAGTGCTTAGTGCCTTGGTGGTCTCATTTTTGTCTTCTTTCACATCAGCCAGAAAGACCTGTTCACCAAAATCAGTAGGTTAACTTTTTCCTGACTTGACGTCTGATCTAGTACTATCAGCTTTGAAGCGGAAAAAACTACCCTCGGTAGGCAGTTTCACTATACGTTGTTTCACTAGCTTTCCACCCGTTCTCGAAGTGGCACAGCATAATGTAGCTTATACGGGAGATATCAAGAGAATGGACCAAACTATACTTGACGAGCGAGATTCTAGAGGGGCGCCGACCACCAGGGAGACAACAAAAAGATGTAGAGAAAGCTAGACGTCCTCATCACAAAGCCAGGACTAACACCTGTCAACACCGTTCACAGATCTACTAGAACAGGAAGAAAGAGACGAAGATATTAGTTTTATTACATTATTCAAGAATTATAGTATGATAAAAAAAGTAACCCATAAAACAAGTTTTTATTTACTCCCTTTCTTTGTACAATATAACAGCAATTAAAGACGAATTAAAACATATAACATAACACTAAACTTACAGTAATTTAATATATTTCTAAAATTTCAGATGTTTTGAGCTTTGATAAGACACTTCATGCTTTGAAGATTAAATTCTAAAAACATTTGTCAGTCAATTTAGATTTATCGGGACGCCGTTGCTAGTAATCAAACTTTTCTAAGATTCCAATTTGAAAAAATCAATAAAATTTATAAAAATCCGAAATTATACTATAATTATTAACAAAAATTTTTTTTAACGAAAATTTGATAGATCTTTTTGATCGTCGCCACGAGTCTATTTGCCAAGTTTCAGCTCGATTGGATCACGATCGATTGGTTTTTTCGATGGCAAGCCGGCAAGCAAGCAGATGCCATGAGTTAAAAGAAAGAAAGTAATGATAATTAAACAAATTCAAGCTTATTTCACATTCATAAATTTCAAAAACATCGTGAAAAAAACGGTGAATAATTATGCCTGATCTGACCTATTCTTACCTAACCTCACTTAATATTATATATGTTATTACTCTTAAACATACTTTTACTTTCCATTCGATGAAAAACAAAAGAAGGCTGAATGTGGTAGAAATGCGGTAGAGTAGAAAATGAACTAACTATTCATGCAGCATTGTCGTACGATAAAATAAATGATGACAGATAAGTTTCTTACGGAAGTCTAAGGGGAGGAGAGGAAGGGTAAGAAAATTTATGAAGAAATACAAAAAGTGTTGAAAACGATAGGAAATCTGCGAAAGATCTGGCTTAGTCAGGTAAACAATTGTTGGAGGAGGGCCCTGTTTAAAGAAACTTAAAAGTGTACATACCTCCATGTTCAGATATGTAAAAGTGAACGAGGTAAGTGTGTTGTGCCAACTAAGTTACCATCACGCCGTATCAGAGTTTGGCGTTCTATCCTAGAGGATAGGACGACACACTCTTCTGTACGGGCACACCACTTTTGCTTCGTCCACTTTCATACATCTTCTCATGAACGGTCTTCAGGTGTTGAAGCTTCAGCGTCTTGAAGTCTACAGCGGATTCCCTCTATCTCAGCTGCCAAACACTCGCCTCATAAATTTTCTTTGCCTGCTATCCAGAAGAAGATCACCGGAAGAGATAAAAGTGGAAAATTCATTATCCCTGTCTTCCCTTGCGGGAATACATTGACTTTAGCTCGCTATACAGAATCTATCAATGAACCAAATTCCGAAATTTATTCGATTTAAATAGTGTTTCCTTTTAATATTTATTTTTAACGCTACAACAGGCCATGAGCCCCAATTGATGTAGCAAAACACTTCATAAAAGCACATAGGCTCGAGAAAATTATACTGATGAAACGTTACCTCACCAGGAATCGAACCTGGAATCCCCGGTATGAGAAGCCAGTGTCATGCCCGCTGGACTGAGGGGGCTGCATTGAATAAAAGTTGAGATAGCTTACGGAAGCATCGTGGTACTGCAGACAGAACGTGAACATAGGCAACAATTGTTTTGACAGAGATTTCTCTCAATTGGAAAACATTATAAACTAGCTATAACCCGTCAAAAATGACGGTACCTTTACGTGTCGGTTCCTAAAGAATAAATATTTATTTATAAAAAAGGAAAAAAAGATATTTTTTTATGCTATAACGAAGTTACAGACGCTACACGAAGTTACGAATAGACGGACGGACATATGGACGGTCGGATGGACAGACAACGAAATTATTATAATTGGGAGGTTCGGTAGAACACTACACGGTTAAATCATTTATAAAATTCTGGGAATTATTGTCCACAAACAGTAGATTGACTTTAAATATACGACAATGAAAATCATGTTTAATCTGTCTCTGCAGGTTCGCAAAATGCAGTCACGTACATGGTTTGGCGTGTAAATACGCTCATAGCACCTAAACGGTTAATACGATATAGTTATGCAATATTAATACAAAATAACGTATGTTTTTCAGGTATCAATCAATATAAATATAATAAGAAAATTATTATACCTGGCTGTAAAACATTATTTTTAATTAGATATAATAATTTCTTTGTAATCAATATTTTATTTATTTATTTATCTTAATAATTTAGTTCCATACATAATGTTGTGTGAGCTAATATATGATCTCACTTAATCATTGCATTCCATCTAATCATTTAAAAGTTTTTACAATAAAATTTTTGCACTTCTCTTTAAACCTCCTTATATTCTCCATGTTTTGAATTTCCTTTGGCAGGCTATTGAAGATTTTAATACCTTTATACATCATATAATTTTGTGAGGTGTTTTTCTTTTTCTTTGGTAGTCTTATGTTTTCGCTTCTTCTTGTATTGTCGGAATGAAAATCCTTATTCAGCTTCATCCTGCCATCAAAGTATTTGGGTACTAATCCATGTTTAATTTTAAATATTTGCACCATTATTTTATATATTATTCTTTGATTTACAGTTTCCAGTCCTCATTTTTTCGCCACATTCCAGTCACATTTTCAACATTTTTGTTATTTTAGTTCTTCTATTATACTTCAGTATTATGCGCATCGCTCTATTTTGTACTATTTGTAGTTTCTTTAGCATTCCTTCGTTGCTTAGAAATAATATACTAGAATAATAATCTATATGCGGGTGAATAATAGTATTGTATATTAATAAGCTTGTATTTTTATTTATATCTTCTTATTCTTCCAAGTAAGGACACTTTTTTGCGATTTTCTTCACCACAATTTCAGTATTTTTTGTAAATGTTAGTTTTGAATCTATAATTACACCTAGGTATTTTATACTATCTACGATTTCTAATATCTTTTTTTATATTTCTCATTATATGTGGTGGTTCTTTTTTTGCTTCCAATTATCATACATTTTGTTTTTGAAACATTTAATATGAATTTGTTGAATTGGAGCCATTTTAATATTTCCTCCAGTTCTTTATTTATGATGTAGATCGCTGTTTCCAGGTCACTATCCTCTATGTATATTAAAGTGTCGTCTGCAAATAATCTTATTTTACATTTATGTAGTACTAATGTAATGTCATTTATGTATATGATAAATAATAATGGTCCCAAGACGTAGCCCTGTGGTACACCAAGCTCATTTTCTTTTGGATCTGATGTGTGATCATTTACTTTCGTTATTTGATATATAATAAATAAAATGATTAATTAAAGATATCATACAATTTTGAATTCATTCGAAAAATATTAAATTATAGATATTTATATTTTGCACGAATTATATATTTCTTTATTATTTTATTTTTAATTGAATTTTGTAAACAAATGATAATAATTTTACGTTTAAGAAGGAAATGGAATTTGCAAAACCAGTCGATTTTAATTAATAAACTCAAAGTGGTTTGAAACAAATTTAATTATAAATTTCAATAAAAATGACTAACCACAATGTTTTTGAAGTAATTATTAAACAGATGATAAAATATTTCATAAAATAATTTCAGTGATTTTCTCCACAGATTGTCTGTGTTTGTGTTTTCTTGGAATTTTCGGAATATTGTCGGAGGCTAAAGTCCCGTGCCTAATACTATTTCTTAAACTTCGAAACACTGACAGGCAAGTTATTTGTAATTAGTGTTTATATTATATATATATCATATTATGTATTAAGTTAGCGAAATGAAGTTTCTAACTAATGAAAATAACTTTCGGAGAAACAAAGTGATCCTTCCATGAAATCACTCGTTAATTTCGGCAAACGAAATAAAATATTTGCCTGTGTAAATCAAATAACAAAAATATTTTATGTTTTATCAAATCTCTAACAGACGCCTACTTTCATATTTTCCTGTTAAAAAGGTTTTCTCAAACCAATTAAATAAAATTATTCATATTTACATCAAAATTACAAAATATGATTTTAATACTATATATACTAATAAAATAATACATTTATAAAATAATAAGAACATTAAAACAAAAAACAACATTAGTTAATTCAATAACAGGTCCCCAGATAGCAATTGTATGCTGGTGTAAGGGAACATTAAGAATAAAAATAAAATTAAGTACACATATTAAGTACACACATCAATTTGTTGAACAGTTTATCTCCTACCCACCACAAGTTGTTTCAGTTGTTTATGGAGTAGTTTCACATTATTTAATTCCTTGTGTTATTGTAAATTGCATTATAAAAGTTGATTGCAGTATATAGGAATCCATGTCTTTCTCTATTAGTCCGCGGTACCTACATCGCTTCTTATAATATTGTATTTTGTTCTTGTGTGTTGTCTATGTACGTCACTATTCTGGTAAAGGATGATATTCGTATTAAGCGATTTATTCTTTATTTTATAAATAAATGATCTTTATCTTAATACTTAAATGTTGATATTAAATTACTAACAAGTCGTTTTCTTGCAAGAAATAGAAAACAGAGAGAATAGAACGCCACATTTTTTTGTCCTGGCTCTCGCTTCATCCATGTTTATATATCCTTCCATGTATGCTATTCTTTTGTTGAAGCTTTAAACAGAGTTTTTCTCTAATATTTATTTTATATGAGCGGCATAAAATCAAAGGTAGCAATATCCAGAAATAATAAAATAGTATTTTAAATGCATTCTTTGGGCTTGTAGAAGTTATCTTAATTAAAAATTATCCCTTAATAAAATCCAGTAATTGTGTTTTCAAAACATGTGTATTAAAAAATTATTTATACAATTATTTATTTGTGTAGATGTTTTTCTATTTTAATTATTAGTAAAATAGTTGAATAAATATAAATAAACGCGTTTAAAAATATACATGTTACATTTTTATTGCAGAATTTTCTCTATACTTTGAATGATATTCATAACAAATGCGTTGTGTAATTAACAACTCATAAATAATTCACAACATAATTAACATATTTAAAAATTCAAATGAATATTGAAACCTATTTAAATCAAACTAATATTTATTTTCGTCAAACTAGGGTATTTTCGCATTGGGCAATCCGAAAAACGTTGTTTGTGTCTTATTTAATTCAAAATCATTCAGAAAGTACTGAAATTTCCGACTAAGAGTATTTTTATTTTCTGATTCCTTTTTTGGAAAGTAAACTTTTATTCTTTCAAAAAATATGAAAATTTTATTTACACACATGGCCCAAAAATAATATAGGTCAATCAATGTCTCTGAAAATCAATTTCTGTCAATCAAAATACACGACATCTTATTTCTTCAGTATATGTAGTTTAAATATTAAAAATCGCTTTTAATAAAAAAGTATAAATTACGCTTTTATACATGTTTGGGGGTTGGTAAAGGAGAGCGTCAGTAGTCATCAGTTTATGGTGATCGATGAATAATTGGTGACCCCAAGAAGGCTGCTTTTTGGGGTCACCACCCTCCAAATTCGTGAAATGTTTGATAATTTAATTCGCTCGTTAAAACAATTACAAGTTATACATAACTACGCTAAAAATACAGAGATAAATAATTGATGGACCAGGGCCTCCGGCGTACGCCGGGGGTCACTGAGAGACTGACATGCGCGTATAGGGCGTTGGCTAGTTTTTATATATTTTGCGAACAAAGAACTCTCCTGAAGTCTAGCTGTGTGTGTGTTGCTGACGATGCGATGACCTATACAGACGGCTCGTGTACCCTGCCATGGTCCTATTTTGTCTACGCTGCAGATTCCGGCGATAGTCTGGCGCATGCACCTTGGTTTGACCTGCGGTCCGCTGAAGAAGTCGTGGCTGTACAATGTATGTATTGATGGTCTTCTCAGGGCTGTGCCTGTGTATGGGATATATATGTTTATGAAAGATGCGCGAGATATTATGTTGCAGTACTGGAGGGGGTGAGGCAAGGCTCCGCAAGGAACAGTGACCTCATCAAGAATGAGAGAAACCTCAGACTCTTCCGTGAGTTCGCCAGGACGTGAGTTTCGCGCTGGGAGCTGCTTCGTGGGTAATTTCTCCGTAGACTGTGGACACGTGGTGCTCGGACCTGAACTCCGACTTTATGTGTGATCCTTGTCTTGTCCTTCTCTTTTAGGGAGTGTGTCCTTTCCCCAGATGTCCCATCACTGTCCTCTTGCCCACCCGAATTCAATATTTACTCTTTTACCATGATCTATTGTTATATTTTAAATGAATTTTCTATTTCTATGTTTGCTATATGTTTTCTTACTGATTTATTTTTACCTGTATTTTATGCTTTTATTTTTCTTTGATAATTTACAATAAAGTGTGTTACGTGAGGGGGGTTCAGTAAACGGACTATTGTAGGTCTTTCCGGGTCGCAGTCTCCCTTTACACGATGTGACACGGAGATGGCCTTAAGAGTAAAAAATGTCAACCTGGCGACGTATGAGTAGGACCGATATGGGAGCTTTCGCTCATAAAATGGTCCTGGGAATGCGGTGGGTGTCCATTCACTATGTATGGGGTAACCCCCATACATGTATATCCATTAATCTCGACACCGCCTTGTAGCCAAATCCAGTGTATAGTTAACTTTTTGCTAGAATACGTCACAGGCATGTTCAAATCATGTCCATAATTTTCGTAAACAAATACCATTTGAAAGTAATAACAGGAAAGTAAAAAGAAATAACTTTCTATCATACATACATATTTTGGTATATAAATTCACGTTGACAATAATCACGAAACATGAAATTTAGAAACACTTAATCACTGTAAGTGATTGTGATTTACTGATAACTGTGATGAATTCACGGTAACTAGTTTTGAACTCAAAAATACTGTGCTTCCTAGTTTTGTCTAAAAGAACTATGTATACAATTTAGACATAACAATGTATTATTTTCTGTATTCTAGGTACATCTATATTTATCTAGTATTTCCCAAATAAACGAGTTTCTGAAGGACTTCTAAATTGTTCAACTTTTGTTTACAGAGCGAATTTGATAAGGTTCCATTATTCATCAAGACCGGTTGAAATATTTTGATTTGAAGCTTATTATTTATAGATTTGCCTCAAACTCTATTCCGAAATATAATGAAATTTATTTGCCAATGTATTAGTTATTATAATTAGTACACGATTAAATGACTTTTTTTGTTGAACTTTGCTGAGCGTATTTGACAACCTATATTTATAATAATATAAAAAAAATACAGTGGGATTTCTGATTATAAATTGAGAAAAAATTATATTGATTCAGTCTGTGGAACAAACAGTAAACTGTTAAGTCAACACACTTTGACTTGAGCCATACTTCAAACTTTGTATAAATATATTTAGAAATTTGTTAACGTTATAATATATATTTTTGAATAATTATTTTTTTGTTTTCTTCCACCACTTTTATTTGAGATAATCATTACTTCATGTTTGGTTTATAAATAAATATGTGGAGATTGTAATAGTATGTAAATGTCGAACAGGCAGATCAAATGAATTTAAATTTAAAGAATGTAAAAGGTGCCTCACTCATTATAACTTTTCAGAATATGCTAACCATATTATTAAAAAACAAACTTAAAATCGAAAATACCAATAAATTCATAAATAAATAGCCATACAGACTAAAACAATAATTAAGATAAATTAAAGAAGTCTTACAGAGAAGAAGATATTTATTTGAGAAACTTGTGTGGAAGTTTTTTATGCGATGATCCGGGGATTAAAACCTGTAAGCTGGTTTAAGTGATCTAACTTCATGTATTTTATCGAAGTAGATGAAGTGTGTAATGTTTCCGTACCTACTACAAATGAAGCCTTCATTCCGTAATGAATTTTTCTCATCGCCGCTGCATACAAGTATTTTCTATTACGCTTCGGTGAATGTTAAAGATTCAAGTTCATTTCAATTTTTTTTTTTAATATTTAGAATCACGTTGAACAACCAGCTTCAAGTCAAACACTGACTGCGCCGAGCCCCGCTTTCTTTCTGAAGAGTTTTGTCAACATGCACCCTACGAGCCATTACCGTCGGCAAATAACATAATATCATCCACCTTTGTTCGACCCTGGAGCGAGGAGGGCGGATTACTCGGGGAAGGGGCGCTGTACCGCTCTGGGCTGCGCAGTAATTGTCATATTGACATTCATTTTGCATGCACACCAAATAACAATGTCATACAAAGATGGCACCTGCGTAATTGCTTTGTAACTTGTTCTTGTATTCATTAAGGTAAGGGTTGCCAAATTTTTTTTACATTTAAAAAAATGTTTTTCCTAAGCATCATAATTTAATTAGTAGGTACCACAAAGCACCAAAATATACAGGATATAACAAAAATGATTCAAAAACAATATTAAAAAATTGGATTGCTCCTTAATTAAGAGTCGTTGATTTTGGACAACGATAATACATTTTTTTCTTAAACTGTTCGTATTTTCGAATGTTTCTTTCTTAAAATTTGTTTTGCAACATCAATGTATTGTGCCATTTAACTCCCAAGTATGTACAATGATGTTATGCCATGGTGGTTTTTAAAGTTGGTATCTTTATTTTTCCCTTTGTTCTATATCTATTACTCATATAGTCAAATGGATGGGATTTATTTATAAAATATTCTTTATAAATTTGGCATATGGAATAAGTTATGTTTATTTTTGTGGATCATAAAGTTTTTTGAGAATCGTTTTAAATAATTATTTTTTGTATTATGATTAATGACTGCGGTGAACTTATAAGCCCCTCCCCACCCAATAATACCATACTGTAAGAGGGACTGCCTCAACGCGTTATACACCATTTTAATAGTATTTTTGTTTAGTTTATTGCATATATTGCGTTGTTTCTATTTGTTTCTGTTTCTGTTTCATATGCAGATTCATACGACTTGTTTTATCTGGACTAGAATTATTTATATGAAATAAAATGTTCATAATCTTGAACATTCTTATATTTAAAAAAAAGAACTTAACCAAAAGAACTTAGATATAGTTCATGCATTGAAAATTAATTTTGAAAATTGAAAAAGGGATTGGTCAATGCATTGTGATTAATGTTGAGGATAACAGACTGGTATATATATATGTGTGTGTATTTGTATTTCATATTAAATATTCATATAAAATATTAATATCCTTTTAGTAATAGAGTCTTACATAATATAGGTGTATACTTTTGAGCTACTTATATAATTCGAAATGCTGTGAAATTATAATAAAATATGCACCATTAGATTTAAATATTGAAAAGTAAATATCGCATTGATCGTATGCATTGCCAAATAATTTATCTGCGTACTCAGACAAATACTAATATTTGAATTGCTAATCGGAATTTCTATTGAAGCCCGCGCAATATCTATGGAGTTAAACGTGAATAATGTGAAAACTAAAATATTATATTTTGATGAAATAAATGAATGTATTCGAGTTTGTGTATGTTTTTTTAGTCGCAATCATATTCAGAGTTCAAATTGTAAACAAATTATATTTAAAACAATATTTTAATATGTGTGTTCTGAGAATATAATTACTGGATTTAGTCGACAAAGGGATCATTATTAACTGAGATAAATTACTGAGATAAATAACTGAGATAAAATAACTGAGATAAAAGTTTCACAAAGACGAAGTTTTTTTATGGAAAACGTGTATGTATAAGTCTTTATGGAGTGGTGAATGAGTTGGCTTGAGTTATCACTTTACACAATGTAACGTTCACCGATTCTGCCGTAAGAACATCCACGCATTATCAATTTTTAGAAAGTTTCATATGAATTGTTAATCACTTTCTTTCATATATTCGAAAATACTATGCTACAGACATCTATTGTCCTTCCCATGACATAGTGTACCTACATAGGTTTCGCAGCTGCTATTGATGCCTCTATATCGAATTGAGTAAAGAGAACACTTAAGCCAGCTCATACAGGTCGTTAGCCCTGGGCCACCCTTTAGAGACTTTCATACTCGTTTCCTTTATAAAAAGCTTCATCTCTGTGAGACTTCTATAATTTAACTTAATTCAAGTTTTTATTACCCACGACAACACAATCGATTTTTGTTGGTACACAAAAATTTTCGTTATATGCAACTCATATATATTTTAAAACAATAATTGAATATTGCCATGCATGATTAAAAATGAAATAAATATTCAAGAAACTTTCTGTCCTATCTGCCTTCCCCTACGAGATAAGCTTTGCTAGTATTTTACATGCTCGTATGTGTATGAGTGGGCGTAGACGACTATTCTCTTTGTCTTAAAACTGATTCAGCGAAATAAATGATTGTCTGAATCTTACAAATTAGGTGACTGATAGCGCGGAATTAACCCAATTAATCCGGTTTTACCGGTTTCCCATATTTCAGATTAAAACTTGGCTCAGCCCTAATCTCGCAACCTTTTGTTCCACAAGAGGCACGGCCTAATGACGTCACGCTTCCGCTCTAATGTCAGAGCTTAGTCGTGGAGGCACAGGTTCTAATGTGACACATGTTTGAGGTTCACAAATATACATTTTTTAATTTCTTCGAATGTGTTTGAAATTTTTATTTATATATCTTCATAAAAAAAACGTTAGTAGATGCGTTTTCAGGTAGCGGATAGGGGAAAGCTCACCAGATATGGAGGGTAGGAGGGAAATAAAATACCTCTCGCAGACCAACAGGCAGTAGCGCCTGACCCATAATGGGCGGCTACAAACAGCTTCTGTTCCCTATGTTAAGGGCGGCTGATTTCAAAACTCACCAACCCGCAACTGGCAAGCGTGGTGTTTTAATGCAAAACCCCTTCCAAATGAAAACAATTAGCAAATACCAATTCCTTGTTATTTGATAATTGTATAGGATTCTGATATAGGATATAAATAGGATTTGATATAGGATTCTTCCATACCCTTCTATCCTTCCGGATGGAAGGTTATGGAAGAATCCTATATCTAGGTGTGGAGAGAAGAAGAAAAAGAAGAAGTGGAAGATGTCTTCATGTATTCATAATAATCACTAATCATAATCATCTTAATTATCTCGTTTCCTGCGCTTTTGCGGCTTCAATGATCGGGATTTTTTTAAAAACCTTCGTTGACCAATATTAACATTTATAATATTTTGAGTTGGTACAAATTTTTTGAACACAGTACTGGATTTTATCACAGAGACTTCATTAATCAAGATATTTTATAGATATCTCACAGAGACAAAATTACATATATTTTTTTATGGGCTATCCTTCGGCTGGCTTTAGTGATCACTTTACACAATGTAATGTTCACTATTTCCACCCATGAAAGAATACTACGACAATCAATTTTGTTGTAAGATGAATATATTTAAAATTTTCAACTTTTTAATTAATGATGTCCCTGTGACAAAATCCAGTACTGTGTTCTGAAAAATTTGAACAAACTCAAAATATTCTGAATGAAAACACTGGTCAAAAAATTTGAAATGATATTTCAGGCGTATTCTAGTGTAATGCTAATATTTCTGAAATATCTCATTGCACATATAAAGGATATTGCTTAAAAAAATCAATCACAAAAATAGATTTTTAAGGCAGAGCTGCACTTTTTTTAGTACAGCAGACAAAAATGAATTCAGCGGAAGCAGAAAGATCTTCAAGCTGGACGAATTAAAAGAAATGTTTATAAATGTATACAAAATGTACAGAAAAATGATTTTATTTACCTATTTATATCCGTGATTTTTATCTTACTAATAAATATAGTGTTTCTGTATTTAATTATATTGAAATCTCTGTCTCAGTGATACGTTGAAAACTGTTGAAATACGCGTGAAATTCAATTAAATTTTGGCATTAATCAAATCATTTGCAGACGACTGACTTTTCATTAACCTACAGCCAATTCATTTCAGGCCCCGTCTTATTGGAACTTATTCCAAAATTGTTAATTATTTTTTCTTTTCGTGCATCCTTCCTAAGAGTCAATTAATAATCGTTATAAATTAATTATTTTCCCATCAAAACATTTCTAACAATTCGTTGTGATTCAATAGAAAATATATTTGTGTTAAAATTAAAAATCTCAAATGAAATTGAGAACAGTTATTTTGATAATGAAAGGAATCATTTATATTTCATGATGAATTTTCAATTTATTCATCCAGAAAATAAAACAAAAATATGAATAGAAAATGATGGCACAACTCCAAATAAAGAAAATCCAACGCCGCGGAAGATAACCATCTATATAGATAGATGAATCTGGTAAAGTTTACAGCATACAGCCAATGATGATAATTGAGAATGCAAATGATTTTGGACAGTTTTGACAGTGGTATTATCACTACCGCGGACCACAACTCTGTCAATAGAATGAAAAAGATGAAAAGAAAAATAAATAACAAAAAAGGAAATAGAATAAAAAGGGAAAAATGAAAAAGAATATAAAAAACAAAAATAATAAAAAGGAATTGAAGAAAAAAAGAAGAAAAGACAAAAAAAATACCTAACATATTTTAGTATCGAATCACAGAATACAGAAAATCAAGACAAACACATCAAAAATTTACAATTATTACTTATATAGTATATGAAACACAAAAATGTGGAAATATAAAGTTGAATGTTTGATTCTCGTACGAAATGTAATAATACGAAGATAATTTTGTCTTTTTATGCCTTTTCCGTTTATCATTATATTTTTTACCGCTACCCTGAAAAACTCTACAGTAGACTGACTGCTTCACTATAGTTTTTCACTTATGATGTTTTCCTACTTCCAGGGCCCAATTTCCAATAACATTTCCCCGAATTATGATATGCAAGTTCAGATACTTCTTTGGAAGTCTAATCATACTAGTAATAAATCTGCAATATTTAAGTTTAAGGAAAAATATGAAGCATTCCATCTTCTTTCGCATATTTTGAAATTTATTTTGTTATATTCACGGCTTTGAATTACCTAATTATATTTTTATTTCTAAGAATATAATTTCAAATAAATATTCATTCCTTTATTCCTTCCTAGCGAATTGTATAGATAATACATATTTTGACCAGATAATAGTAAGTGAACTTAGTTCTTTCATCACCTTCATCTTTTGTAACGCGATTTGTCAATCAGAGATAGCCGAAAAAAATGAGGTCAAAAGCACTGTTTATATGGTATTTATGTATCTTCAAAATATAAAACATTTTTTCAGGTTTCAAGGGCCCCTAAACTTGATGATATTTCAATAAATTTAGTGGTTAATACAAATAATATTCTTGTTTATTATATTTATAATGTTACCACAAAATCATTCTGAAGAAATCAATTTTTTAACTGTTTTTTTTTCTTCTCATGCAGTACTCGGCTACCAGGCATTGGCTATCATATTGGCTATAATAATAATTTTATTGACAGCCGACCGGAAAAACTGCACTATTGTCTGTCCAAACCATTGTCGTTTGTTCAGTTTTGAGGATATATTGTGATTTTATATTACTTTCTTTTATTATCTATTATGCTTTAGTCTTCACTGTTTTCCTTCTCCTTTCCGTTTATTATGCTGTAATAATATTTTTTATTGTTTTATAATTTATTGTATTTATCTCACATTTATTGAGTCTTTTATAAGGTAGCTTTCCCGGTTACACGGTAGGGGCTCGTATGTATTTAGATTAATTTACTTAAGTATTTAGGAATAATTAAACAATCATAGTATCAAGGATAATAAATTATAACATTAGTATAAAACTTTGGCAGAAAATAATAAAATGTAACATATGGTCAGTTCTCTTGAAAATGAACTCTGAAAATTAATGTTATGAATCGGTTCAAAGCATTTGAAATGTGGATACACCGGAAAATGCTTCGTATACCGTGGACCAGTAGTATGGTTAGCAATACGGCAGTGCTTCAAAGAGCTGGAACCAGTGGAGAGTTACTGTCGAATGATAAAGTGAAGAAGGTAACATATTTGGATCACGTACTTTGTGGGGAAAAATATCGTCTGATGCAACTTACACTCGAAGAAAGAGGAACAGTTGGTATAAGGTAAATTTGACTGTAAAGATACAGGTTTTGGATTTGTTTCGGGCAGCACAGGACACACAGGTTTCTCACAAGTGATAGCCAGCGTTGGAGAAATATGACAAGGAACAGAAAAAATAAAAAGTGTCAAAGAATAATAAGCGAAACAATTATTAGATCACTAGTTCAAAAATAAGTTAGTTTTATTTATTTTCAGTTATTTTCTGTTTTTGAAGATGTTAAAATAACTGATTATCACAACCAATTTTTTATTCGGAACATGGAGTTTTCTATTCGCAGAAACATAAACTTAATTTCTCAATTTCGGTATCACCCTATTTATGTTGAGTCGTTTCATAACTCCTTCTGGAACCCTCTTAAAAGCTCAAGGATCTTCCAGAAGCCCCTGGATACTTTTTGATTATTTTTTTTTGTTGCAATAATATGGTCAAGATATTACGTTTGTCTGATTTCCATTACATAGGTTACTTTCTTTCCATTAATAATGTTCTTAGGTTTTCACGGCCACTCAGATCCCATTGCAGGGTCCATCATCAAATCAGCCCTGATGATGGACCCTGCAATGGGATCTAAAACGTCGGACAGAAAGGTCGTAAACGGCATTATACCCCAGAAGACACAAACCAGAAGTTTCTTTCCATTATACTTCCAATTCAAAACATTTTCTTATCTATCTAGACAATTGTGAGCATTCTTCCGTATAACATAACATTTTATTATTCTTCTTCTTCTCCTAGTGTCGTGTCAGGCTCTCTCAACGTTGACTATCACTTGAGAGTGGATCTCCCAATCTGTAAACAGCTCTTCCTACATCTTTTTCCACCATTCTATCCTTATTTTTATAATTATTATCAACGCTCTAGTGAGCTTTTACTGTATTATATAAGGTACAAATCTAACATTAAACACGTTTTATAATAATAAACCAAAGAAATCATAAAAATAAAGAATATTCTTTTTGGGGTTCCTTCTATTGTGTCTCATCGTCGATAGTAAAATACCGATAATGCACACTAGTATTTATTATTATTGTAACTTCGAGCAAACTTCCGACCTGCTCGATCAAGTGCGAGCAAGGTAGTTTGTCTTCTCGCCCAACTAAACTATACAAATTCAGAATAAAATTAAAAACTTTAAAACTTAAAACTAATTCTTCCGTCACATTTATTTGAAACTGTCGCATCTATAAACATTCTGTTTCATAATTTAAATCTCGGAATACCTGAAATAATTCCATTTCCAACCATGCATATTATGACATGTGAATTAAAAACTCAGATATGTTACCATAACAATGACATGATTATTTATAGAGCTACAAAGCGTTTGGTGGAAGAAATGACCTGCAAAAAGCATCTGGCAATGATTAAAATATTACCTGTTATCTACCGAAATCCCCCGAACTCGATTGTCATAATATCCAAACCTTCTTACCCACCGCAGTGTACATGTACGGAAAATATTTCAGGTTTGATACCGTAGCATAAGTCTGGCGGTCGCTGGTTCTTAGTCTACAAGGCTGGAAGCACGACGGCGATGACGTAATAAATTTCATGACGTACTTACAAAGTAATGTATGAGTTTTAACTGCGTGTAAACTATGCGTAGGCGTCGGGAAAGAAGTTTTACTTCAAATATTGAGTAAATGTTTTGAAAGTAATATAGTTGCGATCAACAAACAGAGGCATGAATTTTCAAACTATTATTGAATTTGTTTTGCCTCTCTTGTGGAATATGATTCAATGCTACCCCGATAGAAAATTTCAGTGAACATTATTATTTCGTACTATATCTGTGTTTTTTTTTAAACTGTTGCTTATAAGAAAGATGAAATAAAAATACCATATTAATCTTCTTCTTAAGTCTTGTGGGTATCTCTTTGCGGCTCAGAAAAACTCTACAGTAAAACATTTTACATATTTTTACATTTATTGAAGTTATCTTCTTTAGTGGCATTTAGGATGATTTTTTTTATTGTAACGGAAGTTGCGCATTGTAGAGTAAGTGCGTGTAACGGGAATGTGATAACACGAAATGCGTGCGCATCCGTTAAACTGTCAAAAATTTATTCACTTAAAACTAGTGTTCCAGTATTATAAATAATATATTGTCGCCCATCTAGAATACCAATCATCTACATAAGACGCTTAATCTAGAGTGATTGGTTATTGAATTGATAATTAGAACTGTTATTTGAATTTCGATTGTAGTTGTGTTTCTCGATGTTTTTGCAAAAACGACGTATTTTTCAGATATTCGTTTTCTAATTTCTAAAATTGTATACATATATAAATTAGGTTTTATAACGCGCTAGCTATATTCAATTTGAGTTCAGATACTATCAAGAATGCGATGTTTGGGAGAGTGTTGCTTTAAAAGTTATTTGTTTTATTATTTTCATATTTCGTTTCTCACTTTTTTTATTTATTTATTATATTTCTGCTTCACTGTTGATTAGCTTAGCGTTTTAGGATTTAAAATTATATTGTTACAGGAGTCATTCAAATTGTGAACTTGTGAATATTCCATAAAATAAATTAATAAATATATCTTCAAATCTGAAAATCTTTCGTTTATTTGTATGGACTATGCAATTTACGTCTGTAGTCTTTTCTCATAGTATTTCTTATAGTAACGTTGTATTTCTTTAAGCATACTAGTCTGTTAAAATTAACGAAAAATTCTCAAAATTAAACAAATATAGAACTTTCAAAATTTGATAATGTATGTTGTTCTTACGATGGAATTGGTGAACGTTTCATTGTGTAGAGTGATCACTTAAGTCATATAGGTTGTAAGCCCTGGGCCATCGTATAAAAAGTCTTCCACACACGTTTCTCATATTCATAGTTTCGTCTCTGTGACACTTCTATAATATATCTAAATTTATAACGAAACTTATATATTTATATTTCTTAAATATTAGGTCGTTACATATGAAATTGGCGTTTTGCCGTACTGGCAAATTTGATCTCAAATATCTTCTCTTTGGTTAGGAATTCCAAATCCAAATTTATACAGCTATTTACTCATGTATTTGTGTTTTGAAAATTATAATTCATTTGTTTTTTCCTCAATTGTTTTTTCTTTGCGTCACTCAGTTTACAAAATGAAAAACTTGAAATATCGCGTTATTTACGAGTACGAGTTCCACCGTGGCACCAGTGCTGCAGAAACGGCTCGAAGGATTAATGATGTGTATGGCGACGATGCCGCAAAAGAAAACACAGTGCGTTTTTGGTTCCAACGTTTTCGTTCTGGAAATTTCGACCTGCAGAACAAGCCCCGTGGACGGCCGGAGACCAAAGTTGATAATGAAGAATTGAAGGCTATTGTGGAAGCGGATCCATCGCAAACCACATCCGAGTTAGCTGCAGGCTGCGGTGTTGGTGATAAAACTGTTTTAATCCACTTGAAGCAAATTGGTAAGGTGAAAAAGCTTGAAAGGTGGGTACCTCACGAATTGAGTGAAGCAAATCAACAAACGCGCGTTGACTGCTGCGTTGCATTACTCAACCGGCACAATAATGAAGGGATTTTAAATCGAATCATTACCTGTGATGAAAAGTGGATCCTGTACGATAATCGGAAGCGCTCATCGCAATGGCTGAACCCTGCCGAACCAGCCAAACCATGCCCCAAGCGAAAATTGACTCCAAAAAAGTTACTTGTGAGCGTTTGGTGGACTAGTGCTGGTGTCGTTCACTACAGCTTTCTTAAATCTGGCCAGACGATTACGGCAGATGTCTATTGTCAGCAACTGCAAACCATGATGGAAAAGCTAGCTGCTAAACAACCGAGGCTGGTTAATCGCTCTAGGCCACTGCTGCTTTATGATAACGCTAGACCACACACTGCACAACAGACGGCTACCAAATTAGAGGAGCTTCAATTGGAATGTGTAAGACATCCACCTTGCCCGGACCACCGGACCTTGCCCCAACAGATTACCATTTTTTTCGAAATTTGGATAACTTCTTGCAAAGGAAAAAATTCAACTCCGATGGGGCAGTCCAAACCGCCTTCAAAGATTTTATTGATTCCCGTACGAATGGTTTTTTTAGTAAAGGGATCGATGAACTACCTATGAGATGGCAAAAGTGCATAGATAGCAATGGTACATACTTCGATTAAATAAATGTATTATAATAAAAAAAAATCGGCTTTATGTTCCTCCCATACTAAACGCCAATTTCATATGTAAGGACCTAATATCACTCGGAAAACCGCCATCTTAGATTTTGATTGGTGCATCGTGACTTCATGTATTAAATATTTAAATATATAAAATATTCCCGTTATATGATGCTCGCGCATTTTCTAACATACAAAAATTTTACTCTGAATAACGCTAAAGAAGTTAATTATATAAATACATAATGTATGTTGTGATCCAGGCTTATGTAAGTTATATAAAAATACATAATCTATATTGTGATCCAGGCTTCAATTTTTGTTACCGCAATATGAAGACTTAATAAGTTAATTAATTAATGTTTGCTAACGAGCGCTTGTTTTGTTTGCTAATTAGCGCATGTTTTGTTTTACATTATAATATATAAAGTTTAAGCCCGAAAGCCTTGTACACTCAATTTAACACAAGTTTTAGTCAAGACATTATACATGTCTCGTAGAGACGAAATTATAATTTTTTATGGGAAAGTAGGTATGGACTTCTTTTTTGGGTGTTTCTGGCTTAGATGGAAACGGTAAACATTACATTTTGTTAAGTGATAACTTAAGCCAGCCGTACAGTAGGTCATAAGCCCAATGAACACCCAAAAAAGACTAATCTAATTTTCCTTAAAAAATCGACATATAACGTTATCTATAATATATCTTGATTAATGATGTTCCCTGAGATAAATCCAGTACTGTGTTCTTGAAAAATTAAAAATAATCTGGACAACTTTAGTCCCCTTTATTTTATTTTTTTAATTTCATATATTTTATTGTTTAAATCTTATTTCAGTTATATGTATTTAAATTTTTAACTACACTTATCAGGGGTCCTTGATTTTACGTGTATTTTTATTTTTTCTATGTTTTATCATTTTTCTTTAATAAATATATCGTTAGTGTTAAAACAAAATTAAAGACCTTGCATCAAAAATGGGCAGATTCAAAATTAAAACAGTTTGGTACATAAATTCAACGAAAACTATTAACAAATTAACCTTTAAACCAATGTTTAAAAATATACATTTTAATTAAATACAGTGTATTTGCACCGTATTAAAAAAAAATTAAGGAACATTAATAAGTTTTAAAATTTTGGTAAATTTAGAATATTTGAATTTGCTCCCGTTCTGCACCAAAATGTATAAATTTTACCATAATTTTGAGTTGTTTGGATAAGAAAATACACCAGTATTAATAATGTTGTACTTTTAAGACTTTGAAACATACATCACATAAATTAAATAATTAAATTTAAAACATACATTAAATAATTAACAATAAAATAGAAAAGGAAAAATTGTTTTGTTTCATATTTCTTATTTGAAAAAACACGTTTATTTTTAAATGGAATAGCCTCTAATATTGTACAACAAACGAAGCATTTCTTTTTATTTTAATTGAAGGGAAAAAGTTAACCCCTTTATATCAAGATCCTCAATCAATTTAGAATCACATGGAAAACACAATTTATAAAAACCCTCGAAATTACCATTTTGTCTGTTGTTGTATGCCATAAAAGTATTTTACTGACAAACTATTGATAAACATTGATATTAATTACACAACTAATTAAAATACAATTAATTAAAATTTAAGATTGGCAATGCTCGAAATAAAATATAAGCATTAAAATATTTCAAAATATTAGCTACATAATTTCAAAATATAAGCTTAAATACAGGTATTCAAGAACACATTCATATTTGTGAAGTTGTAATTTTTCAGAACAGAGTTCTGTGAAATTTTTAAATCAAATTAATTAATCAATTAGAAAGACACAGAAAATTCTAATTCACGAAAAATTATTAGATTGCTACTGGGATTACATAGAGGGTTGCTATAGCTTAGTGGTCAGAGCACCAGCCCCGGAAAGGAGGTGACCTGGGTTTGAATCCCAGTAGTAACCTCATATTTTTTCGTGAATTAGATTTTTCTGTATGTCTTTCTAATTGATTGATTAATTTGATTTAAAATATAAGTTATATTTCAAAACAAGCTAAACACTTGCGGCATGAAAATAGGACTAACTTGCTGGTGTCCTGGAATGGGGCTCGAACCACCGACCACCAGATCACTAAGCGAGCGTCATAACTACGACATCATTATGCTACTCTAGTCTCTTTTACTACCAAATATAAGTGTTTTAAAAGTATACGTATGATTATCGAGTTTAACGAACTTCAAAAACAGTGAAAATAGGCGATAAATTGCCAATCTCACATACAACTATCTACGATTGAGAATTCTCAAAGGTCTTACTAGTAGCGGAGTAAATTCATCGGCTTTCATAGAAAGCCTACATCTCAGAGTCAACATGGAATCAAATAATCCGTACTATTAGTTCAGCCGTGTCTCAGAAATACAAGGATGTTATCCGAAGGCTTCCGGGGGATATCTGACATCCGGTATCGAACTTTCCAGGGCAGGATGTCCTGTTTTGGTATCCTTCACACCTAATCTTCCTGGAAGATTCGATCAATTTTCAACAGGGGAGATTGTGGTGCCCGCAGATATCAAAAGAAAATATTTATCCTTTATTGACTGTTTCGTATACCAAAAGGCATAATTTATGTGAAAATATATTATTATTTATTTTTTATCAATATTGAAAATAAACTTTTGTGATATCAGGTTATATATTAAAATAGATTCATTATTTTAAGTGAATACGTAATACATTTACTGAAAGTTTTTATTTAAAATAAAATAAAGTAATAGTTTAATTAATTAAATTTTAATGTATGTGACAACTTTATCAAGTTTTGAATATTCATTTCGAATATTCACATTCATTATTCATTTGTAAGGCAATATAGACATACTTTCAGACTGCAAATCGAAATTCAAATAGAAAATTGTATTTCAATTTACAAAATGATCATTGATGCAAAGTTAAAATAACCACCTTGTGTGATTAAACCTTGGTACATTTTAGTTTTATTGCAGTTTATATACGAGCCGTTTTATCCAAAACGTTTGCAACAGTAGGTGCGCAGACAAACATATACCAACTGCTCGCAAAAACTAAAATATAATTTGTGATATAAATAAATATTTGACAGTACTTTTAATGACAATATTTAGATTACAGTATGCAATACCATCTTGCATAATATGTATGGACACATCATGCCTGTGCTTATACTAAACTTTTTTTTTTTTAATATTGTCAAAGGTGTGAATATATGACAAATGTTGTGGCCCACAAAATTCAAAAATGTATTTGTTGCAATATTAAACTTGGCTTACAGTGAGAAATAAAATGTATGATAAAAAACAGCGTGAACAAAACTATACTTTCACCAGCAGCACACCCGTGAAAAATCACGGGACATAATAATTGCAGGATTTTGAAGCTGAAAATTCATGAAATTTAATTGACTATTTGCTTAAACCTTAAACTAAATATAATATTAAAATGTCAAGACCGTATAATTTATATATAATAATATAATAAATAATATAACAAGACCGACCTTTGCGTGTTTCTTGAGCAGTTTGACCGTCACATTCTCTATATCTGAAGTTTAAATTCCAGCAAGTTACCAATTTATGAACCGACAGACAAATGGACAGATGGACAGACATAAAAATAAATTATTTCATTTAGATAATTAATTTATTAAATGAACCATATTAAAGATTAAGAATGAAGTGGTGCGCTTCGTGAGAAAGCTTCCGTTGGAGTCCGATGGTCCGTATCTGTTCGCAAGTTTTCTTTAGTATAAACATAGGTTGTCTTTTATCCAGCTCTTCGTAAATAAAGATTTTTTTAAATATAATTTCATATTATAAGTTCTAGATTATGATAAATTTATACGAAAATTGTATAAAAATGTATTTTTAACGTCGCTGAGTGCTTATATCTTTTTCTGGGAGATTCCATTCGGTCAAATAAAATTTATGAATTCTTTGAACGATTTACGATGTTATTATAATTTGGTGAAGTATTAAATTGAAAAAGTATATGTCTGGGATAAATGTGATAATCCACATCGTATCAGAATGGTTAAAAAAATTATTATGAAATCTTAGGTTTTCGGTAAAATCCTTTATATTATTATTATATTAGCATAATAATAAATCCTTTATCTAAATATAGTAATTTTGTTGTCTGTCGATCTGTCCGTTCTGTTCGTCTATCTGTCGGTGCGTAAATTCGTAACTTTCTGGAATTAAAATGCTTGATAATTAGAGTGTGACACGCAATCAACGCGGGGCCCAAGCAACATGCAAATGTCGAAATTACGTAGTCACCGGTCATGACATTTTTATGTTATTTAAGCGAATAGTTTGTTTTATGAAAAAAAAATTTTTTCTATTCATATTTTCTGTTTTAAAATCTAGTAATTATTATATTACGTGATTTTTCAAATAAAATTTTATTATAAAAAAGTAAGTATTTCATAAGAAAATAAAATATTCTTCAAAATATTATGTTTTTGTTTACAAGACTTTTATTCAATTTCTTTTGTAGTAACTACGGATAAAAAATATTTTTTGTCCATTTGAATCCGAATGTGTTGTTTCATTTTTATTTATAACTAAAGATTTTATATTGGTAACCTAATTTTATAAAGTTTTTGCTTTGATGTTACATATAACATTATATTATTAAATTATATTATTAAATTATATGTATTATATATTATATGTTATTTAATATTATTTTATAGTATTATATTATAATATACTAAATTGTCATAACATTATTTTACCTTTATCTAACTATTACTGCCCATGCTCTATATATTTTGAAATACTCACATTGCACAGTTGTGTTTTATTTTGTGTAAATTTAGATACATTTAAGTATATAGCTACTATTTAAAAATATGAACAAGTAATTGATAGGCGATCCTACTTATTCCGATGTTTTTGATCTACATCCAGTTTAACGATTTTAATTGGATGTAAATCATTAACAATGTCATGTCTACTTGAGTTTAATAAATATTTTATATTTAACGACCAATAACAAAATATAAAATTTCCAATTAACTCAGATAGAGTTAATATAGTTCAAGTTTTACACTCAATTTAATGATCACCATGAATATTCTCTACAAGCTTAACACCAAATTAATTAATATTACAAGGAAATAGTAGGTATGTAAAACAATAGTCACATAATTGGGTGAAAAACATAAATTTCGTTTATCATCGTAAAACCGATTCCAGCGAAAAATATCTTGTCACCGTTAGCAGTGGAAAAATCTTATTTACAAAGAATGTAAACTAACAAAGATCCGATAAAGAATCTAAAGCGCTTTAGCAAACATATTTTTGAAAATTAAATTGGCTGAAATTATTCGCCTGCAAATCCGAGGAATATTGTGCTCGAAATATTCCTGTAAATCTTTAATCGCGAAGATTCGAGAACTTTGGCAATTTTTGCTTTGTGGAGTGAAAATTTCTGGATATTTTGCATTACTAGAATGAAAGACTTTGAGATTTGGAAAACGGGAGAATATTTTGTTTCCGTTCGTCGAAATTTCCCTTGATGTTGTATTTCTAGGAAGCTCTCCCTTATATTATAAATAAAATTCATATTTCCGAATTTGATTTATATATAAACATAATAAATATGAGATTATTATTTTCATTTGATTTGTACAATTCGTATTTCGTCAGAATTTTTGGATTATATATTCTGGAATTTTTTCAGTATTGATATCGTTAACATTATTAATAAATTGTACACGTATACGTATCTAGTTATCGGAAAATATTAGTCTTTATTTTTGAAAATTTTCATTCTAAGAATCGGATACATTTAATCATATTCTCGTTTTATGTTTGATATGTAGGTACTGGTTACAAAATACTAAGCAGATCTATTCATTACAAATTTAAAACATTTTTTAAAAACAATTATTATTTTGGGTTTATTCAGAAAATATCACTTCCCCCGACAATCTACTTCTCGTAAGAAATTCGGTAACGATTTTTAATTTTTTTCGAGTGAGGGTAGATTTTTTGTATTATATTATTTTTTGTGGTTCTAATCTATCCATCTATTTATTTGAAAAATCTTTAAACCGTGTTCTAAAATTGTAACATCGCAAAAAAATGTTTTTTTTATAAATATGTATAGACTGTAAGTGAGCCAGCACACAATACTTTACATGTAGGTTCAAGCAACAGCATCTTTTTATGAATAGTTATGGAGATAAGCGACTTGGGAGTAAGCATTTTTTCATATTTATGAATTATTTCCTGTAAAATGTTACAATATAAATGTTATATAATAATGTAATATAATAAAGCCTTTCTCAGTATATATATTATATTAGTATATACTCTCTAATATATATTTATATATCTCTATATATAGCTATAGTCTCTATCAGTATATCTCTCTCTATCTACTCTCTCTCTCTCTCCATATCTATCTAATCTCTCTCTCTCTATCTCTTCTCTCTCTCTTCTCTTCCGTCTCCCTTCTCTACCTTCCATTAAATGTGTTATTAAAAAAATAATAATTTACTCCGATTTCACCACTAATTTGTTGAAAATTCTAACATGTATAAGAGACAATGGTCTCTTCATTAGAATACAACGTATACTAAAAGTTATAGTATAGCAAAAATGTTATTTTTAATAAATAAGTAGTGAAAACAAAGTAAATTCTTATTAATTATATTTATGTTATAACAAAATCATTTCTATTATAAAATAATGTACCTCTTATTAAAAATTAATTCTCGTTAATATAATACAAGTGTAATAAAATGATTAACATCTAGAGAAAAAATGCATTTATTAAAATTCTGCAAGGTTTATTTATTAATTATACTTTTTTATGGATTTTAAATTGATCTTTGGGATGATAGATAATATTGAAATCGTTACAATAACACATTTGTGTTGTGTTATGTAACGCTCATTTGAGGTCCATTGTCCATTGTACATTGTAAATCAATATTTAGTCTGAGATTCTCTTTCAAAGAATGACAAGTGAGCCGCGGGGGATCGACGTTAGCCCTTATCTTACCCCTAACCGGTGTCAGATGTAAAGGTAATTTGTGATATTCGGATAATTAAATCTTAAAAGGAATCTTTTCATGAAGGCAGAAATTAGATAACTAGATAATCATTATTTTGCTAGAATTTAATTATGATGATATGAGAGATATTAAAAAAATATAAGAATTTCAAAAATAAATTAAAAATCTACTAAAAAATCTCAACGCTATGAAAAAAAACTCTTTCAAAAAAAAAACAATAAATTTATATTTTTAAATGTCATAACAATATTTTATTAATTTTTATAACTTAATCTAATGTTTCTAGATACATTTAACTTTTCTTTCATTATATCCTCTTTTACTATTCTTGTATAATGCTACTAATGATTACATTAACAATACGTAACATATTAATGCCCCCTACTTTTTAACACAAGAATTACATTTTTTTAAAGGTAGGCTATTGTTAATATTCTCATCTGTCGCCATAACTAACACTGTTATGTACAATGTTCTCGTAGCCCTGTGGGCATGACACTGGCTTCTCACACCGAGGGTTCCGGGTTCCATTCCCGGTGAGGTCACAATTAACCTATGTGATTTACTCAAGCCTGGGCATTTTGTGATATGTTTCGCTTAATAATATATTAATTAAAAAATTATCCCATTGAATTTTTTCTGATATAATACAAATAAAAACAAAAACCCGTCACTACTGAAGATTTTTTTTGGGATCTATGAAACCTTTATCTGAAAGGAAAAAAGTTTTTAAAACCAAATGCCACCTCGGTTTCCTTAGATTATGTGTGTAAATAAATATTCAACTTTTTAATACGGATATTGCTGTGTTTGCTACCATGTTTGTTGCTTGCATTATCAATATAACTGGATAATGCTATTTTTGTTATGATTTTTCAGTCTAAAATTGAAATTTACAATTGATGCTGCTGCCTTTGCTTTTTACACTCCGAGGATATTGCTAGGCTAGCTTTTAATAGTTATTTGGAAAACAAGATTATGGAAGGGATAAAGCTACATTTTCCAAAAAATCTCAAATTTAGAGCATTCTAAGTAATTAATCCTCGGTGACTGCATTCGAAACATGTATTTAAGATGTTTGGATATAACTGTCTGTGTTTTTACACCCAACACATTTGGTAAAGCATTTTAAGGGTTGCTAGAAACATATGTGAAAATAAAGGATGGTAACGAAAATACATAAGGCGAGTGTTGAAAGCAATAAGAACAGAATTATTTCACAAAAGACTTGGCATGATCCAAATCAAATACACGTTGAAAGCTTCAACAACCAAAGAGCATGTATGTTTGAAAATACGTCTGAAAGGTATATATGGTGTACCAGGACAGAAAAGTATGGCGTTCTACCGTCTTGGTCCGTATGGTCTTTTGTCTCGAGGAATAAATCTCGTAAAATCTCATACGGGGTACATAAGAAAAGACTTTACTCTAATAAATTATATTACGATGAAAACATTTTGCAGAAGCTGTAAAGTCTAATTGCATTTACCTCGCAATAACAAGGCGGATGTACACGCTGGTAAGAATTTTAAAAGTGCACAATTGCTGACCAGACAATTCCCAAATGCAACCTGGAATCGAATTTGGCAATCAACTCTTGGCGAGATAGTCTTGTTTCTTTACAATCCTTTTAGTTTCGGTAATATTAAGAAAAAAGTAATAGATAACATCCTTTTCACTTTGGGATAATGTTACGGAGCACTTTGGGTTAATGTTACAAAGTAACATCAAAATTTGCATTTTTTAAAATATTTTTGAATTATTTGTGTAAAATGTTAGAATATGACTGCAGTAACGTATTTGAAATATTAAAAATTCGTTCGCTTTAATGCAAGTCCAATAAAATTATAAAAACCTAACAAATAAAGATTTTAATAACTTTATTTGACTTGTATCAAGACCAATATACTTTTAATATTCTATATAAGCAGGTAACTGTAGTAATAGTCAAACACTTTCAGAAAATAAGTCAAAAAATTTGAAACAAATGCACAATTGAAGTCGTGTTACTCCGTAACTGTCGATATTTCAACCAAAGCGTAAAGAATATTTTTATTCAAAATTTCTTGTAGAAAACTCCTCCGAAGCTATAAACGACACCTTATATAAAACGAAATTAAAAAAAAAAAACATTTTATTGTTATGAGCAAAGTGACTATTGATAAAATATGGTGCCTGTTTTTACGATGAATTTAATAAAATAAAATGCAAATAAATTTCACCACCTTTTCCTTCTTTATTTCTTTAGATTTGAAATTGATCATCTATGATCTGTCTAACATATATCTTCATTTTTTGGATATGTCGGGCAGAAGCTAAACTTAATTGCTAAACTCGGCACTAACAGAGAAAGACGCCGATCTCCAACTCGATGGATTTGTATTGGAATGACCATTCAAAATGCAGGGTGCAGAGTAAGGTGGGGGAAATTCGTCAGGGATGTCAGCAGGTCACAACCCGGGATTATCCTCGGTAGGCTGGAGAAGACGAGGAATAGGTATTTTCTCCCCCAAGCTCAATTTACTTAGGATTAATTCTGATCTGAGTGAGTGGGCCGCACCATCAAAGAAAACCCACCAATTGTTCCTTTACTAAATGGTATATTTTATTCCACTTTGAGTGTGTAGTCTACAATTATATTCAAATCCAATAATTACATAAGACGTCAGCTCCTTGCATAATTTCGTGACCAAAGGTCTAATTGGAAGGGTAATGTAGCGGATTTTATGTGGTTGCGAAAAGGCTACAGATTATTCCTGGATCAAATTCTCTTAACATTCCAATCTCCTTTGACTCTGGACCTTCGAAAATACCTTCACATTCCACCTCCAAAGTCTTTCTCAAATATTCTACATATTTATTATTTTCACTATTTCGTTCCATATCCTAATACTTTAACATATCTACCTTGTTTAATATTCATACCGTAGGCACATTAACATGTATGAATAGTTAGAAGATTATTTTAATATTGATTTTTGTATTTTTTTTCTTTAAAATTATTAAATTAATAAATTTAGCCCACTGTATTACAAGAAAAATATTTTTTGATTTTTTTTATTCTTGCTGCGTTGTTCCATTCTAAAATATTATAACAATTATTTTATTATTTTCGTGATCACCTCTTTATTTTTAAATTTATAAAAAATACTCTTCAGATGCTTTCACAAAGCATTCTTTAAAGAAACACCATATGTGAACGGTTTTACCAATTTAGAGATTTCCAGAGAGACCGCAAAGATAGCATGATTGTGTCCAGTTGCCAAATATGGAACTCGACTTCTGATTTTGACTCTGAAGTTCTGAGTTTATGACTGAAGAGCCGAAAACGTGTATGCAAAGAGCCGCATGCGACTCGCGAACCGCTTATTCCGACCCCTGTACTAGGACATTCGTCCTGATCCAAAGCAGATATTCTGCATTTGGTTCAATATGACTGATTAACCTCGGAAACATTTAGAAGTTTGCAGTTTCCATTGCACATAAATAAGAAAACTAACTAAGATTGTTGCTCTCTAACAGCGCAGTGTTGACACTACGCTGTATTTGAAGCGACCTCATATATTAGAGACAAAAAACTGGCAAGGTTAATGTACTGTTAAAACTTCCCTGCCCAATTTCTTAAGTCACTTTTAATAAATAATATGGAGACTATCAAAAAATCTAATTGTTAGAATGCATATCACTCCTTCATTAATATGTACAACTAATAATTTTTAATGCTAAGCCTTCCTTGCAATTAAAAATTCAGACGGCACAGCACTAATTATTGGCGCAAAGCGGTCCGCAATTAGGGCGTTTGTAGACCTGGTTCGTGGTTAAGGGTTGAGTTGATGGAGAGAGGGTTGGAAATAAAACTGAAGGCTTGTAAATTAGAAAACATGTTTCGTCAAACAATATATTCCTACATCCTCGCTTGATGTGCTAGATTATTTATGGTATCTACTGCCGTGTTGAGCTTAAAAATCAATATGTATGTAGTTGTGGGCGATAAGCCTAGACCTGGTGTGATTTAGGAGCTAAGAGTGGTTATAGAAACTGCCACAAGAGGCACCATGTGGTCTTGACGGGAGGCGCAAAAAATGTCTCTGCTCTGTATCTTCTTCATCCTCCAACTCATTGCCTAGGTAGACTATTGGGGTCGGCTCTTCTCATTCTCAGGCTGTATCTTATTCGGTTCTGGGTGTCGGTTTCATCCAGACCGTTACTCTGTAGGATTTTGGAGCATTGAGTCAGCCAGGAATTCTTTGATCTTCCTATGGATGACTGCCAATGAAGGTCCATAGACATACCGTGTGTTCTGTTTGTCTCCGTCTAGCAGCTCACTGTTTGTGTCCGTGATACCCGGGCCAATGCGTGAACTTTAATCCTATCTTTTAGTGTTACTCCTACCGAACATTTAAGCATTCGTATTTCTGTAGTATGTTTATATTCTCAATATTTAAAAACATTATTTTGCATGTCGTAAAAATAACTACACAGATCAGGGTTCAATATACAGCGCACCCGCTCAAAGGTTAAACGCTTCCTATGATTTTTCCAAGTGAAATCCGTGCTTCCACCACTTTCTCGTATATAATACTAACGACTTCACCCAAGGTTTTTCAAAAATATTATTTTCAATGCGGTCACATAAATATGAAAAATAATGGCGAATAACAAAGTAATTATGGAATTGTCGTTAAATTTTTATGCTTAAAACAAACATAATGCCTTTATTATTATTTAATTTATCAAACTCCTTTGCAGAACAGGTTAATGCTTCATTAAAACTTATTTACGTTCGTTAGTGAGTTTCTCCGGGACATCTTGGTTAAAGATAATTTGAAAGTGTTTTCTAACTTTAGCGGCGGTAAAGAAATGAGCATTTTATTTTCTCCAGCGTTCTAGAAGTCGTAAATTTCACGAGAATTTTCGTTGCCCTAAAATGATAACAATTATTTTTAGTATTATTGAAAAATTTTATAGCTACATTTTTGGAGACATTGTAGGAATGGATTTTTGTATTACTAGATTTTATCATTATTGTTAGTGTAAAAAATAGTAACATTATAAATATGATGTATTTTTATAAGGCTTCTATCTATCAATTTTTTTAAGTAGGTAATTTTGTTGACGGCACACAAATACCTAATACAAAATATAAAAATCTTCTCTGGATATCTCATGATATTGTCAAAATATTATGATTTCCGGGATTTAATTGTTTTAAGGATTTCATCTCATAATATGCTTTTTATATTTTCAATAATTTGTAATTTATATTTAATTATGTAGGTATTATTGAAATATTATTTTGTTTAACTTATAATAATTATCATGCTTCTTCTATCGTCATATATAAATATTGATAAAGATGGTTGACGTTCGTTTGAGCGTGTAATACATGCTCGTCATAGACACGCGGTGTTTATGACGAGCAAATCATAGTGAGGCTTGTCAATCTAGAACTAATTCCTCAATTGTATTTTTTAAATTGTGATAGTTTTTGTTTTGTTCTAAATATAATTTACAATTTATTTTATAATAATTAAGACGTTATTTATTACTAATATATCATAAAAATTGATTTATAAATTGTTCAAAACTTGATAATCTAGAACTTATTCCCTAATTGTATTTAATAATTTGTGATAGTATTTACTTACAATTTATTTTATAACTAAAACATTATTTATTAATAATTTATCATAAAAAGTACATTGTCCAATTATGTCACACTCAAAATTTTCATTAAATATTTTTATTTTGTACTTTATCACTGTAGGACCTTATATCAGGGTCAATCAATAAATGTTTGTTAAAAGATAAAAAAATAAAAAAGTTAAATAAAAATAAATCACCTAGAGACAATGAAGAGGTTTTGCGTGTCGTCTCGTCGCCTCACTCACAGTCACTTGAGTAACAGCGGCGCAGCGAGGATGACTGCTTTAGCATTAAAATAATGCCGAATTGGGTGAGTGAGATATGTCTAGCATAGTCCCGTCAAATAATCATTTATGAAAGGTTTTCAGATTTGGAATATAAATATATTCAACTTTACTTTCAAAAATTTGATGTTCTTACAATGGAATCATTTAATGTTGCATTGTATAGAGTGATCATTTAAGCCAGCTCATACAGATATAAGTCCCGGGCCATCCTAAAAAAGACTAATATATATTTCTCATATAAATAAATATCTTCGTCTCTGTAAGACTTCTATAACTTATCTTAATTCATAATTATTCCTCTGCGGACAAAATCTCACAACTGAGTTCTCAGAAAATACATATTAAAGTATTTTTTAATAATATCACAATTTTCCTTTATTATAAGTAGTAAAAAAACTTTACAATAACAAGGAATTGAAATAAATAATCTCAGAAGTAGGTACTGTGGCGAAACACAGTACCTAATTCTGAGATTAAAAAATATTTAATAATTTAATGATAGATTTTCCTTTGTCTATCTTTGTAATTGATTCATCTGGTTTATTAAAATTTTTTTAACCTCAGGTAAGGTTCAATGACTTTTGAAGGATACAAAGGTTTTTGGTAAAAAAATTTTCGACAAAATCGTCAAACCCTGGAAGAACATTCTCTTCCGCTCTCCTTCGAAAGGTTTGCGTCATTGCGTTTAATAAAATCTATACTGAGAGTCACCTGGCGTTAAAGGTTACGGCAGGGGGTGGTGTCAGGGGGTGGGGGAAGAAATAAAACGGGTCAGGGAAGACTGAATCTGGAGTCAGCTCTCTGGGAGGGTGTGAAACAGGATGATGAATGATGCAGAGGCGACAATATTTATCCGTCATTGCCTTTCAAGCTGTGGCGATAAAATATTATTTGAGGAAAATAGTTATTTCCATCAATTATTGTTACTTTGATACCACAATTTTATTGGTGAAGGTGAATTCTCTATATTAAGAATATTTTGAGTCTGTTAATATTTTTCAAAAACACAATACTGGATTTTATCCCCAGGGGGACATCATTAATCAAGATATATCAAAAAACTACAAGTGATGCAAAACAAGGCAATGAGAATCATATTAAAAAAAAGTAAATACACCAGAATTGAAGATTTGAGAAAAGCACTCAATTGTATGGAAATTAAAATACTTACTCATAACGTTCTCATATTTATATATAAAATTTTCAATAACAAAATGCCAAAATATTTTCTGAACCAAATTATTGTAAATAGTGATGTACAATGTACATTAAACATATAACATCAGAAATAGAATAAGATTACCATATAAGAAAAAAGTATATACACAGAATTGTCAAAGATGTAAAAATATATGATAAGATGCCAGAAAACATGAAGAATATAAATAAGTTAAATGTGTTTAAAAACAAATTATTCTTATAATTATTGTAAAAATAGTATAGAATTGAAAAGCAAAAGATAAAATATTAATTATAGATTGGAACATAGATTAGATGTAAATGTAAATATGTAGTTTATTATGGATAGCAATAGATTTAAGAATTCAAAGTGTTAAATACTAGTCAATATACAATGTTATATTGAGTAACACAAGAAATGAATAATATATATATATATATATATATATATTAGGTCCTTACATATGAAATTGGCGTTTAGTATGGGAGGAACATAAAGCCGATTTTTTTTTATTATAATATATTTTATTTAATCAAAGTATGTACCATTGCTATCTATGCACTTTTGCCATCTCATAGGTAGTTCATCGATCCCTTTACTAAAAAAACCATTCGGACGGGAATCAATAAAATCTTTGAAGGCGGTTTGGACTGCCCCATCGGAGTTGAATTTTTTCCTTTGCAAGAAGTTATCCAAATTTCGAAAAAAAATGGTAATCTGTTGGGGCAAGGTCCGGAGAGTACGGTGGATGTCTTAGACATTTCAATTGAAGCTCCTCTAATTTGGTAGCCGTCTGTTGTGCAGTGTGTGGTCTAGCGTTATCATGAAGCAGCAGTGGCCTAAAGCGATTAACCAGCCTCGGTTGTTTAGCAGCTAGCTTTTCCATCATGGTTTGCAGTTGCTGACAATAGACATCTGCCGTAATCGTCTGGCCAGATTTAAGAAAGCTGTAGTGAACGACACCCGCACTAGTCCACCAAACGCTCACAAGTAACTTTTTTGGAGTCAATTTTCGCTTGGGGCATGGTTTGGCTGGTTCGGCAGGGTTCAGCCATTGCGATGAGCGCTTCCGATTATCGTACAGGATCCACTTTTCATCACAGGTAATGATTCGATTTAAAATCCCTTCATTATTGTGCCGGTTGAGTAATGCAACGCAGCAGTCAACGCGCGTTTGTTGATTTGCTTCACTCAATCGTGAGGTACCCACCATTCAAGCTTTTTCACCTTACCAATTTGCTTCAAGTGGATTAAAACAGTTTTATCACTAACACCGCAGCCTGCAGCTAACTCGGATGTGGTTTGCGATGGATCCGCTTCCACAATAGCCTTCAATTCTTTATTATCAACTTTGGTCTCCGGCCGTCCACGGGGCTTGTTCTGCAGGTAGAAATTTCCAGAACGAAAACGTTGGAACCAAAAACGCACTGTGTTTTCTTTTGCGGCACCGTCGCCATACACATCATTAATCCTTCGAGCCGTTTTTGCAGCACTGGTGCCACGGTGGAACTCGAACTCGAAAATAACGCGATATTTCAAGTTTTTCATTTTGTAAACTGAGTGACGCAAAGAAAAAAACAGTTGAGGAAAAAACAAATGAATTATAATTTTCAAAACACAAATACATGAGTAAATAGCTGTATAAATTTGGATTTGGAATTCCTAACCAAAGAGAAGATATTTGAGATCAAATTTGCCAGTTCGGCAAAACGCCAATTTCATATGTAAGGACCTAATATATAGGTATATATAATAAAGGTATCTCATAAAAATGACTTACCTATGTAGTTTTCCATATAAAAATAGCTTCGTCTCTATGAAACATCTATAATATGTTTTGAATAGTGAATAATGAATGAAGTGAATTGATAATAAGGATTATTGATAATTGGACGAACAAAAATGTGTTCAGAAAATGTTTAAATTTATATACATACTAAGGCTTAACGTCTTTATTAATTCCGTAAATTACTTGTTATAAATGACGGAACCAATGTTTCGTCATTTTTGACGGGTATCAGGTAGTTTTAAAATAAAAACAAAAACTTACTCAAAATTTCGACGAAATTTCCCAAACAAACGCAATTTCCAAATTTTGTTTTAATTCTCCTAAAAATCTGCATTTGTGAATCATTTCATTGTTCTTTTTGTTCGCATTTATGATTATTGCGTTACTGAAATCGGATTCAATTCAGAATGCGTATTTTGTAGTTTGGCCCCTATAATCCAAATCCCTCTTAAAGTTATTTTATCGATGGAATTGGAGTTCACATTGTAGAGAATCATAATGATGGAGTATTAAAAACATTTAATTTTATTTTCTTTGTTATCTCTACTTGAGTTTGTAAAAAAAATAATTTGATTTTTTCACTAGTGTCGAGAAAATCAAAAATCACAACTTTTTAAATGAAGAATTTTAACATTTATTCTTTTCAAATTCAAATAATTGAGTTAAAAATAAATAATGACTAGGTACTGAAAAAATGAGCCGAAGTTACTAGTGTAAGGTAGTTGTGGTTGTAACGGGAATATTGAGAAGAAGAGAAGAGTTAATGAAGGTAATGTTGCAAAGTACATTTGTAACCAAGATCAATTTATTTTTAATTTCCAAACTTTCAAAATTATATACTTACAAACCCTTTATGTTGTCTGTAATTTGGATAAATGTTTTTCTGTTTTTTCTCTCGACTTTTTATTTTGTATCTAGCATTGTTTCACAACATTAATCACGACATTGAACTAAATAACGGAAAATGTAGTAATGTAGGGCGGAGAAGGCTGTGTATTTCCCAAGGGAAGGCCTCCCCGTTCAGTTCTTTCATCCCTGATTAGCCTGGCTATGTCAAGTGGCTGTATCTTTGTTGTTTAGAATTTTTCAGTCAATTGAATATTACGATTTCTCTGCGAAATGATGAAAATGGAATTTGGATTTTCGTCGGATTTCTTCAAGTAGAAATGTTATAAAAATCCTTTTCGGATGAAAATAACATTTAAAATAGGATTGTCGATTTAAATATTTTTTTAATCATAAAAAAAGCTGTAAGCAAATGCAATAAACAATTGACGTACTTTTATTATATGTTTCGGCAGCCATTTAAGGCTGTGAGAACTCTATGTAGAGTAGCAAAACGCCTTGATAACGTTAGTAATGGACATAACTAAATAGAATGTTTTTTTTTGCTTCTTAAAATCTCATTATTATATGGTTGCATAACAAAGAGAAATATATATTTTGATTAATGATTAATAACAATGACATCCGCGATATTGTGATGGCTGCACTTTTTGTTTTAACTAACCAACCATCACAGATAGGTAGAAAGGATAGAATGCCATACTCTTCTATGCTGGCATATCACTTTTGCTTCGTCCACTTTCATACATGTTCTCATGCACGCTCTTCGGTTATCTAAAATTCTAACATAAATAAAAATAAAATAAAACCAAATAAATCAACATTTGATTTTATAGACATAACTAGAGCAGCCCGAAAACCCTTGTAATTGAGGTAGTGGGCTGAGTTTTAAATAATAATGTATTTTTTTATGTATTATGTATTCAGTACTCTGCTGGTATCTCATTAAAAATAAAAATAAATATATATGGCAGTAGTTACTTCATGTAACGTCATCACAAGAAGCGTAAACATGGAGTGCTTACAGTTGGAAGGCAGATTAGGAGGATCCACACGTCTGGCACAGGCTTTGAAGGCAGTAATGCCTCCAAGGGTTGCGCCGGAAATGCGATGCAATGATTGCATGTTCAGTCGATTAGCACAAATAATTTCCGCTGTAGTGTTGGCAGCTCGCCCACCGAGATACTGAAGGCCGTGACTAGTGACAAGAAAACTTTAAGATCTTTTACTCTTACGGTTACTCTTAAAATTAAAAAAAAATATGTCGCTGACGACATATTTCAAGAACATTATGAAGTTTCTTATAAAAATTGAGTAGCTTAGACATCTGCAAAATATTTTAATAATTCAACAAGCAACCGAAAATTTTCCAAACGAACATAAAATTAGTTTGAGAAGCCTAATGTTTTATTGCAAATAAGGAAAAATGTGTTATTCAGTATGATACGCACTCGTGGTCATTTCCCACTTTTCAGAGGGCAGATCCCCGGCTACGATCGCCACTCTGACGTGCTATCAAACAATTTGGGGAGCGATGATCACTAAGGGAATGGTGGTGGGAAAATTTAAATGAAAAAAAATTCACGTTCGAATCGTACATATATTTACATAATTGAAATCGGAAATTAACCTTTAAATCTAACCTTACTATCTAACCTTATTTCTACCTTTCTACCGTCGTGAACGTGGCGACGTCCTGGTCCGGCGACGCGACGCTTTACGCATCATGGAGCGACGTCGCCGCGCGATTCCCTCGCGCTTCTGCTCCAGCGACGCTGAAGGTGACGCATGGTGTGAGGCCCATCTCACGCTGGTCTCCTTCTGCGCTGGCAGCGGGCTGGTTATCGCCCTGATAACCAGCTGACCATCTCCAATGGTCTTCGGCTCCGCCCTTGTCCTCTTCTTCCTCGTCCGTAACAGCGGCCACGTCAGGCTACATCAATCCACCTGACGCCGCTGTTGGTGGACTCCAGTCGTCCTTCTCAGCCTGCTTGACTGTCGCCTTGACAGTCAAGATCCCGTCAGACCACCCGGCTCTCCAGGGAGTCTTCTTCCTCCGCTGGGACTTCTCGGCGTGGTCCTCTCGACTGTCGCTCTGACTAGCCGAGATCTCTTCCCTCTCCTTCCGGCACTCCTTCCGCGGTTTACTTAATTGATGGTCGGCCGACAGCATCTCATCACTGCCGGCCGACGCCGTGTGTCACTTCACAACTCCACTTCCAACTGACTGTCCTTCTACACTTCCAAGTCCCAACTGCTCTTCCAACGATCTACTCCCAACTCTTTCCAAGTCCCAAGAGTGGCCACGCAGGGTTTTTATACATTTCAGCGTTTTGGCCACTTCCCTCCTGTCTAACCCTTAATTCTTATTCGTTAGGCCTAATTTTTGGTTACGCCTCTTAATATTATTTTACTTAATTAATCTTAACTAACAAGAAATAAAAATCTTAAAATTAATACCACTTATAAATAATTTTTACATACAATTAATTACATTAACAATTAATTTATTAACACACAACATCAAATTATTATTAATATACCTAACAGACAAGTACATATACATTATGTAATTAACTATACAATGATCTAAATCTATACGATAAAATACAACTTAGGATACCTTATTTTTAAACTTATTGTCGGTGGTCACCCGAACTATGATATTAATCACTAGCAAAAATAATATCACTATAACTAGATTAAATACAATTGATTGATAATTTTATAATTATGTACATTTAATATTGATAAAAGAATCCTAATCATTGTCTACCTATATCTACCTATAATTATATATTAAAATATCGCAATCCAGCTAACTTTATTATCTGCTGCCCTTATATACATGTTTTTATTAATAATTATATCTAATCAAACAATAGATGGTATGCGCGTCTAGGTACATATGGCTTTTAGACCACACCGGCGAACGTCAACACGATTTATTGCCGTTCGAGACAATATATACGGAAGCAAGGCGAAATTTTTCTACAATGAATGGACGGCCTGACGAACAATGTTAAATGTCGGTTTTAGAAACTAATAGCTTCCTTAACACGGTTTCGGAGAAAATTTGGTAAAAATCATGTACCCCGTCTCCTTAGAAATTTATGGCTTTCTTTTAAACAAACACCCCCACACGTGTCCGGCCGTAGGACCAGAGTATCCTTAAGACAAAAGGCGTTTTAAAATTATTGAACCCTTGGCTCTGAAATCTTACGAAAAAAAAACACGACCACCCCGAAGAAAGAAAACGAATTTGACGCGTTTTTCGCAATAAAAATTAATATGAATACAGCAAGTATATTACTAAGACTCATTATTTTCATATTTCTTTCAGTGATGCAACGCTGTACTTTCAAAGATGGACTAACATTTTTACAATTAAAGTTAACTTTATTGAGTTAAGTGTGGCGTATCACATTGTTGGATAATACTGTTTTATTACTTTGCACTCATGACGTATTTAGGGAAGCATTGTGGGTCTGTGGATTAATAGAGTATTTGTTAGTGCTTATGGATGTCTATTTTTGACCGGAGAGAGGTTCCGGGAGCAAGTGAAGAAATGCAAGTAGAATAAAAATAACTGTTAACGTGCAGTGGAGTTTCACTCGAGGTAAGAGAGTAACGAGGACTGGCGGTCGACACAAAATCGCTGAAGAAACATTAAGTGTGATTTAAATATCACTTCATCTCGGACATCCACGTCCACAGTCCATCAACCTTCTTGTTTAACCTGATTTAGAAATATTTCCATAACAACAAAAATGTTTGACCCACATACATGAATACATGGCGCAATTGTTTGTGGGCTGGACATTCATTGCAATACGGAATTGGGTCAAGACTACACCATTAACAAAAATATTATATTGTCTGAAAACAAGATAGGCGCTTGCATAACAAACAAAACAAATAAACAAAATTTAAGATAGATATTTACGTGACCTAAGCTTGCAACAAAGAATGCGTAAGGTTCGATGTTATATTTTCTCCGTTCTTTTAAAGGGTGAAGGCATGGACACTAAACCCAAAATTAAGGATAAACTAAGAAAAAACCTTTATACGACTTAATACCCCTCAGCCATGCTAAAAATATAATAAGGGACAAGTTTACTGTATTGTGGAATAAGAGATATGAAGTCGAGTTCAAAAAAGGAAAAACCACGAAAATGTTCTTTGGAAGAATAAATGTTGCTACAAAAATACTAGATAGACAGAGATAGAAGAGGTTTCAAGCTAAGCCAAACGTTATCAGGACATGGTTGCTTCAAAAGCTATATTTTCAAATTCAAGAGAAGCATCGATAATACATGTCCTTATGATACCGAAAAAGAGCAAACCTCCGAATACGTGCTATTTTAGTGTAATATTCATGCGCATGATAAGTAAAATATAGAAAACTGTGCAACCGGCACATTATGACATTAACCCCTCTGTACCTGTGAAAGTAATGAAAAATGAAAGAACGGTGGCAAAATATACAAAATACCTAAAAACTATTCTGATAAAAACAAAACATTGAAATAATAATAATTCTTAACAAAAGTATAATATATTTATGTCTAAACAAGTGGTCAAAAATTTGTTTATGATGAAACAAAAAAAATAGCAACAAAAAACATAAATAATCTACAAAGTCAAGGCTTTTAAGATGTAATGTAGAAGTGCTCTGGTATATGGAAAAAGTCAAAAAAGAAGGGCCACCAAGATAAGATAACATGAGTATCTCAAACATATTATGAGAGGACCAAAGAAGGAAGTCTTACCCAACTCATCATCTAGGGTAAAATAAGTGGAAAAAGAAGAGTAGGAAGAAGCTGCATCTGATGGCATCGTAACTCGAGGGACTGGCACTAACTGGAATTTTTCCGTGCAACTGCAAACAAAGTTGTGATTTCCAAACCCTTCTATAAGAAGACTAAAATATTTAAATCCGAAAGAATTTCTCGATATTTTTAAGCAATAAATTTAATAAAAACATGATTGAGATTTTCTACTTTTTTTCTTTTCTTTTGGAACAGATCCAAAACATTAAGTGATCACTGTGCACTCGTTTCAGTTTCAACAAATGTTATTCAGTGTTTCAAAAATAAGCGAGAGCCATTTCCGATGGGGCCGTTATGTTGCGCGGCGATCAGAACTCGACGTCGGCGCCGGCGTCGCTAACGGAAACCGTGATACCGAGCATCGGTCCTCACTTCGTAAACTTCGCTTCAGAACTGCAGCGAGCCTTTGTTAATTCGAGTACTTTGCTGAAATGGGTCATGCATGACACGCCTGTACGACATTACGGAGTTTGTCGCGAGCCGGGCTACCGGAACGCTCTGCACCGCTCCGTATCGGCGTTTATCGTGGAATAACACGAGAAGCCAACGCCGCGAAAGTATCGCCGATGTATGACAGCAGAACTTTCTCAGATACCCATGCAATATTAAACCTCGCGATATTCTCGTTGCATCGCGAAGTAACATTTATGTATAAAAGCGACGCAAGCGCAAGAAGAAATCGAAACCAGCAAGCGAGCTATAGACAGCGCAAATAAGGTGTTCCATAGATTATTAATAATTAGTGTGATTCATGAAATTTAGTGTGAATTAGAGAATATGCGTTGATTACATGTGTGTCCAAGGAATTAATTAATTCGTCGTTAATTAATTTTCATTGTTTTATTTGTCCCTCTTAGCCATGAACCCGTAAATATGAACTATGTATTAAGGATATATTTGCAGAGATATTCACATTATTCGAGGTAAAGTCGAGGTTATGGCACCGGAAATAATATGATAATTATTAGTTATATTATATTATAATTATATTATATTTTATTATAATTATAATATATTTCTTAATTATCTTTAAACTAAGTTTATATATTTAGTTTGATACTTGAACTCTTCTGAAGGGGCGCTGTCACTCTCTTAACTTAAATATGATAGATAATGCAGTCATATAAATTAAACTCAAGTAGCGTAATTATAAATCTCTACAAAGCTAACAACAAGTGATGACCAATGTTTTTTTTTTTTCTTATTTTAAGCATTTTTAAGCAATAATTGGTACATAATCACTTATAGTATACATATCAACTATTATTTAAATAATTAATACGTAAAAAATATATAAAAACTCTAAATGAGTGATATTTATTCAACTGAATTCGAAAAAAGTTTACATGTTAACTGATTCTACAGCATCGGAACACGCATTTAAATTTTAGCAACGTATGGCAAAGGTTGACTAATTTTTCTCCTCTCCTCTCAATATTCCCTCTTCAAACTTACACCGGTAAATTTGTTTCCTTTTGCATTTTCACCTTAGTCATGTTTCCTATATAAGAACAAATTTAGTAATACTTCACCTGATTCACCTATCGATGAAAGGTTTTGTTACTCATAACTCGAGCAGTATAATCTTTAATTAAACTCAAGTAAAGTAATATTTAAACCCTAACATAAAATTAACGTAATTTTATTCCATACATTTTGAAGCCGCCATTATAAGTTTTGTTTTTCAAATTATACATTTAAAATTAAATACTTCGAGAATGTAAAATATATGTAATTCAAATAAAGGCAGTGGACCACCAGATAACGTCTCAAGGGAAAACCACGGGTCGATGCAAAATTTCATTTTCCTGCCTTTTTCCCTGTTCGTATAAATTGAATACACATACGGATTGTAAATTCATATAAGATGAACAACTTTTATTCAGAAAAGTAAAATTGACTTTGCATTTCTTGCTCTTCTTCATACCGGATAGAAGAATCTGTGAAAAATTACCATTTTCTCTATATTCTACCATATGAATACAGTACATAGTTTTATACTATTTCAGGAGATTTGATGCCGCGAAGGTCAGCAATGTAGGTGTATGAGTGTACAAAGAGAACTCGCTTATAAATTTCAGGATCCCTTCGGTGTTCGATGTGTGAAAGTTAGTCGTCGTTTATGTATTTGAGTTGGTTAAGTTTTGCAAGTATTAAGGCATACAAGAAAGACTGAAAAAAAGCAATATAATATTGGAACTGAATTAATTCAGGTAAGTTTTTAAAGAAATGTCTACATAGAATACACATCATATCAATATTCTTACTTCTGTCAAACTAAGCATAACGCTTTTACTATTTAAAATAAGTATAATTTATTAGCCTGAAATGAGGTTTGAATCTGCAACTTTTAGATCAGTAGGCAAGTGTCGTAATTGCAAACAAAAAAAAAGCAAAAAAAAAATTGTCGTAAATGCAAACCAACAAGATGAATAACATGAGTAAAACCTTGTAGAAATATGAATTACATTTATTTTGCAAAGTTTTAACATTTAAATTGATTTTTACTAACACAAGTGAATTTATAAAATTCAATGTAAGATACTTTAATGAAAATCCAACGTTTTTAAGCAAAAAATTAAAAAAAAATCATAAATATTTAAAAAATGCAGACTTTGATGTCGCTTATATGTATATTTAATATTTTAGGACATTGCTACTTGAACATTTTCTACCCTTAATTTAGGTAGAAATCTACCAGTTAAGTATTGTTGACAAAATCTGTTACACCCTCTATATAAAATAAACATTTTTTTATGTATGATAATTTCGAATTAATGTATAATTTGAAGATATTTGGCCATTGGTAGACAGCAGCCTACTTCTAAAAGAAATCTTATGTTAATATCCGTAAAGTCCACCTCTAAGCTACCCTACGTCAAATAATATAGTTTGCAATTAATAATTTATATAAAAACTGAATTATTTTCTCCTTGATTATTAAAATCCGCGTTTCATCTCTGTAGAAATAAATTAATAATATAATTTCTGCCGTTTTCAGTTTACTTTATTAAAATATATTTAATTAAAAATATTTTTTTGTGGACATTGTAAAATTAAAACATTTAATGAGAAAGTATTTGTAATGAAAAATATTTAATAATATATTTTCTAGGCACTGTTCAATTTTGAAATACCTCCCTTTGTCGTAGCGCCAAGCGAATTTCCGAGAGTGATTTCAAATTAACGTATCCGTACTCAAAAGCCCTTACAAATCTCCGGTAGCGATATTGGGGAATTTCATTCCACAATTATTATTCATACCGGCCGTAGGCATATCTCATCAGCAATCCTGCTGGCAAAGACCTGTATGATTCTGACGGTTGCATCTAGATTAGTCTTTTGAAGGAATTTCAAGAAGTATTTGATTGATAGAGAGATTCAATTATTCTTCTTATGTCTGTACCCTATATATTCAATGGACGTTATCTTTTATTACTTTACTGACTACGGCTCAGAATAGCTCTATTGTAAACTAGCCAAGCTACGATGTTAGGTTTTTTCAGGGCCCCGACTTCCGTCTAACTTTGCGTGCATTATGAGATGCAAGATCTCGTACTTCTCTGTCTCATTCTCAGTCAATTTTCTTTTTTTTATTGTTTTAATTACTATTTTTATTTATTCAGTCAAACCACAACATGTTTATTCGAAAAGCTGTCCATCTACCTTATTTTGAGTACTTTTATGTTTTCGTCTTAAGCGTTAGGAGGAAAGCTTTATAAGCACTCGGGAATCTAGAATAACCCGATTTTCCACTTGAAGATATTAAATAGGTTTGAACAAAAGAGTTCACGTTCAATATTATACGGTTTTCACATAGATAACAAGTTGTTACTGACGTGGTAGCTGAATGGTAAGTGAGCGCGTCAATATGGCACCTTTTCATTTATATCCATTCGCTCTCTTACACGGTCTATTTTTTTCATTCATTTCTACAGACGTTCATCCTGATACATACATTTAGAACATGCAGCATCTTAACATCTGCATTCAGAATTCAAGTTTGAGATCATGATCCCAAAACATGTTTTTCATGCGGTTAAAAGTTTCACGAGCTTGCTCAATGCGGCATTTGATTTCAACAGTCTTTTTTTAAAATTTAAACCCATCTATCATTAAGTATGCTTTAAAACGGTAAAATACTAGTGTAGTAGGCAAAGCACCGAAAGTAATATTTTATTAATTTATTAATTTTTTGCATACATAATATAGCGGATTATTGCGAGTTCGCCATTTCCTCAGATCAACCATACAATTTGGTGGAACAGTTAAAATATGTTTTCGGAATACAATATTACAATAACAAGGCTCCAGGAAGAGATAACAAAGAGTTAAACCACGGTTTTGGGAAAGTTTGAATTGATTAAGACTTTTTTGTTTAAAAAATTTAATTAATTATAAAAAATACTGCTGCACCACAGTAGAAGTGAAAAGAAGTGCACATAATCAGGGATTGTACAGCACTCCACAAGTTTTACAATAAATTGGAAATTACTAGAAATGTGGAGAAGTTAGTCGATCATTCTCGAAGGCATGCGAAGCTACATTATCTTTATAAGGAATGACTGACCCACTGCACGGCCAGTGTACATCGTTTTGATAGAACGCGATGTCATAAAACTGGTGAATTATGAATTCGCGCGATTGACCATAGACAAAAGCGAAAAAGCAAAAGCGAGCAGACCATAGCGAATAATAGAAAACTTCCTATCTACGTATACGTGAAATTTTCATGAGTGTTGGTGTGAATTACGAAATGTGTGTGAATTAATTTCATGAGTGTTGGTGTGAATTACGAAATGTGTGTGAATTAAAGAAAGGTGCTCCGATTAATTTTGTGTCCAGTGATACTAATTAACGCCACAGAAGATGGAACGCCAAAGTCGTCTGTCCGTATACATCACTTTTGCCTACTCCACTTTACTTGTAGAAGACGACACTACCGCCCTCCAACATTTGATAACTTGATCATGTCGGGAATTAAGCGGATACCAGTTGTTCCTATTGCATTTTAAAGTCCTTTCATGTATTTAAAAATATAACTATATTTTAACCGTGGCAGTTCGATGTATGGACCGCTAGCATTATTAGGTGCCTTTTGTTTGTTTTGTTTTTTATAAAAAATATATATTTAATTAATCTTAGCTTATTGGTCTTATGATAAGGATCTCACCTCGTGTCCAAAAGTCGCGAGTCCAAACCTCACTCTAGACCATCAAGTTAGTAAAATTTAAAAACACAAGCGTTTAGCTTAGTTTGAAAATAGTAAGAATATTAATGTGACACATATTCCGTGTTGACATCTCTATTTAAAAATACAATAATAATTATCGAAATATTTTACATTGTTGGTGTACTTAAAATGTACTTGATGCATGTCAAAATGCGTTATTCACCGCTTTATCATAAATTTTCCCATAAAAACATTTCCCCTCGTAAAAAGTTATCCAAGTTCCGAAAAAATAAAATTAGTAGTTGCAAGGCCTGCCGAGTAAGGTGGGTGACGGAAAGTTTCCACTAGAAACTCCTGTATTTTAAGATAATGCAGTGTGTGGACGAGCATTATCGTGGAGAAGTAGTGGACTAGAGCAATGCCAAATACGTAAATTTTGTCACGGGACTTGGTTTTGGGAGACAAATAAAAACACTGGAAATAATTTATTGATTTATTAATTATTTTAATAAATTCACACTGTAATATCATTGGACGAATTTTATTTAAACACTTATCTCAAGTTCACAGTATTTGACAATTTATCATTCATCTATGAACACTTTAAATTCAATTTTCTCACATTATTTAAATCGCTAACTTATCTACCGCTCAAGTACTCTTCCGATATTTCGCTTCAATTAATCTGCGCATCGCATTGCTTACACCAATCGCAACGATTTATTGCTAATATCGCACAGGTAGCAAAGCTAAACTAAGCTTTTTTATACAAAGCACTTTGGTTTTTTGAAACTTCGAGAACGTATGTACATTTATAGTGGTCACGAGAAGATTCTCGTCGCTAGAGCATTTCATAGTGTTGTTCGAAAGTTCCGTATTACAAAGAATTTGGAAAGAGCGCCATTCAATTCGAATTCTAGCATCTCGTTACAATATGTTTGTGATGTAATTAATTATTCTAACTTCAACGTGAAATAACATATAAATTTTAATAAAATGCAATCATTTCTCGGTAAACAAAGCGTTCCTCAAAAATCCATAAAAATCTATTGTTATGGCGCACTTTCGGGAAGAAATTAAGTTATTACGTAAATCTTCCTTATCATCGGGGTGGTTTCTCCAGGAAAAATTTGCCATGCCGGTAAATCAAAGCTACATATTGCCCCCGTAAATTACCTCGCCGAGTTTTCGAGCAATTTGGTTTGTGGGTGCAATCGTGATTTATATCGCGAGCGTTGAGCAATTCGGGCTGTTGCACAAATCACTGGGAGAGCTTCTTTGAAACAACCATGTATTTATATTTCGATACCTTTTCATCAAAACGATTGATCGATATTAAAGTATTTTCAGCTGAATGAGGTGGAAGACCATGATTCGATAGTTTAATAATTATATATAGTTTAATTCAAATATATCAATCTTTTTTTTTTATAACCACTTTAGTTTATATTTTTATCCAATCAGTTTCGAAAACAGTCGTTTTCTTTGTCTGCTTATTAAAAAGGTATAAATTTGGCATAAATAATTAAGAAATTTTTCATCGTAGGAGAAAGTAACCATGAATTGGACATATACAATCACCAATAAATGAACTTTTGTTTGAGGAAAAAGAAAAAATATATATTTTTTTAAAAATGACAAGAGAAGTGTATCTAAGTGATTCTAATACAGACACGAGAATTTATATTCACGAAGAGTCATCGTCTTCTATTGCAATTAACAAAGATTCGGCTACTCATCAAAATGTCATGTATGTAGCGGAAAATACACCAAAAGCATTGAAGAGTGGCTGCAATGCAAACTGTGCTCATGTCAGTTGCAGAGTTATGGGAACATTAAATTTTTTTGTAATAAGTGTTTCTAAAATATTCTTCATCTTAACTTTCTTGAATCCTTTGTGTATCTTTCGTGGATCTTTGTATTCATTTATATTAAATATAAATAATTTTAATATTATCGTATGTTTTATTTCAATGAAAAGACGGAAACACAGTTTCTTGTATCCTTTTTTATCGGTAAACAATCATAATATCGTCACTCTGTCCACTTCATGGGCACTCGTGTCCATTTCATGGGAATATTCCCAAGAAATAGATATTTCCATCGTCTTTTTAAACTAAAACTATCATTATGCTTAAAATTAAACAAGTAATATGAATATGATTTTTGGAGTGCTAAAGTTTATTTCACATGAAATACCTAATATTAATTTTCCCAAAAAAATTAAAAATAAGGATTTGTACAGCATAAAGACGAAAAATGTCCAATTCATGGCTACTCTCCCCTAATCATTGAAATAGATGAAACACACAAACTTTATTGTTTGAGCTTGAGTCAAATCATATTTTATATTCTACTACTCGAGTTTCGAGAGTACCAGGTTCTATCATCGTATAGTGCTAAACCGACTACATTCAAATACATTATAGTTGATTTTTTACTGTATTTTCTCGGTTAATCTCTCACCCCATAATGCTGAAACATGTATCCCACCAATAAATAGTCAACATCACATTTATCTAAAATCACCACAGTTCTCTTCACCCCAGCAAACCCTTAATTTAAATTGAACCATTTTATCGATGTTTTGTGTAAGATTCAAACTCTCCCCAGCTCCCGCTTGGTACTGAAACTACACAAAGCACTACTTCACCTCAAATTCCAAACTGGAAGCTGCACGTGATCACATACACGTATCTGAATGCGCGACCGCCGGCGGGAGACGAGAGATTGTATTCCGGATCACAAGATGAACTTTAGACTTAACCAGACGCACGAAAACTTTTCCAGCTTTGTTCTCTTACACGAAGTGCTGGCAGGTGAAATCTTGTTATAATATTAACCCTAGAAGGCTACTGTTATACGTTTCAACTAACACGACGAACATTTGTCGAATATTTCGTACTATTGAGTGCATCGCGTTGATTATCCGTGTCAAATTAGTCACCGACAGGACGTCTTAAGAGGCGGTTACGTCACGCCGGTAAGTGCCGTTTTTTTCAATATACGAATTACTTGTCAGTCTACTTGTAAAGATCCACAAGAACACAAATATAACAAAAGCCTTCTTAGGTTAAACCATAACTTCATTACCTTAAACCCACTCGCTTGCCCCGCACTTCAACAAACAGTTGCTTTAGTCAGGGTTGCGCTGATACAAATGGCCGGGTGCAAAGCATAATTATAAATTTATAAAGTTAAAAATTATTTTTCATAAATTAATAAACAGACAACATGAACAAATTATTTGTTTATTTTTATTGTCATAGAACTTGAAGTTTTCAATAGGGCGTGAGTGTGTGGAAAATATATGTATGTGGCCGAAGCGAAAGTGGTGGATAGGATAGAAGTAGTTTATCGTTTTTCGGTAGCAATTAATCATTTTTCTCACTATCCGTATGAGGAAACAGCATCATGGTTAGTTTTTTATAATGATAATGAATAATTTTTATCAAATTTCGATAGAATAATTACCTCAAGGACGATTGTATTATTTATATTTTTAAGTGATTATATTGAAATTTTTACGTATAAAAATGATTGCACTATGCCTTTGCTGTGACAGGAAAAGCTGACAAGAAGGTTAACAAGTAGTTAGTATGCAAGCAAATTTATGTAGGGTGCCAAGCAAATCAATAAGGCACATAAGTGATAGAGTATTCATTTTAAGATACAAGATAAAAAGCGAATATAGACTTTTTCGCTCTTTATGTGCTATTTTACACACCTTTTCATTAATATTTTTTTAAATTACTACACACCGGTACCTCACGTGGTTAGTTATCAAACATAATAATTTTACTGTCTGTCCGTCCATTCATCTGTCTGTCCCCGTAACTTCGTGTTACGTCCATAATTTTGTTCAAATTGACACTAAAAAACGGCTGAAGATGGGGCTTGGACCCCGGGTCACCAAACCCCAGTTAGCTGATTAACGCATGTTGCTACGGCCGCCTCTCCGTAGACCGCCAAAAATATGCTATAAATATATACTAGGGCTTAGCAAAGACTCGAAACAATTTTCCATAATTTTTACAGGTAACAGCTAGTTGAAATACTAAAAACTATAAAATACTCATGTTGTTTAGTACCTTATTTATAAAAAAATGACGCGGCACTTCAGTGGAGTGGGAACTAGAAAATCAACTCAAAGAGGACTTCAGTGCAGTGTTTGATATATTAGCAAAGGCATATAGTATTGAAAATATTATTTTGGCATTTAGTGCTTTATCCATTTCAAGTATTCAGTTATTTAACTGTTTAAAATTGATAAATTTCAAACAGTTAAATGTTCCATGAAATTGATAAATTTTAAATGAAATTAAGAAAAAAATCCATTTGGTTTACTTAAGAACCAAAAAATAATTAATTTTCCCACAAATCCGCAAAGCAGCGGTCGACCGTTAACCATGAAACATGACAAACGTTATTGTGCGGCAATTATTATTAATGTTTTTTGTCAATGAATTAGTGGATTTTAAATCCGTAGCATATTTTAATTTTAATTTTTTTTTTCAGATGAAAGAGAAGCTAAGAGACCAGTTCTGGTATACATCCATGGAGAATCGTTCGAGTGGAACTCAGGAAACCCTTATGATGGATCAGTACTCGCCAGCTACTCTGATATGGTGGTCATCACAATTAACTACAGGCTTGGACTTTTTGGTAAGTACATATTGTATATTCAATAATTCTTCAAGGCAAACAATGTTGTTTTTTCTGACTCCATTTAATCACAAAGCAGAAAGCAGTTATACTAGGAAAGATTAACACAGGTGAAAATTCTGCACCTGGTGCAGAATCGCTAACGAGGTAAAAACTACTTTCAAAATGGAATAATCCCTTAAGAATAAAAAACTAACTGACCATCATCATAATTCCCAGAGGAGTAGACGGAGAGGTAAAATACCACACATCTTTCCTGGCAAACCGCCTTTGTCTAATTTACTTTCATACATCTTCTCATGCATGTTTTTCCATTTGTGAGGCTTCTAAGGACATCCTCCAATCTGATCATGAGAGGTCTGTGGTGGTCCAGATCTTTCATGAGTCTAGCCGCATGCACCGAGTCGGCATCCACCAAACAGGGAACCATAGGTACCGATCACTCTGTCGCCGGCCGCCGTACTGATATTAAGCACTCAAGTAATATTTATTGCAGTAAGCGACCACCACAGCAATTATTATTTTTTTAAATATAAATAGAGACGCGAACACCGAATACGTGTTACGTCAATATTCTTACTATTTTCAAATTAAGCTAAATGCTTGTGCAATGAAAATAGGATTAACTTGCTGGCCTGGAGTGAGATTCGAACCCATGACCTTTGGATTACGAGGCGTGAGTCCTAACCACAAGACCGACAAACAAAGCTTATAGGTCTTGTGGTAAAAACTTACGATAAAAAAACACAGTTAACCATGAATAACATTTGCGCCCTGCATTCACTAATCCTGCTGATTCATCTCGTACATACGACGTCGGTTTCAGGTCTTCTATTTCACTTAAGGTTACTGGTCTGATTCTTCATATTATACCTTAAAAATTGCCTTAGGTATAAATCTTCCATCTACTTTTTTTGTACTACCACTAATGTACTTCCAGTGCAGCCTACATGTTAAGGTATCATTATTTTTTTAATTATGGCCTGTTCGTACCAAATAAATATTTGCGTATTCGAGGTCATGCATTATTCCGTGTTCCAAAATACTGAACGGATACTGAAGAAATACGCATACTTTAAGGCATAGTGCACAACTTTAAAGCGAACTGAGCTATATCGTCGATATACTGAATAAAAGCATTAAAAGTCAGAAGATTGCTTCCATATACGATACTCACTTCATAAATTGCACAGTAAATGGAGCATTCTGTCATACAATTCAATCATGCAAAGTGAAATGAAATTGTATACGAAGCTACTGGGGGACATTAGGGATGAAGAAAATATTATAGCAAATTTGAATAGGAAGTTCAAGTAATATGTGACGCTTGTATTTGAAAGATTTTTTTAAATAATTTTGGTCATATTAGCAATTATAAGTTCTTGCTTGACTTAAAGAACTAACCATACACCCGTAAAAATTAAGGGAAATAAAAACTACGCATCATACTATGCCGTGCGCTGATTGCCTGTTACACTTTAATTATCTAAAGTTTTAATTCCAGCAATTTACCGACCTTACGACAGACAGACAATGAATCGATTAAAAAAATATGTAAACCATTTCACTGCTAAATGAAATGAATATACCTCAGTGCATTACTGCAGGTATTATTTAATTATCATATTAACTCTTTGTATAACTGATTTTTCTATATAATACATATTACACCGGAAGACTTTCCTAGTAGCGAGAGACTCTTTCATTCATACTACCGCATTGGGATCTTCAAACTACTATCGAGGCAAACCATCGAAAATCCGCCAAAAATAATTGATAATGTCACCACGAAGTGATTTTGCTCTTTTTGAGGAAGGTTTATTTTTGATTGAAGGTTTCCTCAACGCCAACCCCACTCCTCATTTGAAGGCTCGAGTCGCCAACTACGGGCTGATGGACCAGATCGCCGCCCTGCACTGGGTGCAGCAGAACATCGAGCTGTTTGGAGGAGACCCCGCCAGCGTCACCCTACTGGGTCACGGGTCCGGGGCGGCTTGTATTAACTTCCTCATGATATCGCCAACTGTCATGCCAGGTAATTCACTTATTTATTATTAGTTTATGGAAAAAAACTATGATTTTTTTATGTGTATCCAAATATATTTTCTCTTAGTATCGAGCACCAAGGCGTGAGGCGTAAATCCCACAACAATCTTACATAAACTGTCATAAACCTATCTTCTTCTTCTTCATGTGCCCTGTCGGGTCCCCCCGACGTCGGCGATCATCTGGGAGAAAGTTTCCCTGTCCAGGGCAGTGCGGAACAGCTCTTCCACGCTTCTTATCCCGGTCCACTCTCGGATGTTTCGGAGCCAGGAGTGCCGCCTCCTTCTGACCCCTCTGCAACCCTCAATCTTCCCCTTCATGACAAGCTGAAAGATGGAGTATTTTTCGCCTCTCATTATATGACCAAAATATGAAATTTTACGGAGCTTTACTATGTTGAGTAACTGTCTGTTTGTATTTTGCTTGTCAAACATCAACATGTCAGTCTAAGATATCTTTAACATTTTACGATGTATCCACATTTCGAACGCCTCTAGGCGATTTAGAGTAGTCACTTTCAGCGTCCATGTTTAAACATTTAAAGTAGAACTGACCATACATAGCATTTGATCAATCTCTGTCTGAGCTTCAAGTTTAAGTCGTCATTACAGAGTAGACTTTTCATCTTATTAAAATATGCACGGGCTGTCTCTATTCTGCATTTGATCTCCGTATCAGGGTCCAGATTGTCAGTGATACTGCCCAAATACTTAAACTGTTTTACTCTCTCAATATTGACACCCTTTAATTGAAGGCACACTTTGGATGATTCTCTCGGCTAAAAACCATAAACTTGGTCTTGCTAATATTTATGTTACCTATGTCATAAAAAAATATGTTTTTTAAAGTATCCCATAAAAACCAAGTTTTTATTATACTCCCTTTCTTTTTAAAATATAATAACAACTAAAGACGAATTAAAACATATAACATAGCACTAAACTTACATTAATTTAATATATTTCTAAAATGTCAGATGTTTTGAGCTTTGATAAGACACTTCATGCTTTGTATAGTGAAGTACCTATTATGTATACCGACGGAGTAATTCAAATTTAGAAAATATTCCGCGACGTTATCGGACCGCCGTTGATAGTAATCAAACTTTTGAAATGATTCCAATTTGAAAAAACTATTAAAAATTTGAAAAATTCAAAATTATACTATAATTATTATTATTTTTTAACAAAAATTTGATAGACCTTCTTGATCGTCGCCACGAGTCTGCTTGAAAAGTTTCAGCTCGATTGGGTAACGGGATAAGGGTCAAAAATCGATCCAAAGTTTTTTCGACGGATAGCCGGCAAGCAAGCAAGCAGACGCCGCGAGTTAATATAAAGGGAGTAAAAATCAATAATTTTTATTAATTTATTTATTAACTTTTTATATACATATTATTACATTGATGGGTTATTTGCCGATTGGCAATTTTTTTCAATCAACCAAACAATTATGTGGAACGATTCATATAAGTGAAAATAATAATATTATTGCTTATTGTGAACTAGCTTACCCGCGCGGCTTTGCACGCGTATACTTTTAGTAATTTTTAGTAATATTTTATCAATTTTTTGTATTAACCTTAACATACAGATAAATGTCGTCGCGGAATTTTTTAAAGAATCAACTTTTAAAGTTCTCCAACCTCTCTATACAAAGTATTTAAGAATCTCTTACCGTTATGGCAGCGTTCGTAAAAAAGCATCGCTCGACCATTTTTTTGTCATCTTTAGTTCACCACGAAACTTAGGTCACCACGAAATTTTTATTTTATTTTAACGGGATAATATATATTCTTTATCCATCTTAAAAATCTATTCTTAATATTTAAAAATCTTTTCTAAATATTCTTCTAAATATTAAATATTTAAGTACTTTCGGAGATTACCTCCTACATCCAAACATACAAACTTTACCTCTTTATATATAGAACAGATATATAATTTTGTATTTCTATGACACGCACTGTCGCAAATAGGATCACGTTTATGGCCCTAAAAAGGACCTTTTTTAGGTACTTACATAAAAAAGATGAATGATTAATAAATACACATAATAATATAATATTGTAATATATTTACCCGGGCGACTTCAGCACGGTATTCTGCATTTGATATCAAAGTCACCTCGCGTAAATATAGGACCGCGGTATTAATTTTGAAAATAAATACGGCACGCAAAGACTTCGGCAATCAGTCGTGCTTTCGCCACCAAGAGAGAAACACCTATTTTATTTCGCCTCTTTAACTTCCTTCACCACACCTCAGCGGGAGATTTCAACCGTCATAAATTGTTTTTCTATGATCCTGTACAGAGCAAGCACAATACATACAATAATACAAGAAATAGAATGAGATATGAGACATGTGAGAAAATACAAGTAAATCCCCAAAGGATATGAAACATATGTTATAAAGGTGAAGACAAAGCCAAGTATATGAATGAAGCACTACTCCGAACCCGCTCGCTTTCCTTTCAGCTTCGTTCATGGTACGTCAACGGAATGCATCACCAAACAGGCTTCAAAAGAACTATTTTCCGCCAATTCCTATGAGGGTATGGCCTGTTGATGCCATACCCTCATAGGAATTGGCGATATGTATGATGAATTATAGAAATAGACAATATATTCACAATAAAAAAGAATATTAGGCGGCCCTCGCAGCCCAGTGAGCATGATACTGACTTTTCACACCGAGGGTTCCGGGTTCGATTCCCAGTAAGCTCATAATTAACGTATGTGATTTACTTAAGCCAAGTTTTGTGATGTGTTTTTCTTCTGTATTAGGGCCTCTTGGCCTGTTGAAGGCTAAAAGAAAATACAAAATCGTGGCTGTAGAAATCAAATGAAATACTAAAAAAAATAAGTTTTATTTATCACACAAAGTCACTGGACACGAACATTATCGGAGCACCGTTCTTCAATTCACACTATTTGTCAATAAAATATTCCACACAGATTCCCACTTATTCACGCCAATTTCTTAATTTGCACGTAAGTGATTGCACTTATTTCCAAATGGTAATAATTCGCTGGTATTCGGATCGCGACTTTACATTTCGCACTGTTCGCTTTTATTGGTGGACTTCTATCTTGCCTTTTATACAATAAAACTTTCCGCGCGAGCCGGCTCTCCTTTTATACAAAACGTTGATTTCTCGATGCCTCGAGAATGTTCTACTAGCTTCTCCATATTTTTTTAATTTCCCAGTTGTTTCTGTATTCATGTGAACCAGATACTTCAATAATGCGCAGTTAGACTCTCGCGACAACGTTCATGATAAATCTGTGTAATAAATATGTTTTAGCGATGGTGCCGCGCGTTTATTATCTTGTGTAGTCATCCTTCGCCATCTGTGGACGTTATAATTATCTTAACGAGACATAATGCACCATTTATGGGTCATTATTACTTCAAATAACAACTGTTGTGGTATATTACGTGTTATATTTTCCCTGGGCAGATGTTTCAAATACATCATTTAAGATTGCGTGTACGAGTAGTGCCAACATTAAAACGTTATAAAATACTTTTCACATTAAATAACTGTATTCTTGTCAGTTTAATGTTTACAATATGTCCCTGATATGGACTTCTTCCAAAATAATATTTTTTTACTATTCATTTTCACTCAATTCATTTACGGAACACGAGGCAAAAATTCTAGCGAAACATCTCACAAAATACAATTTTCAAACTGGACTAAAAACTTGTGCTTTGAAAAGAGGACTGATTTGCTGCTGTTTCGGAATGGACTAGAACCATCGACCACTGGATCACTAGAAGAGATTCATAACCACTAAACCAATAAGCGGCTCGACTGAAATCGGATCATGGAAATCTGAAATCATTCGAAATTAATCTGTGTTAAAACCCACCATTAACACTTACAAGTGGGTAAGTTTTTGTTAAAATTGGGTGAAAAACATAAAGTGTATTAACCTCCACATGAGTTTTATATCAATGTTAATTAAATAATTTCATTATTTATTTGAAGTTAATCGATAATATAAGTTTATATTATAATATTTATATTATAAAGTGTTTATTTGCAACCATGAAAAATAACGATTTGTTTACGTCATTCACAGTAGGTTTTTTTTTATGCGAAAATAGTTTAATAAATTAAAAATAAAATAGAATTTAAAGTGAAATTCGAAGGTATGTAGAATAACTAAAATAAAATTATATTTCTGCTGCTAATAGCACCTTCATTATTTAAATGTGTAATTTTATATTATACTATTCTACTAAAGGTGTGCGAATGATTTGTTGCATTAAAAAATAACATAAAATAATAAATATCTATACCTACAAACCTCAATATTTGTCTCTCTGTCGTTCTGTATACAAATCTACACCATTTGACCGATCTGAAAGATATTTTGCATACTTATTCTTTAGGACCCGGTGGGTAACAAAAATGACGTTTCCTCCCTCCCCTGATATATTTTCTATACAAATCTATATCGTTAGACTGATCCGATTCAAAATAAGGATATTTATTTGTTAGGATCCAGCAGGTGATATAGGTGACAATTCCCACTTGATATATTTTCTATACAAATCTTTACCGTATGACCGAACTGATCCAAATTTAGGATTCTTATTATTAAAGACCCTGCAGAAAAAAATGTACCATTTTTTCTTCCTTTCCTTTCTTCACTTCTTCCCCTGATATTTTCACTATAAAAATTAACACTTTTTCACAGATATGGTTCAAATTTTGTAAACTTTTTCTTTAAATATCGGTAAACAACATGGGCCAAATTTCCTCTTCCTCCTTTACCCCAATTCCTCTCCCTGATATATTTTATATGTAATTCTGTACGCTAAACAAATCTGACCTAAATTGTGCATATTTAATTTAGAATCCTGCGAAAAACCTATGCGCCATTTCACTCCTTTTTTTACTCCACGACCTTCCCATATACTTTCTATCTGAATGAACCAAATGCGACATAATTTTTTTTCTTTACTCTAATTGCTTTCCCATCTTCCACTCGTTTCGTTATAAAAAAGCTAGTTTCATTATAAAAAAGCTAGTTTTGTCACAGTTATATTGTGTACCAAAAATGTACTTAAATTGTTCAACTAAATTGTGAAGAAAGTCAATGGAAAAATTGCCATATTACAGTGATGTACATACATCACTATAATAAAATGTAGATATGCAAAAAGTGAACAAAAAAAATTATAAAATACTATTAATAGGTTGCCTCTATTTTACTAACATTATTTTTTTTCTGACAAACAAACATATTTTATTAAACGTAGATGCAATCACAGAATACGTGTCACAAAATATTCTTACTATTTTCAAACTAAGCTAAACGCTTGCCCTATGAAAATAGGACTAACTTGCTATTCTGGAGTGAGGTTCGAACCCGCGACCTTTGGATCACGTGGCGAGAGTCCTAGCCACAAGACCATCAAGCTACTCTTTACACAACTCAAATGGTTGAAGCAGAAACAAAGTTTTAAATAATTGAAAGAAATTAAAGCAACCCATTTTCCCCCAGCGACGGATGGCAGAAGATAACGGCAACCACGCGCCAATTATTTTACCAAGCCGGCCGAACAACCTGGTTGGTACAGCAAATACAGCCTACAGGCTGTAATTGGTAAGTTAGGCTCTACGCCCCTTTGACGACATAATCGAGTCGTAAGTGTTCACGTGACGAGCCTACAAAAGCCTCCTTTGCCGGCGGAAATCGTTCATTACGACATTTTCTGAAGCTCCAGCCGAGGGAAATTCAACCGAGAGCTCCGAATATATTGGATATTTAATTTTGACATACGCGACTGGGACACGCATTATTTTGAATCATCCGCGTATTTTTGAATCCTAAAATGATTTTTTAAATTTATAAAAATAAAAAAAACTTTCACATTTTTTGTGTGATGCTTGTATGTATTACGTAGGATTTACTTTAAGTATATCATCAAAATCATTACCAAATTAAATCGTTTTCCATCAACTATTGAATAAATGACTCCAAATACCTCTTTTTACTCCCTTTCTTTTAACTTGTAGAGTCTGCGGTTTGTTGTCTGCCGGAAAAACTTTGGATCAATTTTATACCCTTATCCCGTGATCCAATCGAGCTGAAACTTTGCAGGCAGACTTGTGATAACGATAAAAATGATCTAGCGAATTTTAGTTTGATATTTTTCAATAATTGTAGTATAATTTTGGATTTTTCAAAATTTTAATGGTTTTTTCAAATTGGTATCAATACAAATCAGTAATGACCCCGACGCGTGCAGTAGACACGAAGCATGATTCAATGAAAAAGAGAGTATAATAAAAACTTGGTTTTTACGGGTTTTTATTATCTGACTGTTGTAATCATTTATTTTCAAATTGATAAAGAATATATATTTCCATATTCTACTTACTTCTACTATACCAGGTACCTTATTTGTGTTTTTCTGTTACCAATTAAATTATAAAATTAAAAACAAATAACACAATGGTACATACTAAGCTACAGCAAATATACATCTACTATAAAATAAAGGAAATAGTTAGCATGCAGACATTTCAGAATATTGCAGAATAAAATGCCTGCACACCACTTTCACCTTAGCAAACAAATTTAACTCGATCATGTCAGGGTGCATACCATTGAATGGAGTTGATATTTTTACCTGCAATGTTATTTTTTTCATAACGATTCAATCTTGGTACAATATTTGTTACACTTTTAATGTACTTGAAATGTTTATTACTGGTATTTTATGGTCATTACAATCAAAGTAATATAATATTTGACCGTATATATATATATATATATATATGTTAAATCTAAGGCTTTCACGGGTACAATATATGTTAGTTCTAACTACTTTGGGGGTAACCCGCGTCAAATTCTGGTCGTCAGGACCAGTCGTCCACCACTCTCTAACGGAGAATCATAAAATAGACTTCGACAACTCAAAAGTAGTTGCCAGCCTCAATAATGAAACATTTAGAATCTACAGAGAGGCAATTGAAATAAATAAAAGAAATAATAATATAATGAACAACAGAGACGATAGCATTCGACTTCCGACCGCATGGAGTAACATTCTTAATAATAATAATCAAATTTCTAATACAAATAATATTAATAATAATAAACCAGAAATCACGATGAAAACACCGAAGCAATTAGAAAATCCAACCTTCTCAATATTGTATAATGACGATAATAAAGTAAATATACGGATTACTAGAAGCCGAGCAAAACACATTAACGGCGTCGCTGGAGAAACCCACTCCTCCACAAACACCTGACGCAGAATTTTTCAAACTTTCACTTGACAGTGAGCTCCGGACCCAAACGGTTGTACGCTTTTTGGAGAAGCAGCTCATCGACAAGGCGCCCTGAAGATGAACAGTGAGATCTGTTCGAAACGTCGGCAGACGACTGGTCCTGACGACCAGAATTTGACGCGGGTTACCCCCAAAGTAGTTAGAACTAACATATATTGTACCCGTGAAAGCCTTAGATTTAACATATATATATATATATATTTTCATTCGTTTTTTTGAAGAACACATATATTGTTCTACTTTTTGGTAGGTGTTAATATATTTTTGGGCATGAAACATTCAATGATACACTAATGTGAACTTAAGATTTGTTTTATATATGAAAAACCCATCTAAAATCTGGGGTTCTATCATAATATCACACATAGTTTTAAATGTTTGTTTTTCGTTAACGAGTATTTTCACATTTTTTTTTTTAATTTTGTCAATCCACTATGTTTAAAGGCGGCCTGTTGGCTTTTTTGTTCCCTTTGGGTACCTACGATAGGATGACTGATTTGAATAATTCTAGCGATATAGCCAGCCCATTGTGATTAATTAAAAATTTTTTTTTTTTTGAATTTTACTGAAAAACCAAAGCGTTACTGAGAAAATATTTTACACATCATTTGTGACTGTTGTGAGATTCTGTATTTTTTTTTTTATTGCACATTTGTTTTTTTTATATTATATTATTTTATTTTATTCGGTCATCCAACCGGGAGACACTATCGCTTGGTAAGACAAAATACAAAAAAAATAGTTAAATGTCTCCCACAATTAAAGAATAACACAGATAAGTCAATTTGACAATGACAGATAAAACAGACAATAACAATCAAAGAATAACACAATAAGTCAATTTGACAGTGACAGATAAAACAACTTTACAGTTTCATTTTACCTAATGTTCCAAATTTAACTTTAACATAGACACAAACTGCTCCTGATGTATATAATATACATCATCAGGGAGGGGGACGAGGTTATAGTATCCTCTGGTTTGTGTCTTCTGGGGTATTATGCCGTGTTATTACAACCGTTCCATTGCAGGATCCATCATCAAAGCTGATGTGTTGAATGAGCCCTGCAATGGGACCCCGAAACGTCGGCCAGAAAAGTCGTGATAACACGGCATAATACCCCAGAAGACACAGACCAGAGGATTCTGAGTGGCCGCGAAAACCTAAGAACATTCTTGAGTTTCTAGTATCTGCCTCACCGTATGACGATACTCTTCATATTTAGTGTTAAAAATATCTGTTGAATTTAAAAGGTAATTATAATCTGAGCATATGCGTGGAATGGGAGAGGATTTCCTATTGTTGGTTTGATAAGTACGTAAAAAGAATTAATAAAACCAAATAAAATAATTCGAATATTTATACTTAGTTTTATACTTCGCCTGCGGTTACTTCGAAACCGATTACGGTGTTTAAAGGCTATCGATTTATTTTATGGGATGTTGACGTCACAGCTGTACCATTTAGGCAAGATTAATAACACCTAGTTTTCAAAATATACTGGGATAAATGTGTCTAAGAATGCGCAGCATTGAAGAGTATATAACAATATTTCAATCTTGCTGGTGCACTGGTCAACTAACTATACAACTAAACTCTTCTTCAAATTTCTGCAAGACAATAAAATAATTTAATCTTACTTGTTCTAAAGCAAATTTATTTATACTATAAGGAAAAAATATAATTTCATGAAACTTTTATAGTAGATAAGTCAGATTTTTTTTAAATATTGCGTATATTAATATTGCAGTTGTTAACATTTAATTAAATTCCAGTTTATAAATCGATAGTTAATATTTTTATTTTTTTTATTTTTTTAATGTTTAGTTCCTTGACATTTTGTGGACTAGGTCTGAAATATCTTGTATAGTTCATGATTAAATAACTTTATAATTATTTTTGTACTATTCATTATGAAAAATAATAATAATTTAAGGATAAAAGAATAAGTACAGCAGTCTCAAGAAGCAATGTTTCTTATATCACATTATTCATGAAATTGGTGCAAAGATTTATGATAATTTAAAAATGGATCAAATAAAACAAGGTCATTACTCTACTTAAATTAACACCTTAAAGTAGTAACTTTCAGTAGTAAAAATAAATACATCGACAAACTTCTAAAAATCTTAGACAAAAACTAACCCGTAATAACCAAGTTTTTATTATAATCCCTTTCTCATTTGTATTGTTTCCAATTTGATATTCTATCAACATATTTCTCTTACTTTAAGTTCAGGTGGAAAATCTATTCCATTTATATTATTATCCTTAAAGCTTATAGAATATTGAAAACGTAATAATTGGTAAAGGGGGGCACGGCGTCGGCGAAACCGTCTGATCGGACCCATGGCTCGAGTTAGACCAGTTGAAACAGGTTTCGCGCCTTCTACACGCGTCGGGCTCCTTTCTCATTGGTATGGTTTCCAATTTGAAAAAACCGTTAAAATTTCTAAAAATCCAACATTATACAATAATTAAATTTTTTAAAGAAAATTTGTAAGATCATTTTTATCGTCGCCAGAAGACTGCTTGAAAAGTTTCACCTCGATTGGATCGACGGGAAAGGAGTTAAAAATTGATCCATAGTTTTTTCGGCAGACAAGCAGACTCTACGAGTTAAAAGAAAGAGAATAAAAAGAGTAGTATTGTTATCTGACTCACAGTATCTTTTCTGAATTCGCAAACCACGAATCAGTAATCTAATATCTCCATAACTATTGATATTAGGTCATATTCAAGGAAGAAATAGAATGCTGCGAGGTTATTAACGTTTTCTAAATAAGCCTATATAATTGCCCTTCATTTATTATGTTTTGTAATTTATTATGTTCTTGAAGAAGGAATGATGGTTCCAAAACCGATTGGTGTAACTAATTTTTATGTTACTAAATATAAATACGGTTAAGAACAATTGAATTTTTGTTTAAATCAATTAAAAATAAAATAAATTAACTGTGTTCATTATCGACTGTAATAAACATGATGTAAAATCATCCAATTTGTCTGTTTACCCATTAATTTGGCAGCACCGTGAATAGTGTGCATTAAGATGTTGCTGGTGCAGTTGGATACTTAACCATTTGATTGGCTCAGCTAATTGCAGTCATTTGGAAGTATATGGATGCTGATTGCGGCACCTTCGAAACTGCCAATCTAGCACTAAGCTACAGAAGCACCAACCGGCTCATCCAGCACTAACTCTGACGTATAATTTGTGAACACACTGTACAAACGACAGGCTCTAATTAACTATACCAGCAAATTTTGATTATCTAATTAAAGATTTTCATATAAATTTATTATCATTATGCGTACGTAACGCGTAGTGAATTTGACTTTCATGTGATAGATTTTCGATATTTTTCTCATATCTGACTTATTAAATAGGATGTAATTACAGACCAAAAAAATATATAGACACAAACTTAATTAAATTTATCGGTATTTGGTCTGATTTCAATTCGTTTGAGTTGTTTAAAAAATACCACGAGCCGGGTAAACCTGTAAAAAATATGAAAAGGTGAAACAAAATACATTTAAAACGTTTAATGAGATCGATCTTTAGTAAAAAGGCGTTTTTACTTTATAAAAAACATGTTTGAAAAAAAAATTAAATTAAAATAAAAAACAACATCTATCCCAAGAAATATATTCTATTTACTGGTGGATTTAATTGTGCACGAATAAATACTTTAACTGTATTATAAATGTGTTAAATATACGAGAAACTAATCCCCTAACCTAAGGAAGGGGTCTAGTTTTATACTCTATACAATTTTATACTCTGTGTTTCCTTGTTTTTGTTTAATTCGGATTGTTGTTATTGTTACTTCGAAATGTTCATGTTGTGTACTGGATTTTAATGAAGTAAAATATTTATCGAAAACAAAGGACGACTTATGAAAGCAAACACTAATGAATTATACAAAATAATGGCATGAAAAGTATCAGATAAACCTTTAGAAATATTTTTAAAAGTAATTTTGAAAATTTGGCTCAATTGTCCTTTGTGTAAATTTATTTAAAGGAAAAAAATATGATTTTAAGAGACATAAAATATAAGTTGCTTATATTATTGTAGTGTCTGTGGAATGTATGAAAGAGCACGAACTAGAGAGGGAGCGAGAAAGAGCACGTAAGGTCGGCCGGGACCGCGTGAAAGCAGACTGATCAGAGCCACCGAGTAACACGGTTCACGTGCCATAAATAATATCTTGCATTGCATAAAGTCTTTCCAATAAAAGAAGTAACATAATCCCGAGTTTTATTGGAAAACATCCACCGTAGGAAGTCAAGTTCAACACAATTATAAATATTAGTTACGAAAATAATAAAAAAATAATAGTTTTGATGTTTTCCCAACCAAGGTTTTCTTAAAATCATAAATTTTAGATTTAAAAAAATGACATCTTAAAACTTAAGCAACATGGTTTCGAAATGGATAGAGCTATATTACTTTTAAAAGCTTGAATTCAGTACTTTGATGACTGCACCCGAAGCATATGTCTGAATTCTAATAAATAATTTTCGTTTGTTTACAGGTCTCTTTCACCGAGCCGTCCTTTTATCTGGCTCAGCTCTGAGCTCGTGGGCGCTGGTTGAAGACCCCGTCAACTACTCCGTCAGGCTGGCCAGAGAAGTCAACTGCAGCATCCCAGACGACCTGGCCAAGGACCACGAGGAGATCGTCGACTGTCTCCGGGAGTCGAAAATTGACGAACTCCTGGAAGCCGACGTGTCGGCGCCGAACTACCTCTCCGCCTTCGGTCCGTCCGTCGACGGGGTCGTGATCAAGACCGACTACGCCAAGGAATTTCTCACGTATTTTATCCCAAACGACGTGCAGAACTATGCCCCTGTGGAGTCTGGGACCAGCTACAACAGTCACACGAAGAGGAGTGACAGAAATTCTGGAAGAAACTCGCAGAACAGATACGATCTTCTGTTTGGTGTCGTCACCAGTGAGGCGCTCTGGAAGTTTTCTGCTCAGGATATTCAGAACGGGTTTGAGGCTGAGAGGAGAGACAGGATTTTAAGGTAGGTTGTTTATTTTTGTATTCTTCATCCCAGTCCCTTATTACCCAAGTAGGCTGTTGGGGTCGGCTCTTCTCGTTCTCAGGCTGTATCTTCGGTTCTAGATGACGCTTACGGATTGTGGAGCACTGTGGCACCCAGGAGTTCTCAGGTTATCCCCTGAATGACTTTAAATGAAGCTTCATAGACATTATCTACTTTACCGTGTCGTCTGGTTGTCTATGTCCGATTTTTTTTCATTATTAAAAAATTAAAAATTATATGACAAAAATGTGACACAATAAAAATGATTTATTACGAAAAATCATAGATATTTATATGGAAAACAAATATGTAGGTCTTTATGTGATGGCCACAGAGATTATTACCCACATAAGCTGGCTTAAGTAATCACTTTCCATAGGGCAACGTTCACCAATTCCGACGCAAGGACATTATCATTTTTTTAAGTTGTATATATTTATGTGGTGTCTAGATGCAAAATCTATACACCAAATATGTTATTAATCAATATTTTAATCAATATTTTTTCAAATATTTAAGGGGACTGCGCCAGAGCCATCTTTGGTCAAAAATTAATAATTCCCGTAAGATAGTATAAATAGATTTCGCCGCTGATAATTATATCTACCTTTATATTTTTAATGTGGAATATTAAACGATATAATATTAAAATGTTTATTTTGTCGGTATAATGGTCATGACGCTCGTCTAGTGATCTAGTTAGTGGTCGGTGGTTTGAGCCCGATTCCAGGACACCAGCAAGTTAGTCCTATTTTCAACCAAAAACAAAAAGGATATGTGTTATGCATCAATTTATATGAATCACAGTTTTTAATAATAAACATTTCTATGAATAGTTCGACGTGGTTACTTTAAATTATATTTATGCAATAACACCTAATAAAATGTATGCAAACATCTTTGTTTGAATCTGTAAACACTATATTTTTGCTATAAATATTATTATAGAATACTAAAAATAATAATAACTGTTAGTTTAAGTCACAACCTACCTACACTATAGACAATTTTTATATTTCTAAATACAGTAGTCTTGTTTATTTAATGTTTTGAAAAATATACCAAGACAACAAAAAGGATATATATCCACATATGAAAAGAAATTGACGCATTTTATACATTTGTATCTCGGTTTTATATATTTTCTAGCTGTAACCAGTCTAAAATGATGGTACTTTTACATATAGATTCCTAAAGAATAAGTATTTATTTAGTTATAAAAAAATGCAAAAAGATAAAGAAAAAAGGAAAAGTTTTTATAAAGGAAGTTACGAAAGTTAAGTTGTTACAAGAAATTACGGAAACTACAGGAAGTTACAGACAGACAGATAAGGAACTTATCATTATTGAGATAATAATAATTAAGTTTAGTTATAGAATAAACACGATAAATGGAAATAAATATTATGTATCTATAGAAATATTATTATAGAATAAATGTAATATAAAGAGCACAGAGTAGCTTGTTGGTGTAGTGGTTATGACGCTTTTTTACTTACTTTCTTTTTAATCGTGGCGTCTGCTTGCGCGCTTGCGTGACATAAAACTTTGGATCGATTTTTAACCCTTTTCCCCTGATCCAATCGAGCTAGAGAAACTTTGCAAGCAGACTCGTGGCGACGATCAAGAAGATCTATCAAATTTTCGTTAAAAAATAAATATTGGATAATTTTAGATTTTTCAAATTTTTAATGGTTTTTTCATACAATTCAGTAAGTTGTATGGAGATTCCGGCGCATATAGTAGACACGAAACCCAAAAATGAGAAAGGAGAGTATTGTAAAAATTTGGTTTTTATGGGTTACTTTTTTTCACTTTAATTAACTACGCTTTAATGCCTAAAATGTTTGGAATACACATTAATTAAATATGATACCAGAAATTAGTTCGACAATGACGTCACGCGGTTACCGCAAAATCTGCTGCGCAATTAGGCTCATTGTTTCCGAAAACCGCAGCGCTTAATACGCCTCCATTCTTTCGCAATAATGTCCTGAATTTTAAAGCAGAACTTTTAAAGGTTGGCCGTTGGGAATTGAATAGTTGCATGTGGGACCGACGACTCGCAATTCCGGCGAGCTTTTTCATTTAGATTAAGTGTAAGCGGAAGTTTAGGAGTTTCGTTTAACTTTTAAAAATACGAAAATGTCCCGCGGAATTCACAATTTCCCACAATTAACGGAATTAAAATTATTTATGTTTAAGCCTCTATTAGGATAAAAAGAAATGGAAGTTTTTATACAAATAATTTGTACTTATTTGAGATAAAATTTATTTGAAAAGAATTTTTTTTTTTTTTACATCTCAGACCCACAAAACATCACATTGATATTTGTCTGTAGGTGCATCAATACATATATATAAATAAATTGTAATTACCAGAAATACATTCATATTAATTAATTACAATAGATCTTATAAGATTTAAGTATATTTATGAAATATATATGTATAGAAATAATATATGAAAAATTAAATGTGGGATATTAGAACTCACAAGAACGTTCGCGCCCGAACATTATCATTCGAAAAATCGCTCCGTATTATGTCGCTCGCTGACCCCAGTTTTAACTCGGATTATCTGGTGCGCGGTGTCGATCATAATATATTAAGGGTTATTCCATTGAATAGAAAATATTATTTTTACTTCGGATGAAAAGTCGACAATTATGCGACATTAAAATTTGCATCTTTTTTCAATATTTCTGACTTATTTTCTATGAAATGTTGAAGTATCACTAAAAAAAACTTGTAATGTGGAATATTCACAAATTTATTTACACAATAATCCTTCCAACTCTGCTTAAATAATAAGTATTTTTTTGTAAAAAGGTGAATAAGAAATTTCTATCTATCGGAAAAAAAACATTTTTTTATTTGTCTTCTTTGAAGTCAATTAATTTCTAAAAATTATCAAGATAATGGAAACTCCGAAACTTCAGCCAGAATAGTTGTTAAAATACGGCAAAATACCCCAGAAAACTCATAATATTTTATTTTTATATTTTTCCAGATATATAGTCAGGTACTTTGATTGGTTTAGAATTATTTTATATTAATAATTTGAATATAATTCAAAATTGAATTATATAATTATACAATATTGATTTCTTTTAACCTCACATAATAATCTTCTATTAACTCAAGATTTTGTTTAAAGAAAATTCACAATTGATTTGAATTACACATTATTATTTTAATATCAACCCGGATAAGTTACAAAATATCTAAAATGTATTTTAACAAAAACTAAGACAACATATGGACAGAAAAATTACTCATACATAGGGCCTAAAATATTTAACATATTTAAAACAGACTTCCCGGAAATCAGAATATACTCAATTAATAAAATAAAAGCTTTAGCAAACAACTGGCCTCCAAAGGTAGAACAGCAACTGAAAATTTACTTACTGTAATTGCATAATAATGTCTACAAATAAAAATATATACCTATATAAATAAATAAATTAATTAAGGAAAATAAAAAAAAATCTTAAACAAAACTTTAACCCTTTTTACATTAAACAATTAGTCTACACATATTTACACTTGGACTTATGACTCACTCAACTTTCACTAAAATTACACTTGATACGTTGTAGATATATAATTACTACCTTATGAAAATAAATATCACTGACGAATTCAAAAAAATATTATAATTGTGTTTTATAACGCCATTCTGGGACAGGCGTAGCCTAGTAGAGTGGCATAATCCACAAATTTAACAAAAAAAAGTGTAATTTATCTTATATTTTATTGTTAAACTAGTATTAAGTACCTTTATTTGTAAACAAGAATTTTTTTGAAATAAATAAATAAAATAAATATTTTCTCTTCGGAATTAAACTCAAGCCAAAAGATCGCAATTTTAATGTTTCTAACAGGTAACAAACATGGCTTAGAATACAACGGAATGTGTTATTCGGAACATATTGGATTTTATAAGGGGTAGGAAATTAATATCCCTCTTAACACTTTCGGGGCTATTATATTACATTTATTTCCATTCACGTCATGGCAACAAAACAAAGATTGAAATATGGGTGATACAATTTAGTGCCGATGAAAATATTATAAATCGTGAAATATATTTTCGTCTTGTACATTTATTTATACTGAGCAGCACGGTTATATTTAGGGTAGAAATATAATTTTTCAACTAGAGTAAACTTCATTACTTTTTTTAAATTACTATTATATTGTAATTTTATATTAAAATACTATAATTATCGTTATATTTTAAAAAGCTTAAATCAAACCCGGCTTTAAGTCCAACAGTTTAAATTCAAAATAATGCCAATGTTTTTTGAATACTTTGAAATTTATATCATTTATTAGAATTGCAAGGATCGCTGAGATAGTTTGGCCATGTGGAATGGATGAATGAGGAAAGGATGATAAAGAAAAGTAATGAGGAAAGAGTTGAAGGCAGCAGAAACAGAGATAAATCAAATGTTGGGTGATGGCCCTGTTAGAAGTTTCAACAACCTAAGATCATGCATGAGAAGATGTCTGAAAGTTGACGAAGCAAAAGTGGTGTCTCAGGATACAAGATTGTGGCGTTATATTCTCTCTGCCTATCTCTTTGGTATGATGGTCAGTTAATTAGTTTTCTAGATTAACAAGTTTTACAGTGATTGCGTGGGTTCTAATATCAATACCGCGAGTCTACGACGAGCGTGTATTACAAGCTTAAGCGACCGTCAACCTCGTTAATCATTTATAAGAATTGCATTAAAAAATTAATTTACAATTTTTTACATAAATAAATAAACAAATACTTTTACTAGAAATAATTTTTAAAGTTTTATCTAGCAAATTATGTTCTCCAACATCATCACTAACTTACATCACTACCAGACAAGCACTGGAAGAAAAAGTACCGTTTAGTGATCCATTTTGCAATGGCATACAGTTACCTGTAGATGACACCGGTCGAGGATGTAGCTTAGCATTTAAACAAGATATATTAATTACATATTGTCCCATTGTAACCCAGTGGACGTGACATTGGCTTTTCACATCGAGGGTTCAGGGTTTGATTCCCGGTGAGGTCACAATTAAACTATTAGGGTTCACATCAATCGTCAAGCCTATACGCAAAGATGTAGGATTATGGATGAGGGGAGAGTTGTGCGTCAGGACAGAGCAGCGTGGGACTCTGTTCTCTCTGCCTACCCCTGCGAGGAAACGGCATAATGGTAAGTAAGTGAGTACTCAAGGTTGGGTGTTTCGCGATGTGCTTTTCTTATGTATTTGGGCCTCACGGCACAGTATACCCAGAACAGTAGTTTATCTCCGGCCTGTCTGCGAGTTATTAGCCTACTCTTGCGTTGACGCTAGGGTTGTCACTTTATTTTTACTCCCTTTCTTTTAACTCGTAGCGTCTGAGATTCCGACGCATGAGGTAGACACTAAACCCGAATAAAATTCAATTTCTTTTAATTGTTCAAAAATTGATGTGCCGATTATAATTTTTATATGGTCCTTTTCGAACTCTTTGCGAAAGACCTGCTCCATCCTTTCTATATTGGCATGAGTAAATTTCGCATAATTTCTGTAATTAGTATATCTAGTTTCTGCACTTAAATTGCAAGAACGCTGATTAACATCAACGTAGACTTTTAAAAACTCACAGTCTTTGTGATAATCAACACATCTTTTTAGTAAAGCACCACAAACATAAAAAATGCATTTTTTTCAGGAAGCGCATTTTTTTTCCAAAGCGGCGGCTGCGGGCGCGAATGGCACCGAACGCACGGCCCTTACTGCCGCCGCCTTGTGCCCCCATATTCTATGTCAATGCGTGCGTCACAGTACGTACGTACACGGCGCCGAGCATGCAGGTACACATTCTATTGGGTAGCGGCCAGTTTTGTATGAAGATGTATTACTGTTCTTAGTATACTGTGCTCACGGCCAGTAAAGTGTAGAAAAAAAATGAACCAGTCATATTAAGCTTCTTCTTCAGTAAAACCCGAAATAAGATAAACAAATTAACTTTACAGTGATAGGCAGAGGTTTTTATATGGCATTTTTCTGACAAATTTTTGCCATCTTTTCATGCAAGTTTTTCACCATTGAATGAAGTTTGTGTATTTTATGAAATTGTGTTAGATTGTATTCTATCCTTCTTTCTCTTCTTTATCTCCATTATCTTATTCACACTCTTCTCTTTCCTACTATATCTCGGTTAGTTAGAGCCATTTCTTCTTCGCAGTTTCTCATTTTCTCTTTTCATATTCTCTGGAGTCCCACAGGTCTTCTTTCATCGGTTACTTTTTAAATTAATTATTAATATTTTTTCAGTCCTCAGATTTGGTGTTAAAATGAAACTAGTACAAACTTAGAAGCCCCAAAGACAACATACCTTTAGAATCTCACCGCGTTTATCAAATACCTTGCGCGAACTGTGATAAGTGTTATATCGGCCGGTCTAACAGAAAAATATCCTGGCGCGTGTCTAAAGTAGATGTTAAAAATAAAAAACTCACCTCATCCTTAGTTCAGCATGTCCTTACGGAAGGACATAAAATAGATTTTAATAATGCCTCAACCATCGCAAATATTAATAACGAAACATGCAGAATATACAGGGAAGCAATAGAAATACATGAAAACAAAAATAACATGAATTGCCGCGACGACGCGATCCGAATTCCTTATACTTGGAAATCCACCCTTAACGACTGTAAAATATTTTCAAAATCAGCCCCTAATAACCCGATTCTAAGCACAGATGCAGTAAATGAACATATTAATATAACTAACAATAACGGAATTTCCAACAATAATAGAAGAATTACCAGGTCACAAAGTAAATTCAGCAATTAACCTCGCATTAGGCTTCACTTGGATCTCGACTTTCGGAGTGAACGGGTGTGCTTGCCATCAATTCAAAACAGTACAATATAACAGTCTTGAGAAAGACTGTTATATTGTACCCAACGCGGGTTATCCTAGAAAATAATCCTTCATATATATATAATATAAATATATATATATATATATTATATATATATATATATATATAATATGAAGGATATATAAAATTTCTATCACATTGTTTTAAATGTGATATAGAAATTTTGCCCAGATGTTCATTAATCTGCAGAATGTGATTACCACGCACCGACACCGCGCTGCGTCACCGCCAGTAGTATAAAAGTATTTAGTTCCACTGTCTTTTCCATCCTTGTATGACGCGGCCGCTAGCGCTGATGTCGAGGCGTGGTAAATTAAATCTTCACCTCAATTTATTGTAAAAAAAGGGTTTCAATGAGTAAAATTCCCAAAAATACTTCATAAAAAATTGTCACCTTCTGTGGCGTTATTAATTTCTGTTTAAAATTCATTTGAATAAATTCCCCTTCATCTAAATAATGTTTCGTTGTATTACCCTAGTCATTGAACTATTGCAACTTAAAATAAGTTAAAGTGAGAGACAGCTGAAGTGCAGCGTACACGACACCGGAAGTACCCTGAGTTTGAATTGTAGAAGTGGGGTGAGTCCGATTCTTCTCCGACTGAGCGAAGCTGGTGGCGACGAGGAGTTCTGTTGGGAGCAATAAAACTTCACGTCGTAATATATACTGAAGGTTTTTGAAATTTACCGCGAATTTTCTTTTCCTTTTTTTGCTGAAATGATGGTTAAACGGACGTTGGCCATCATGAACTATTCAAAGCTACGCAGAAAAGCTTTTTACATTTATCGCATTCGTGGCAATGAGCGGGTGGACCGAAGAGAGAAGATTAGCTTAACTGCAGCACGAACTGCGTCCAAAGCTCCTGTAGCCAAGGTGCATATTTGATTCATTTGCTGTGGTGTTGCAGCTTTTCCATAATGTTAGCGGAAAAGCCATTTTAACGGATTTATTCCCCCACCGAGTCAACGTACCGCTAGCTTTAATTTAATCTGAAACTTTACAGCGCAAGTACATTCTATTCCACCGTGAGTACATTCTGATGCAAGTCTGGTTCTTTTACGAAGTAATAGGATTATCTGCAGACTTGTCTTTAATTTTTATTTATTTAAAATCGTTCGAGGTATGGGGAAAATTTGTTTTCTAAAAATGAAAGTACGACAGATTTTAAGCGTGTATATCCCAAAATGTATAAAAAATACGTAAATATGAAATTGTTTTTCGTATAGTAGATTAGATTAAAAAAATAACTAAACGAGACCTGGGTATACGTCAGTGGTGTGAGAGGGAGAAATGAGTATATGACCGTTATCCGTCAAACGTCAAAAATAAATACGAGTCCGATGACATTTATCATTTCTATGGTCCAACGCAACATTGACATTTTTGGCATAATGTTGTATCAGCTTGATGTATCAGGACGATGTAGGAGATGAAATTAATAATAGAAAAGTAGACCAGCGGAACCTCTCATAACGAGCATAATTCGTTCCAGAATCTTGCTCGTTATGTGAATCCCTCATTAAGCGAAATAAATTTTCCCATATCAATGTAAAACGCGATAATGCGTTCCATGCCAAAAATATAATATTTATTTTAATTTTAATGTTATTAAATTAAAATTACGCACATACTTATAAATTGTTTAGTATCGTAACAACCAGGAATACTTCAAGTTTGTGTTTTCTAGGGATGCCTTGTTGTTACGACCTTTCGGGCCAACGTTTTGCCACGTAACACATAAACACAGAAACACCAAGCTTTCGACACGGTATTGCAAGCCAATACTTAACACAACACTGAAAAAGTTCTCACCCTGCTTTCGACACGGTATTGCAAGTCGATACTTAACCACAACACCAACACTCACAACAAAACATCAGCCTTGATGATGGACCCTACAATTGGATCCGAAACGTTGGCCCGAAAGGTCGTAACAACAAGGCACAATACCCCAGAAAACACAAACTTGAAGATTCTGAGTGGCCGTGAAAACCTAAGAACATTCTTAACCTGGAATATGATTTCGACTTGAAAAAAACAATTAAAAAACTAAACTTGCTTATTATTTATGATAAATAATTAATTCTTTTATACTAGAAAGCTACCTAGAGACATTTGTTTCTGCCGACGGCGACCCTTCAAAATTTAGTGAAAATGTGACATAGCATTATCATTGAATAAATTCTTAGCACGCATAGCCACCTCCTTATTAGTATGATGCTTCTGCATACATCACGCAACAGTTTCCCATGCGTGCTAGATCAGCTACTGCTATTGGTTCTCGCTTTTCAATGATTTTACATTTCATTTCTACACTTTACTTTTATTCTCTTATGGCTGTCTTCTTGTGACTTTTTCTTCGGGTAAATTTTTGCAAAGATTATTTAAATTTGCACAAAAAATACAAATAATGTCTGGAAACAAGTTTATAAAAAAAATAAACACAGACTGATGCACTCGAATTCGTTATGCGACTTCCCCTTTCTACGTCACTCGTTATGCGAAATGTCGCTCGTTAAGGGAGAAATTTTTAATTTTTTTTTGCGCGTTATGAGAGGTTCTACTCTTATATGAAATAATCTGTTTTCCATAAGCTTTAAAAACAGCATTAGTACTTATTTGATTCATTGAATTCAGAACATGAGAATTGTGAGTTTACGTCTGCGGCAGACCGAAGCTCTATTAGATCAGACCGCCCGAATAAGAAGGCATTTTTTTATTTGTATACTTTTGAGTGCTTCATCATGCATTGCTCTGCCGCAAACATTTTTATTTTTCGACTAAAATTCCTATAAATAAAAAAGATGCCTCAGAATTTTTATGTTTCGACTAAAATTCATCACATAAGTACTAATGCCACATTTAAAGCTTATAGAAAACAGATTTTTCCATATAACTTCCCTTTGCACTTATTAATTTCTTCTCCTACAGCGTCCTGATACATTAGTCTGATACAAAATGAAACCAAAATTGTCAAAATTGCGTTGGACCATAGAAAAAATAAATGTCATTGGACTTATTTTTGACGTTTGACGGATAACCGTCATGTACATCTTTCTCCCTCTGAACACACCTCTGACTTACAGCTGCGTCTCGTTTATTTTTATTTTTATTTTCGTCTATTAAGTATTGGGATAAAGGTCTTAAGATCCCAATAATGCCCCATACAAATACCCTTTTTTTCATTATTTTTAGGCTAATCAGCCTAAAAAGAAAAGCTTTTGAATCATGCATATTACCAATGATGACATATCGAGTAGAAGCAATGGCCCTTACAAAGAAAAGTGTAGAAAAGCTCAAATGCAAGTAACGATACATGGAGAGATCCATGCTTGGAGTAAGCCTAAGATTAGAAATGATGAAATTCGGCGCAAAACTAGAGTAGTAGATATCATGTATCATGTAGCGAAGCTAAAATAGCAATAGGTAGGGCATTTGCAAGGCAGGAAGCTACAATATGGATGCCCAGAGTTCTGAAATGGAGACCACAGGAGAATAAAAGAGGCATTGGAAGACCTCAAAAAGATGGGCTAACGATATAACCGCTGTGGGAGGAAGAAATGGCTACAATCGGCAAATAACAAGGAAGAATGGAAGGGTATGGAAGAGGCCTATAGTCAGCAGTAGAGAGATAAAGGCTGAAAAAAAAAGAAGAAGTAGACCAACACCCAATAATGCTTATACAATTTTAATAAATATTTGGCTGTAATGTATTTATAACTACACGTATGTATTAGCAACAGAAGAAGTCTATCTCGTAAAAATATTTTATCACAGGTAACATTCAAAATTAATCTCAAAATTATTCATTGATCCCACTCGAAGAGACAGATTTATGTTATTTAAAAAAAATATTATTTGAAAAAATAATGGTTACTTTGATAATGTCATTCCTCTCTTAAGGAAATTTAATTTTAAAACCAAATTAATTATTCAAATAGAAATACGTACAGAAAAATTAAATCCATGAAAAAATATTTAGCTGCCACCGGGATTCGAACCATGGATTTTCTCCTATCCGGGGCAGGCGCGTTATCCAATTTCTTCTAGATTTCCGTGAATATATTGACCTTATCTGTTAGTCTCATTTATTAATTGATTTACATATGTAATCTTTTTAATTTAGTTTTAAGTTTATGCAAGTATAATAATAATGTGTGTAGATAATGAGGTTTCTTTAAATTGCGTGATGAAAATATTTCTGTGTCAAGTCTAAAAGAATTTTCTTTTACTGTGTTACTTCAAAAATATAGCATTAAAAATATCACAATAAGAATAATGTAATGGTTTGCTACATAGATACTTTAGTTTATTAATATTAGATACTTATATCTGATGCGAGGATTACATAATATTGCCATGTTTTTAGTCATCACACGAGAGCGTATTTTACTTGAAATCCAACAAACGGGAGAAAGATTTATATTCGGCGTGTCAAAGGTAAATGCTATGAAATGAACTCATCCATATTCAATATTCAATATTATTCCTTTGACAGATTACTGCAACAGAACAGGGTTCAATCAAATCATCACAGAAAGCGAATAGTCGAATATATCAGTGAATACAGATAGAATTTCATGCATTTTGCAATCAATTTCATTCCATTTGTTTGCTAATATTATACATATGAAATATTGTATCCTAATATTTACATTTGTACAATAAATATACGTACCCGGAATCGCATACGAATACATTTTCAGGTTATGCTTCTTTGAGTGCATTAAAAGTGAAATTATTTGTTATTCAAAGAAATTCGCGCACGTCTGTAATTTACGGATATCTCTTTAGTTGTCAGTTCATGCGACTAGTTCGCTTCGCGTTTCTACACTTACAAATGATTCTGCATTTCGTTTTACTTTGGATGTTCTTCAAGGAGTGATGCGCTGGATTTTTCTCTTCTTCTTTCCTTGACCTCTGAATCACTATCTGAGTGTTTTAACCACTAGAACAATAAACATGTCACGATTAGGAGTGAGTTCATCCAAAATTTACAGAACATTTGTCCCAGGGACATCATTAATCAAGATATATTATAAATGTCTCATAGAGACAAAATTATATTGATTTTTATCGGAAAGCAGGTATGGAAGTTTTGGGTGTTTGTAAGGCTTACGACCTATCGTACGACTGGCTAAAGTGATAATTTTGCACAAAGTAAAATTCACCATTCCACCCATAATAGAATACCACATCTATCAAATTTTTGGAAGTTGTATATATTTAATTACAACACACATGTGAAACGGATTGTAAAACTTAAATATATATCTTCCAAAAAGTTGATAGATGTGGTATAACTTATTATACATGGTATAACGTATTAACGTATCTTTTAAGCTATATCAGGTGGAAATGGTGAACGTTAATTAAATTATGTAAAGTGATCATTCAAGCCTACTTTCCAATAAAAAAAAAATAATTTCGCATCTAGGAGACATCTATGGTAAATGAGTTATAATGATAAGTGGTGCCATCTCTGAACACATTTTGGTTACAGTAATAAAAATATCTGAAAGCCACAAATAGCATTTTTGTGCCATATTTGTAACCAAGGTAGTATAACAATCGTTCATTTCAAAAATCAAATCTTCACAACAAAATATTGCCTAGCACATTCACCGAAGACGTTTTCTTTAACTTTATGTGTATATTTTTGAAGTTGCCTTAAATATTCAAAAGATGCAAAACAGAGCTATTATGATAATTTTATAATATATTTTTAATATAAAACTATTTATATCAAATATTGAGGTATACGAGGGTAAATGATATATTTAAATTGAGTTATTTAAATCCCAAATATATTTCCTTTCTTATTCATATATTTCGTTTTTATCGAATTTTAAGGCATATCTTTGTAGCTATCTTTTTTCAGCTATAATTTGCATTCAGGTCACGTTTTTTGCGGAAAATTACAATATGTAAAATAAAATAAAAAAGTTTTGCTCATAGCTTCCTTCTTAAATACATTTTTATTCATCCGAATACAGATTTGCCATGTAAACACATTTTTTTACGATTTAAAAAAATAATTTATTAAACACAATATTGCGTTTATTTTTTTAATCGACGTATTATTTAATCGACTCAAAAACATTAACTACAAGATTAATTAACACACCAATACAAAACATAAAATACAACAACCTATTGAAAAGACTAAAATTACTCACCTTATAATATATGAAATTTGTGATATAGTTCATCTTCACAAAATTGTAAATAATATGTTTGGACAGCCCTGACCTAGTTATTATTATTAGTATTACATAGAACTCGAGAAATCGTCATCTTTTATTTCCACAATTCCAGAACTAATTACCAGTCAAATTCTGCTGAAGGATGGTTAGTTATATGGTTGACATTTTCATTGGCTTCAAAAAAGTACAAGCTAAAAGAATATATATTAAAGCTATAGCTTAATTTATAATTACATATTTATTTATTTATTTATTTACACCCATTAGGTATAGGCTTTTACATAAAGAATATAATATAAGTTTCAAAAAGCACATACATTAAACAATATCTGTATAGCACCAAAACATGAGTATAAAAATTAAAATATAAAGTAAAGAACAGCAATGTGTATTGGCTTTTATATAAAAAATATAACATAAAATTAAAATGAATATACATTAAACAATAAAATTTATAAGTAGCAAAATATAAAAGTATCAGGAATTGCACCAAAACATGAGTAAAAAATTAAAAATATAAAGTAAAGAGCAGCAATGTGTATAGGCTTTTACCTAAAAAATATAACATAAAGTTAAAAAGAACATACATTAAACAATATTAGTGATAAGTAGCAAAATAAAAAAGTATCAGGAATAGCACCAAAACATGAGTATAAAATTTAAAAATATAAAGTAAAGAGCAGCAATGCGTACAGGCTTTTTCATAAAAAATATATCATAAAATTAAAAAGAACATACATTAAACAATATTAGTCATGTATCATTTTGTAAAAAAACATGCAACACTCGATAATGATCTACTATCTTCATTAAAAAATAAAAATTATTGTTTAATATTGAAGGCAACCATGCCGTAAAATTGCTGGCAGTTTGGCATATGTTTAATATAATAAATATCAAAAAAATTAATAAATATATAAATAAAAAAAATGACAATCTATTGAAAATAAATTTACACTTAAAGAGACAGTATTATTTCTTTATTTATTTCCACTATTACTATATACATTTTAGTACATGTAATTTTTTTTACACATAACTGCTTTGTATTTTATATTATTACACTCATATTTCAATGCTTATAATACTTTTACTGCTCATACCCTTTACCGTTTTTACGTGTAGGTACTTAATAATTTTATATTTTATATTTTACCCTCCATGACTGATATTGTTTTGTATACTTATTTAATGTTTTGTAACATTTTTCTATTTTTTTATATTAATCGTGCTATGACTTCATATTTTTATATCTTATACGTACTGCTTATACTTGATATTGTTTTATATACTTATTTTTATATGTAAAAGCCTATAATGGGCGTGAAAATAATAAATTAAGTAAGTAAGTATAATAAATTTTTAACGATACGATATTCGTACAAAATAATTGGTTTAATTTACGAGCGATTTAGATATAATTGTATATTTTAAGCTATATCAGATTCATCAATACTTTGTAATACATACATGAATTGTAATTTAGGACCTCCCGGAATCTGGGTGTTTTAAAAAATACCATTTTATTTGATGTCGAAGTGCTATTTATATCATCACGCAAACCATTTATTGCAATCTGGACGTCTGTCTTAAAATTTTTGGTGAATATTACACAAAATATGTACTGATATTATTTTTTAAGTTGGTCGAAATCAGTTTATTTCATACAGATCTACCTATTTATTCGACATTTTGAAAAGTTTTTTTTTTTATGGGTACATGTAAAGCATAAATTATAATATAATAATTTTGTTTTGTACTTGTTCGAGGACTTTTTAACTCTTTTCCCTGGACCTTTCTTATGTTTGTATAATATTAAGCGTATTATTATTATATGGTGCGTGTGGAAACCGAAACAGTAAAAGATTCCACCACGGGAAGGGCACGATAAGGTGGAGATATGCGTTTTAAACCGGCACGCGGAATATTTACTCTATTAATGGTAAGATAACAAGGGTGAATCGTCGTTTGATGAGCAGGGGTCATATTCATGGGAGACATCCTGGAATACCAAAGGCAGGAGAAGTTCTTTGGATAGATTGAGACCTTAAAAAACAGATACGATGTAAGATCAATTCATTTTTTTTAGAACTTTTATTGAGATGAAATTGAAAGGCAGCCCTCTTAGTGCGATGGGCACGACACCAATGGTGCTTGGATTCAACGATGAGGTCGTTGCTAAAATTGGCAATCAATCCTATAATTTGAAAAATTTTAGATGAACAAATTTGAATGATGTCGTCTCGATATTCTAAGTCGGGAGTAACTGCAGAAAATCTAGTAATTGCGTGGCTACAAATAAATCTTGAATAATCTGGAAACAAATAGAAATTGGTAGAACATGCGAGACCGTACGAGAAGAACGTTCTCTATATAAGTGGTGGCGGCATAGCGCAAGTCAGTCTTGAGAAGTCATAGAAAAAGGTGACAACTAAATATTACCTACGTATGTAATATTTTAATAACAAAAGAGTTCAAATAGCTGAATAGCATTTTAGTAATGTTTTCATCTAGTTTTTTGTGAATATATGAGGTTTAATTGATTTTAAATGTTCCATTTGGATCCCATCGCCGCAAATTCATGACATTATCAAGAAAAAACAATTTGAAGGCGTCTCTGTAAAAAGAGTCTACGAGTATATGTCGGAAAGATTTCAGTAATCTCCGGGGTCAAACTTGGAACCTCCTATAGATGCTAGGTAGTTTAGACTGATTAGCCCACAATGATACAAATTAGCCAAATTTTACCCATGTTATACATGTATTACATGAGTTATTTCTTCTCTTTTTCCATTGGAAGCGAACATATTTATAATTTTAATTTTCTCAAAAATTTTGAGTGGAACATACTAGATGGCACCAGAACTTTTAGTCGATGTCATTAAACGAAAAATTTTGACGTACCTCGGAATGTAAAGATATCTACCCGTAGTTCATTCGGGTTTCAAGAATACCTACGTAATAATTACAATTCCTTGTAAAATATGCACGTCTCAATGCAGACTTACCTAAATTATTTATTTCAATATGCATATGTACACTGGCACTGGGGAACATTCACTAGGGCTAGTTGATTAGTAGTATACAAAAATTATACAGAAATAGAAATTGCTGAATGTTCCATTGTGTCAAGTGATCACTTAAGCCTGCCGTACGATAGATCGTAAGCCCTATAAACACCAAAAAACTTCCATACCTACTTTTCCATCTAAAAAAATAGCTTCGTCTCTATGAGACCTCTATTACGTACTATCTTGATTAATAATGTCCCCTGGGGATAAAATCCAGTATTGTGCTGTTGAAAATTTGAACATACTCAAAGTATTCTGAATATATATAACTGGCTTAAAAATAAATTAAGAATTGAAATTAGGTAATTTAATGTCTTAATTTTTGTAACTTAATCTAATATTTTTTTGTCTATATCTTACTTATTTAATCTAATGTCTTACACTAACGCTTACATTAACAATAGATATATACATATATGACAATGTCTCCCCACTTTTAAACACGAGAATAACTTCTCATTTAAAAGTGGGTAGCGTGTAATATAAATGTGTATTAATTATATTATATTGAAAACAGACACTCTTAAGTGTGTACATTTACCTTATAAATTTAATTTAAAAAAAAATTGTCAGGTGTATTCTATTGTCATATAAATAATTCTGAAGAATGTCGTATAGGTACATATAAAAAAATCAATCATAAAATAAAGTTATCACATAACCAACGGCGACATCTGTACTGGTAAACGTTAATGACAAATTTTAACCACCGGAAGCGGTAGTAAAATACAACTCATATATGAAATAAGTTTTGCAAATTAAACATATATTTATCAAACTTCCAAAATTTTTATAGATTTGGTTGTCTATCATGGATGGGATTGGTGAGGGTTACACTGAGTAAATTGACCACTTAATTCAGATAGGTCATAGGCCTTACTAATACCCCAAAAAGACTTCTAAACTTACTTCCCAAAAAAAATAAATCATCTTTATGAGACATCTATTATATATATTAAATAAAAGAATATATAAAATAATCTTTCAAAATTGTATTATAAGTTGTCTATGAAATGATTTTAAGAAATTTGATATTTTTGAATAAAAATTATAGTAATACATGAATATGGTATTATACATTATTATATCTATTATATAACCAGTATATCTACTTTTTACTTCCTTTCTTGTAACTCATGGCGTCTGTTTGCTTGACGAAAAAACTTTAGATCGATTTTTAATCCTTTTTCCGTGATCCAATCGAGCTAAAATGCTCGTGGCGACGATCCAGAAGATCTATCAAATTTTCGTTAAAAAAAAAAAAATTATAGTATAATTTTGAATTTTTCAAATTTGGCCTCCCAGAGTTCTGAAATGGAGACCTTGGGAAAATAAAAGAGGCATCGGGATACCTCAAAAGAGATGGGCCGATGATATTGTCGCTGTGGGGGGAAAGAAATGGCAACAATTAGCCAACAACAGGGAAGAATGGAAAAATAAGGAAGAGGCCTATATCCAGCAGTGGAAAGACGAAGGCTGATGAAGAAGAAGAAAAAGAAATTGTTAATGTTTTTTTCATACAAGTTGTATGGAGATTCCGACGCATATGGTAGACACAAAACCCGAAAATGAGAAAGGGAGTATTGTAAAAACTTGTTTTTTATGGGTTACTTTTTTTAAGGTGTGACTCTTGGTAACTCTACCGAAACGGAGAGGGTTCAGAAGCAGGAGGAAAATGGCAGTCTCAACAGTAAAGAAACCATGTTCGAAACTTTGCAAAGATTCTCAGCACAAAATAATATGAGCTGGTCGTATGAAGCTAAGCCCCTGGATTGTCACATTTATACTTAATTTCTTTTGGCTACTTCTTGTGGGAAGAGAACTAGAAACGCGCTTTTGTTGGCACAACTTTTACTCTATTACGAGAATGTGCATTGTGAAATGTAATCAGATTGGATTCCGAGCTTTGGTACTTTTATTTATTTTAGATAGCTTTAAGAAAACTGAGCGAATCCTGCAACGTTGTAAGGGATTGGGTGTATCGTATTATCGGATTATCGTTCAATTTACCTGATTTATCATGAATCAGATGAATCTACTCACTAACATTGGAATTTATTTACTACATTAATTTTTTAATTACGTATTCAAGTCTTTAGCGAGTTACTCTGTTTTGGAAAAAAATACCCACCCGTCCAAAGGCATCTTTTTGTGTCGGCACGTGGTGTGTATTGTAGAGTGGCGAATGGTACATATGTGTGAGATGATTCAGCATAGGCAGGAGGAGTGGATGGACAAGGGCGTAAATAATACTCGCGATTATCCGTGGAATTTTACAGATAAAAATTTACAGGTGTGGCATTGAGTACAAAAATATTACCTTCGAGTGCAACGGCGGTCGGCGATTGAGTGAATGTATCTATCATAGACCTGGTTAGCCGCATCGAGTCTCTGATTGGTAGACATCGCTCGATGCGTGCGGCGTATAAAAGTTATCAAATTTGTAAAAAGATGTTTTCAAAATACATAAAAATAAAATACATTTTTAAAACATAAATTTTTAAAACAAAAAATATATAAACTATCAGACACATTTTGCAATTACTTAAATAAATTATGGTTAATCGTTTTTTAGTACGATTATAGAAAAAAGATCACAAGTCCATAAATAGTCATATAACGCCAACAGAGTGAAGGAAATCCTTCAATTTATAAACGTCATTGATTTAGAAATTTATTAATTGATTAAATAATTTCATTTGTGCCATGTTCACGTATTTAAAATATTTGAAACATTATGAATAAATTTTAATTTATTATCTTTCTATACAAAAATGTGATATAAAAGGCAAGAGAAGATATTATGAAAAGTGGTTAATTTTGTTTACATTAATTTCTATATAAAATTTGAATTTCTGGGATAATTTTCTTAATTTCTGTAGATATTAAATGAATTATTTTCACAATATACTTCATAGTAAAATAAATGTATTTTTATGTTATAATTAAAAATAAACTTAGTTTTCACCCTTTTTGTATTGAAAAATATCAACATATTTCAGAGCCCATGGCCCCTTCGTCAGGATACAATTGAATACTAATAAAATTAAATTAAAACCGAAGTATAGATAATCGAAATATTATATACCTATGGAAAATTAATAATAATAAAGTACTTACTTAACACGAAGGGGCCATGAGAAAATAATAATTACTAAGCAACGATTTGCCAATATGAACAAAAAAGAAAAAAAATCGTACACAAATTTAAAACAAAACTTTTATTACGAATACTTTGTATTTTTCGTACACAAACTCACAACCATTATAGGTGTAAAAACGGTTTTCTTTGTTCTTAGTGGATGGAAATGGACATTAAAATTGTACGAAAGTTTTTTTGAGCACAAAGTAAATCTAAAAATTAGAATGGACATTGGCCCTTTCCCTCATCCCCTAACTTACTTTTTTAAAATGGAAACTAAATATGAATTACGAGGGACGCCAAAAACGAACCGCTAGTATGTAATAATTTCAAAAATATCGGTTCATTTTTTGTTGGTTCTATGTTATTTTAATGGAAAACGTGAAATCGTATTAAGCACACGTAAATCATTGTTTTTTTTAGATAATCTCGAGGTTTGTAAAAAAAAATATAAATACAGTTTCCATGGAAATTTTGTTTGCTTTGAGCAATACAAATAGTTTAATAACATTATTAAAGTACTTTTTGGGTCTCTACAATACCGACCCTTTTATTTTTAATATTATTTACTTTATAAGCCGTTAATTTATCTAGTAGAAAAAAGTGCGCGTAAAAAACTGTGCATTTATCCATTCCACTCATAATTACCTTTTGATTATCCTTTATTTTTCTGAAATAACCAATAAAATTTTTACGATATCTTAAAATGAAGAAAAAGTACAGGTTTTCGAAGGTTTCCGATCAATCCGGACGTTTTTGAATGTTTTAAAAAGATCTGAAAGCCAGTCGAATATGCGAATATGTACCAAAAGATTTGAAAAAGGCTGCTTATAAATTGTGTCTTAGCCTAAAGTTTCCTTTCTTGAATAAAGTTTGTTTCTCGTGCGTAGTGTTTTATTATTATATAAAAACAAATATAAAATAATTCATAAATATATTAGGAATATAAAACTAATATTAAATCTCAAAGAGTTTAGTAAATTTACAAGTATTTAGCAGAAAAAAGTTTAATCAATTAATGAACCTATGTCCTGTGCTCTATAATAAGGTACATATTTATAGATACAGTCGTTGACAGAAGTATATATTATAAAGCATTAATTTTGATATTGTAAACATTAACTTGCAAAGAGTAGGTATACATTAACTTTTGATAACTACCGGCTGAAAAATCTATCTATTTATCTCTCTGTTAACTTTATCATGGAAAGGACTACATATATATGTATTTGGCATGGTTCTTTTGAACCAATGAGAGAAACTGATTTAGAACATATGTACAACTTTCAAATTTTTAATAATGTGGGGATGTTCTTACGGTGGAATTGTGAACGTTGCATTGTGTAAAGTGATCACTTAATTCAGGTCGTACAGGTTAGACGCACTGGGCCACCCTATAGATATATTCTTTTCTGTTAGACATGTCTAATTTATCTTAATTAATAACGTCAGATTGTTATTATGCTAATTGCATTCTTAGTAAGAAACTATAAAGTTATGCAAGATTTATTTGTTTGTCTGTATTGTTTGGCGCAAATACAGGTTAGGCAAGATAAATTTAAATTCTTTCCTGGATTCCGACCGGAAACATACATCTTCGCTTCCGTTCAGGAACTTGTATCCGGAGAGATTCATTCCACGGCACTCTATGAACAATTCCACAAAGCTTTGATCTGTTTCCATTAATACATCGAGATCGAAACATTGTTGGTATTGTATTATTCGCATCCCCATTCGTGCCGATAATTAAGCCGACGTTGGTGCCGCTCGCTAATATGCATAACCTTGTTTGGGCTACCGGGTGTGAGAAACCCAGATAATATTATAATCATAATGTATATTTCATGGTTGGTTTCACGGATAATATACGTGTTAACAAAATGTTAGTTTTGCTAGTATATAACCACTTACAGAGATTTTCAGTCTACCGGTTTCGAGACGTACCCGTCTCTTCGTCAGGATTCCACTGCACCAAGAATGTTCTTAGGTTTTGACGGCGACTCAGAATCTTCTGGGGTATTATGCCGTATTAATACGACCTTTCTGACCGACGTTTCGGATTCCATTGCAGGGTCCATCATCAGGACTGATGTGTTATTATGAGTGTTGGTATTAAGGTTAAGTATTGGCTAGCAATACCGTGTCGAAAGCTTGGTGTTTATGTGTATGTGTTACGTGGCAATACCGTGTCGGATTCTTGTGATGTGTGTATGTTTCATCTATTGTCTGATCACTATCTCTGCAGGAACTGCGACGAGATTGACTTTGTAGCGCCGGATACCATGATGTTTTTAATTTGAGACCATCATCTCTATTAATATTTATCGGGTGCTTATAAATTTCTAGTGCTTTCTTCCGGCCAGAGAGGTCACATATACGCGGCAGAATATCCCAGAAAAATATACACGGAAGATTGTGAACGGCCGTGAAAACCTTAGGAAATTTTAACAGATGTGACGTTGCGTGGCGTGCAGAAATATTTCTTGCGAGTGCTTCGGCGGTCGGCGACAGAGTGAATGTACGAAAAGTTTATTTGGATGATTAATTGGACGAATATTAATAAAATTTACATGTTTTTATAATAAAGCTTAAAATTGTATAAAATCGTGTTTCAGTTAAATTGAAATATTTAAAAAAGAAGTTTCTATCCAGATTTACGTTACAAATTTTTATAATAATTTGTATCAACGATTTATTATATTTTTATGGATTTTCTGTTCGTATAAAGATAATAAAACTAAGATTTTATAATTGAAAACTATTTGATATTTGACTTGAAACCCTAGTTAACAAAGTTTTATACAAAAAAAAAATTAATGTAGCCGACACCCATGAAATAGTAATAACGGCTTTATTACTATTTCACGAAGATATTTTAACATTTTTTTAATATTTCCCCTGCCGGCAGTTAATGGTACTATTTTTAACCCTAGCGATTGTACTGGGCGGAATACGAAATAGTTTTCGTCTTTTTAAAGCCCTGGTTTATTTTTATAGTATCATTTTGTCGGCCACGGAGAGGCGGCGATAGCAACATGCGTTAAGGGTTCGGTTCGGGTTTGCTGGATACGGGTTCAAGCCCCATTTCCAGACGTTTAATTTGTATTTATCAACATAACATGATATATGGACGGAAAGACATTCGGACTGACAACGAAATAATAATTTTTGATTCTAATCACTATCTTAAATGACACATTAAATATTTTTAATTTTGTGTTTTTATTACTTTCTAAAATATAACGTTTTACTTTCTTTTTCAAAACTCCCATTTTAATCCATTTCATAAATCTAATATAGTTTTTTCGCATTATAAACTGTTTATTAGAAGAAATTACATTTCAACAAGTTCTGGAAAGATTGAATACTCCTCGTAGAGTGGCTAAGGCACGAACCAGCCGGTGGATGCAATTCAGTATACCTGCGTCTGACAACAGCGCCGAATTTTTCAAGTGCACTCGGCTAGGCGGATCCAAGTTGGATCCACTTTAATATTCCACGCCAGGAGCAGGCTTTCAAATGTGGAACCTCTTAGCCGGAGACAAAGGAAGGACAGGGCTGCACAAAAGTAAGGACAGGAGGACACGAAATTGACATCCGACCCTCCGGTACGTGGTACAAAGTACACAACGAAGAGCTTCGGCAGTCTTGATCAACGTCCAGTAGACGCGCACAGATTTTAAGCATTTTTTATTACTTCCTTTCTTTTAACTCGTGGCGTCTGCTTGCTTGTTTTCTTGACGAAAAAACTTTGGATCGATTTTCAACCCTTTTCCCGTGATCCAATCAAACAAGAAACTTTGCAAACAGACTCGTGGCAACGAACAAAAAGATCTATCAAATTTTCGTTAAAAAATAATTATTATAGTATAATTTTGGATTTTTAGAAATTTTAATGGTTTAAATTTTAAATTGGAATCATTACAAAAGTTTGATTACTACCAACGGCGCCGGCGGCCCGATAACGTCACGGAATATTTAAAATTTGAATTACTCCGTCACTAGGTGTAATAGGTACTTCACTACGAATTTCAAAAATTTATGACAATTGGTTCATAGATGACAGCATTCTTCGGTTTTTCGGGAAGAAATCAAATAATGAAAAGATATTTTTAGAGATTTTTGACAAAGATATTTGTTTTGACATGTTTCATTTTCAGTCGATCAATTATTACATGATGGTAAACTTAATTTACAAAGAAAGGGAGTAAAATAAAAACTTGGTTTTTATGGGTTAGTTTTTTTCTTGACATAGCGAAACATAAAAAAAACTGCAATCTGAAATAGTATATTATGTATGTGTATAATATTTTCATGGTGGGATGCAAAAGAAATACTTCCAATTATTTTAGGGGGTTATTTATATCTTAACAATATAATAACTAGCCTATTACCACCGGACGCGTGGCTTTGGAAGGCAAATGAAAACACTGTAAATTAATTTATTTTAATTAATTACCAAAGAAAGTCACAGAACACAAAATTAAATTCTGGTACCGTTCGTAATTTTAAAATAGCTAAATATCTTTTGAATATTTCACACACATCTTATTGAAACGTTCCTTTAATCGCTTATTAATTAACGCTATTTCCTTTGCTTAGATCACTTCTGATAAACTCCGTTCAATGTTCTCTTTTATTCCGCGACTGCTGGTATCACTGCTAGTCGCACTGCGCTAGTCATTAACTCATATCGCGTGTTGTAATATCACGTATCACTGATTCGCTGTGTAGTATCGTGGATATGTCGCCTTGTTATCGTCGTGAACTGACTTGCTGATCCCTCGTTGCGTGACGCCTTTTATAGTTTATTCCTGCTAAAGATTTATTTTTAAGTTATCGAGAAGTCTTTACAAAGTTCAAGGCTTTAACAATGAAGCATTTAATGGCGTCATCGAATGTTTTTCTCCTTCTTATTACAATCATCGAGCGTCTCAGATAGCACACAAGGATCGCCGTCTTGGCATTTTTATAGTTTTATTTTATTTTATTTATCTTTAGGTTCAAGAGAATAAAATCAGTTTAAAAATAAAAGGTTTTCCATTCATGTATTTTCAGCTACAAAGTCTAGCAATTATTGTGTCCCGTTATTTTACAAAACTAGTTTAAAAAATCTGAATAGAAGTTACACACTTAGCAGGCTCTCAGAAATATTCATACTAAAAATAATACCTATATTATTATATGTTTTTTTAAATACATTTTTTATTACTTTTTGTGATATATTTAAATATATATTTAAAAATGTATGATTTTTGTTTAAAAAAAGAAGTTTAAAATCTAAAACATTTGTTTCAAATATTTATTACAAAAAAATATTCAAAACAATTTTTAGCTATGACGTGATATGAATTTTCTTTTACTACCTAACGCATTAGTGAAATGTACTCCAAAAATTTACTAAGATTTTTAATTTATCAGTTTGATGTTAATGAATGAAGATTTTTACAGTCGAATACATTTTCACCTTCTCTATTTTATATATTATACAAAGTAAAAATTCAAATACTTTAAAATTTAAATAAAATATTGGCTCGTCCGGCAATAGAGTGGATGCTGGGCAAAAATTGTAATAAAAAAAATGTTTTTACTCCCTTTCTTTTAACTCGTAGCGTCTGCTTGTCGGCCGAAAAAACTTTGGATCGATTTGTAACCCTTTTCGCGTGATCCAATCTAGCTGAAACTTTGCAGGCAGACTCGTGGCGACGATAAAAATTATCTAACAAATTTTCTTTTAAAAAAATTAATTATAGTAAAATTTTGGATTTGATCGACATTTAACTGGTTTTTTTTTCAAATTGGAAACCATACAAATGAGAAAGGAGCCCGACGCGTGAAGAAGGCGCCATGGGGAAGAAAGCCATTGGTCGGATCAGACGGTTTCGCTGACGCCGTGCCCCCTTTACTAATCATTACGTTTTCAATATTCTATAAGTTTTAAGGATAATAATATACATGGAATAGATTTTCCCCATGAACTTAAAGCAATAGGATTGTGTTGATAGATTATCAAATTGGTAATAATACAAATGAGAAAGGAAGTATAATAAAAACTTTATTTTTATGGGTAAGTTTTTTTACAGCATACTTTGTTTTTTCTTATTTTTTTTATAAATATATTTCCATATTGAGTCTCCTAAGTAAAAACATATTCTAATTGTTAAGTGTGACTTATTCACTAAGAGCTTACTATTTAAGAGTACTTTATTATTGTATTAGTACATATTTAAAAAAATATACAAGTTCGAAGTAATTATTGTAAATAAGTAATTCTAAATACGTATTGGAATTAGCCGCGGCACCAGGTTATATACCAATAAATTAAAGTAAGTTCATGTCTATATATTTGGTGGTCTGTGCTCTTGGAATTCGTTGGAAGAAGGTTAATCGAAGTTTTTGCTACCAGCTATGAGACACCCTGTATACTATGCAGAAATTTCTCTAAAATTTATTTTAAAATAAAGCATTTACCAAATGTTTTCGTCAGCTGCTGTGCAGTAGTAACTCGGTGGAAATATTAGATTTCACTCCAAGCGCAGACAATAAATTCCACTACAAAGTGCATACACATCCATCTACGTTGTCCACTTTGCTGCACCCACTCCTGTGACGTCACCCGCTCCGGCCCTGTTTTATTATCAACTGAAGTGCATTCTGCTTCCCTGACATTTGAACATAATTGCAGTAATAAATACGCCAGACATTTCGCGAAATGACCCGCTACGTTTACACGAAAGTAGGTGCTTGACTCACTATTGTCCAAAATACTGAACATAATATTTGCTATGAGCATTACTACGAGGTCACTCGGGCTTACAAATGGAAGGTAATTCCATTTACAATATAGTAAACCATGAAATTATAAAATCGAGAATGCACTCTGCATATGAACTGCACATAAACAAGGATTCCGAATATTCTGAACATTTTAGAATTTTTTGGAAAGCTGGTTGAATATACGAATAATTAGAAGAAGATTTGTTGTGAATTAGGCTGTAGTCACTCTGTCGGTTAAGTGTTGTTTTGACAAGCTAACGAAGGCCAAAGATTCGGGGAAAACATAGCGAATTCTGAATTCGTGCCATAGACAACGGAAAGCAATACCAGACAGGAGTGGAACTTTCTAGTGACTATAAATAAGTTGGAATAACAGTACTGATCCATCATACGTTTGTGTCCAGTGTCATTGTTATAAATAAAAGTTATTTTAACTTATACCTACACCTAAATATAGCTTTTTAAATAAAATTTATATGTAGACATCGAGGCAAAAGATGTATTGATAAAAAGGACTGATCTTTTCAAATGTATAGAAGTGATAAAACAGCAGAAATTATGAATTACATGTTTGGCTTAATGTTAATTTTAGAAAAACGTCAATCATGTATTTGATATCATACATTCTTTTGATAGTCATAAATTTAAATAACTCCACTCAGTTCCTCATTAAGGAATGATAATGAGCAATTTCGAAACCGTTGATATCCTAAAGAACTTAAATTCTTAGAAAACACCTTAATTTTGTCCTCCTTATTACTAAAATTATCTTCCACACTACCAGCTGCATTTCAATAACATGTTAACATAATTTTTCATTAAAGTGAGTTAATTATACTTACCTGATGATGAGGAAAACGGTTCCTGTTGAACCTATGTTTGTGATAAAAAAATCAACGTGTATTTTAGTGCATAGCATTAGGTTCTGTATTCACAAGAGGCCCCCACCACATCCAGGGCCATCCATTATCGGCCCTACACTTTCGCCGAAATGGTCGTTCTCATTGCGGCGCTGATACTCGTGTGGGTGTGGAGAGGCATCCACATAAAACCTCTTCTCCGCTTCTGATGTGCAGGGATACATAACAAATAGAATATATTTTATTATCCATTGAGTGCAAACATATATAGAAAGCACATATGACAATTAAGGTAGAAATGTAAGCAATATGTAATTAAGATAACGTACATGTGCCATAAAATAATATATACCATATCTGACACATCATGAAATATAATAAAAATAAGCAAATACATTCTAACACGATATGTAGAAATATAAAACAGGAGCCAGATTAATTAAAGTGAAAACAGAATTTCACCAAAGTGAAAATTATTTAAAAAATAGAAAAGCATCAAAACCAGCTTCGAAAATCTATGTATACAAACTATATTTTCATGAAAATTGAATGTCTCTAGCACAGTCCATTCAAACAAACGAAAAATTCTCAGATTTGAGCATATATAGAACTTACAAAATTTGATAACTTATGGACTTTCTTACGATGGAATTATTGAACTTTGTATTGTATAGACTGATCACTTAAGCCACCTAATATAGATTGTAAGCCCTGGACCATCGTATAAATAGACTTCTACACACATTTCTCATATTCACAGCTGCGTCTCCGTGAGATACATTTCTCTTACGGAAAAATCAAAATAAAATAAGAATCTTATATATTGAGGATTCCGTATACCTAAATTACGTTGTCGTCCCATCATACCCTATTTTAATTCCAACTCTCACTTTTAATGTAGAAATTATCTATCGAATGTTCTGGCCGCCTGTGTTGATAGTTAGGGTAATTAGTTGCTGATTAGTTTTGGCTTTCTCCCCATATGTGTTACGATGGAGCACGGAGCTTTTGACCTGTTCGGATTTCATTCAAGAATCAAGTCGTCGCGAACACCGTGTCTGACTCAAGCTGCAGGTTCTTAAACCAGCCAAAACATTTAGAAAAAACGTTCCTATATTAAACCCCACAAGAACAAACAAACTGTAAATTTGGAGGTAAGTCCTGCATACTCCTGTATAGCTCCTTTTTTGGCGGGATGTGTGTAGGTATTTGGGAGATGGCATCTTCACGTGTTGGGTAAGTATTGCGTGGTATATATGAAATGAAACAGCAGAAGCAGGATGTGTGGATACAGGGCGCAAATGATACTCACGGTTAACTGTATTATTTGCTGACAAAAATTTACAGTTTTAGTGTGGAGTACATAAATATCACCTGCAATTGCAATGGTGGCCGAAACCGAGTTTGCTGCACCGAGCCCTGATTAGTCGATGCCGGCTCCGTGGGTGCGGTTAGATTTGCGATGGCTCTGGACCACCACATTTTTTTTTCACTATCGCCGATATGCCAACCGTGTAAAAAAGTTTAATTAAGTGTAAAAAAAATATTAAAAGCAATTTATGTATATACTCAGGACTTTTAAAAATATTAACCAAACAAAGATAGTGAGATACACACAGAATTCATTATTTTTTAATTTTATTCCACAAAAGCGAGAAAAAGATCATTGAATTTTTTAATACCAGGCAATATTGAACCAACATGTGAAATTGCTAGCAGATTATAAGGGCTTACCTGCAAATTTCACCAAGCGTTTATTAAGAAATATGTTAACACTTTTCCATATATCCGTTCCCCGAACGATTAATCTTCATATTATACCCTCCTGGAACCAAACTGTGACAGTCCATTTACATAACAAATCCACAAACCCCCAACGTAAAATGATTTCAGAATAATATTAAGGAATCTTTTAGAAAATTTGGAAAAAGAAAAACGCGAAATACTATTACCGCGTGAAGATTTTTACAGATTTTCACTGCAAAAAATAATAAAAACACGCTTTAATAAAAAATGAATAAAATAAGAAAATTTGTTTTAACAGCCACAGTACGAAAAGCGATCATAATATATGCGTATGTCAATCAAATCAAAATCCTGGAACACTTTTTATTTGAATTATAAATTAAGAGAGATGATAGAAGTAAAGGCAGAAATATACCACTGAGGTGTTTCTGAGACAAGTACAAAAATCTTGCCACTACTCAATTAAATTTCTCTGTTATCTATAAAAACTATACCTTATCTTATTGGAAATAAGTTTATAAAAATAATTGCGACCAAAGTTTAATTTTTATTCGAACATAAATAAAAGTATCATTTTTAAATATTAACAGAAATATGTCTACCGAGGCAAAACTAGCGGTACATAATGGAGTTCTGGTCCTGATACTGACGTATGGAAGTGAAGCCTGGAGCTGGCAAAAGAGGAATGAAAGTAGATTGAATGCAGTGGAGATGAGGTCCCTTAAACGTAAGTGTGGCAAATCAATGTATGATAGAGTAGAGAATGTTGTATGTTGTAGTGTTGAGTAGCTTGTTGGTCTTGTGGTTAGGACACTGGCCTCGTGATCCAAAGGTTGCGGGTTCGATCCTCACTCCAGACTAGCAAGTTAGTCCTATTTTCATAGTACAAGCGCTTAGCTTAGTTTGAAAATAGTAAGAATATTGATGTGACACGTATTCCGTGTTCACATCTCTATTTTTTTTAAAAAAAAGAAAAAAAAAGAATGAAGATATTAGGAATGAATGTAAAACTCATCGTAGCATAATTCATAGAATTAAAATAGGGTCGCTCAGGTGGTTGAGCGAATGAATGAGGAAAGAATGGTAAGAAAGACATATAATGCAAGTGTTGACGGCGCCAGAAAGAAAAGGCGACCGCGAAAGACGTGGCATGACCAGATTAACCAGATACTGGAAAATGGTCCCGTTAGAAGCCTCAACAACTGTCGAACTTGCATGCGAAGAAGTAGAAATGTGGATGAGGCAAGAGTTGTACGTCAGGGCAGAAGAGTATTTCGCTGTATCTTCTCTGCCTAACCCCCACTGGGAAACGGCATGATGGTAAGTTAGTTAGTTAGTTATATTGATATTCTTCATGCTTGAACTTGCTGTTTTACATAATTTGTTAGTTTTTACTCCAAATTAAACTAATGGAAGAAACAAAAAAGTGTTTTATTCATTGTTTAATGAACTGCTAAACACATCAACCCTATCCACGTGCCGATGACACAACTGGTTATATAAACTTCAAATCCTAGTGATTGTTTTGACTGACGTTAATACTATGGACATCTACCTGAAATGTGTTAAGGTTCAGAAAACTAGATTTTGGCACTTAGAAGTTGTTACTACTGATTTCTGATGTATTAATAGTTCCGTTATTTACCTTTGTAGAACAGATAGATCCACAATTTTTCTTCTATTAGTTGAATTTTCCACATTTAACGGAGTGAATCGCGTAAAAGATTCTGAGATAATTTTAAGACTTCAAATTCCTTCGTCACAAAAGTATTTTTCTTTGATGCTCGTTGGCTCTAATGATAGAAAAATGTTTCTTAAGACTTCTCAAATTCTTGACGGCAACCAATACGGTACTTTCAAAATGTTGATCTCAAGATTTTTCTATACAGCGGTCACTTTGCGTCTAATTTTAGATGCTATGCAACCACGACCGGAGTTTACATGAAACCTTTTTTTATCATGTTGGAAATATAATTAATTGTTAAAAATAATGTGATTTCCAAAGTACAATTTAACTAACAAATTAATTAATATAAATAATATCTTAATACACTATCAAAAAATGAAATAAATGGAAAGAATTACATACAGAGAATTTCGCAGTACTCTGAACTTTTTACAGTAAACTAGAAATCACTAGAAATCAGTCGATCATACTCGAAACATTGCGAAATTATATTATTAATTGAAACGGTGACAAAAACCCTGTGCAGATCAGCTGGTTTTGGCAAGCGAGACGAGACTAGATACAAAAAGCGAAGTAGTGGTTCAGTCCAATCAGCGACAGTAAATTAAGAGAGTACCTACCGAGCGTTCGATAGCAAATAAAATGTTCAACAGTCGAGCAAATATTCTGAAAAGACGAGTATAAAGTATTCCACATACGAGTGATTAGTGACGATTGGTATGATATTGCGTAAATTCAAAGATATTACTACATTTACATTCGTGTCTAATGACTTTGGTGACAAATAAATTTTTTAATTAATTGCAAATATTTAATTTGCCTTCCAACGCCACAAACCCGGGGAAATCTATTCCCGCCTTAAAAATGGTGCCTAATGACAGATTATATGGTTATAGATTACTATTATGAGCTTGCTTTTAAATAATTCAATAAAAGTACTGAGCGGTTCGAATCTTGGATAAATGTGTAACAACGTCGGTAATAATATTCTAATAAATCCTAATAAACTGGACGTATTGAATGCATTTTCTACGATTTATCATACCGTATTCATGTTCGAATGTGATTCGGGAAAAGCAGGGATAAACTAGTGAGCGGATTGAAGCAAGGAATACGTTGAAAAACGAACACAATTTTCCCTTTTAAATAATCCGATTTTATTGTGGGATGAAGCACCTACTCAAAATGATAAGATTTTCTAAATTCCTGTAAAAAAAATATTCTGAACCAACCGCAAATTTTTTCTTTAAATGAATATGGGTTACGAAGTTTACACGCAGACAAATGCAAACTATAAATATATTTATTTACAAATAATTAGGAAATATTTTATTTTAATTAGGAAAGTTGGTCATTAGATGAATTTAAAGAAAACAGTCCTGAGAACAAAATCATCGCAATCAATAATAATAATATTGAAATAGCAGATGAATATATATGTCTAGAACACAAGATAAAAATGGACAAAGAAAACCAAACAGCGGAATTGCCAAGACAAATAGGAATGAGCTGGGCTCCTTTTGGCAAACTGAAACATATCTTTGAGAACAGTCTTTGAATCATGCATACTGCCAGTGATGACGTATGGAGTGAAGACTAAGGCCTTTACAAAGAAAAGTGTAGAAAATCTCAAATGCACGCAACGATCCATGGAGAGATCCATGCTTGGAGTAAGCCTAAGAGATGATGAAATTAGGCACAGAACTAGAGTAGTGGATGTGATAAAATGGCAGAGAGCTAGGCATTTTGCAAGGCAGGATGCTACAAGATGGCCTCCCAAAGTTCTGTATTGGAGACCTTGGGAGAGTAAAAGAGGCCTTGGAAGATCTCAAAAGAGATGGGCCGACGATTTAGCCGCTGATATAAATGACTACTATTAGCTAATAACAAGGAAGGGTATGGAAGAAGCCAATACCAAGCAGTGGAGATACGAAGGCTGAAGAAGAAGAAGAAGAAGAAGGAACGTTAAGATACGGTTAAAATAAGATCATAAGATCTACATACAGTACAGAGAAATTATAAGCTTATCATATATAAATGTCACTGAATGTGTATCTGTCTTGTGCGCACCTATCTTTTGAACAGTTGCCATGGGAGCCTTATTGATTCGTAAAATAATTTTCTCATATTTCAAATTCATCCAACCTAAAAAGATTTTTATAAAAAATATATTTCTTAACACTCGTATGTACTTACCCAAAAAACGCTAAAAATAGAAAAAAAACCGTAATAAAGCAGTTTCTATCAACTCGAGTCTCAGAAGGTTTATAATATTAGGCAATGATAAACAATTACGTATCATAAACTAAATATAAGTAAATAAAAAAAATTTGGCATATTTTTTGCATGAAATATCAAAAAAAAAGGAAAAAAATCAATCCGATTTATCCTTCAAATACTATATGCTTTCAGGCGGAATATGTATGGGTTATGAAATGAGATGATGGATGTTTCCATCACCGCTGCTTAGGCCTCAGGAAATGCTGGTAGGGTGGCATGAATGAAGGCATGACAATAATAAGTGATCCCTTCGTATATCTCCCTTAACAAGCGTGCGAACCCGCCCCCGGGCCGAAAGAACCCTCAGCATGGGTTCGACAAAAAAGTTAAGGGAAAGACAATCCAATTTTGTTTTTTTAATCGATGGCAAAACGGAAGGGATGTAAGAAAGGCCAGGGGACCTGTACATTATTATTTTTAGACCCTTGATCTTTTCCGGAGACTTGTTGAATTTTTTTATGTTGTCTTGTCTTGTATATTATACAATAATAAACTAAATTTTACTGGGTGTTGAGAGAAGGTAGTCCAAATATATCCTAAGGTTAAGGATCGTTCTGTTATTAATACAAACTAATTTGATACACAAGTCGTCTGCGCGCGTAACGTTAATATTAAATCAGAAGTAGCCGTTCAAATCTACACTGCGATAAGACAAGAATGCACAATGATACATAATCACACAATAAGGTTTCCTGATTGATAAGTCGTCTATGGAAAAAAGATGGACCGTAAAAGAGCCGAGCCATTCCGGCTGATTCCGTTCTTGGATACTGACGCCAGCACACGCTTTCGTATCTCTTCCTCTCTCAATGATTTCCGAAATTGATAATTTGATTTTATTTAGAACAAAAATAGGCATTATTACATTTACATTTCAGTCAACGTGTAGTTGACACACGAGTCATCTGCGCGCGTAACATTAATACATTTTCAGAAGAAGCCGTTCACATCTACATGCACAAAGATACATAATCACACAAAAAGGTTTCCTGATCCTACGTTACCTACGTTAAATACGAAAAAAAAAAAAATATTTTTACCCTGTCTCTTTTTATAAATTGTAAAGAATATAAATTAAACCATTTAGAAATATTTTTGATTCATTGTAAATAAATAAATACAACACGAAATTGAGTAATTTTCTTAATTTCTAAAATGTCGGTGGTTTAGTAATTCATTAATTGATTAAATTATTTAATCAGGGTCCTTTTAGAAAGATATATGTACATATATACATAAAATGAAACGGAATGAATACATTTTTAATTCGATATCTTTTCGTTCTGAATTTTTTAATTCAAGCCTCTGGAAATATATTGTATAGCTTAGAAATTATTAATAATATTAAGAAAGAAATGAGGAGTATCGCAAATCAACAAATGTAATAAAGAAATGTTTTGTAGTTCAAAAAAATAGCGACACAATATCACATCACTAGTCTGGAGTGTGCAGGTTTCAAGGTCATCGCCGTGTATCGTACGACATGTAGGGGTCCTCGGCGCTTTACCACTTTAGTATTGAAAATTTTGTCTATGGTAAACGTACATTACAGGTTTGAACGACCGTACAAGTGTTCTTTTCGCATACAAATATTAAAAAGACAAATTTGTGAACTAACATGATTGTAGTTTCTTGCATACGCTAAGAATATTAAGGCTTGTTTTCCATTTCGCGCCCTAAGACTCGTTTTTACTTCTATTTCCTCCCTGTCAACCCTTCGTAACCCCTGTCTAGAATACGTCGTAACTGTAATGGACATCGCTGTAAAGATATTGATATTTCCTCGTTTATTTTTATTTTTAAAAATAATGATTAAATAAATTTTCCTAAATGATATGTCAATAAAAGTGCTAAAGCACGTAATCTATTTTGAAATGGTGATTAAGCACTTGATTTATAACTTTAGATAAACAAATTGATAAAGCTGAAAATACTTTATTTGAAAGAAAATTTTCTGCTCTACAACATTCTGTTTGCTTTTTTGTTACATTATTATTTATTATTTTATTCAATAACAGGCCTTCAAAATGAAATGTCAAGTTGACAAAAGTAATTACATTCGAAATATCTTTATGTTCACATTCAATCAAGGAAAATAATGTTTTTTTATCGCACAGGCATCGAAAAACTTGTAGAACATTAAGGTATCAAATTCTCTACATTCCAAATATTTCAAGTACACAATATTGGATTTTATCCCCAGAGGGACATCGTCAATCAAGATATATATTAAAGATCTCTCATAGAGACGAAGCTATATTTAATATGGAAAAGTAGGTATGGAAGTCTTTTTGGGTGTTCCTAGGGCTTATGAGCTATCTTACGGCTGGCTTAAGTGGTCATTTTACACAATGTAACTCACCAATTCCACCCATGATACATTACCACATGTATCAAATTTTTGGAGGTTGTACCTATATTTTGTTTATCTTGTACAAGTTGTTTCATATGTGAGTTGTATTTTCACTACCACCACCTGCAGTCGAAACCTTTTTTCTTCCCACAATGCAAAACAGATGTCACTATTGATAATGAGATATTTATATTTTGATTGGATTTTTTAAAGAAATATCTTTTATATTCGTAGGTATATGAGAATATCCTTGATGATTTAAAAAAGAAACCATTTTTATATGGACGCAACACATGATAAAATTGGGTAGGGATCAATAAAAAAAAACTTTGACCACTATCTATAAAAAATTAAAATTCTCAGCAATTTGTATCAATAAATTTCATTCTTCAATTTTAAAATTGTTTTGTATTCATTGATAAAAGCAGACATTTTGCTCTTAAAGTTAACTTATATTTTTCATTTTGTATTTTTATAATTGTTAATGATAACTCAAGCCGGCTCATACAGGACAAAGGTATTGTGGTCACCCTTTTACGACTTTCATACATGTTTCTAATAAAAAAGTTTCGCTTCTTTCTATAATTTCTCAATTATGTTACTAAAATTTATATTAGCAATATTTTTATATGGATATATATTTTATTGGATTTTGTGCCCAGAAGGATATTGATAAATTAAGCTGATTTATAGAAATTAGAAATTAAATTATACTGGTGTATGAGAGAGGCAATAAAATAAAATACTGATTTTTAAGAGTATTCTAGTGTACATGTTAAATAATTTATAAGAATATCATGTATAAATTCAAATAATATTGCTTTTAAATACTCCACATTGAAATATATAGGTCATTAGCAGCTGCAAAATCAATGTATATTTATTTGTTCATGAGAATAGATTACATACGTATCTAGCATACTCCCTTCAAATACGAACGGTTTTACGATTTGGAACATATAAAGAAAATTCAAAATTTATATAACGTGTGGATGTTCTAACGATTGAATTGGTGATCGATTACATTGTAAGTGATCATAAGTCCTGGGCCATCCTTAATAATGTTGAAAGACTTCCATAAATAACACAGTGTTTGTTGAATTAGTATAAAACACTACCAGATTTATGTCTACCGGTTTCGAGACGTACCCTTCTCTTCATCTGGATCAAAACTACACTACTATGTTCACAACACTATACACCGTACATATATACAGTGCATGCTAGTCTTTGACAAGATTAACACGCATGTGATAAATATTGGTGAAAGGTTAACTATGATTGTGGTTTATAGTGCTGTAAACATAGTAGTGTAGCGTTGGTCCTGACGAAGAGGCGGGTCGTCTCGAACCGGTAGACCTAAAATCTGGTAGCGGTTTATACTAATTTAACTAACACTCTGTTATAACTCTGCTATAATGTCTAACCGCAAAGTAAATGCTTTAAATATTAAAAATATTAATAATACATAAATGATTATCTTAAAAATAGTTTATTCGCTGTGAGACTTCTATAATTAAGCTTAATTAAATTTAAACAATTTTATCTATCCATCTAATTAATCATATTGAAGTCCTTTTAAATCCGTTTTTTTTCTTGTGGGTTTTTTAATAATTGCGGAGGGTTTTTCATAAAATAATAAAAGACGAAATGAGAATTATTACCTCCGCCGCTTATTGTTTGGGGCTGGGCAATTTGAATATTACCTGGGCGAAATGAATTAACGGCTATAAAAGGAGCGCCCATACAAATGGCGCAGTTTAACTTTTTATTGCTAAGCCGTTGGAATTATATTGCATTTTTTCGCCGTTTGAAAAATGGCCAGTTTTTCGATGTCCCCCCCGGAGCAAATATTTTTATGGGTTTCGCGAGGAATTAATCGTGTTTTTGATCGCGCACTTGGCTATAAAATATAACCGACATCAAATTTGATGACAAACGGTTTCGAAATTATTTATTAATGAGCTAAATATAATTTTACAAGCTATTCCGCCATGTGATAGTTATATTGTTGTATTAAATTACCTACATTGTAAAATATATATTATATTATTTAAAGAGAACTTATAAATTGTTAGCTTCCACTATTCGCCAGATAATTATTTTCAAACACAATTTACGTCACTATTTGTATATGTAGGTACCTATGTTCTGGGAACAAAATTATTGATTTGTCTACTGCGGAATTATTATCTAATTAAGATGAATTTTAGAAGTCTTACAGAGACGAAGCTATTTAAATTATTATTTATTGGACTACTGATGTTTCTAGCATAGTCCAATCGTATATACGGAAGGTTCCTAGAATTGGGACATATTTATTATTAATAATAATAATAATAAAGTGTTTATTCCAGCGTAACCAGGTTGTTAGAGCAAGACCTGGTCCGCCATATAGATTTTAAATTATATGTATGTTATAAACAACTTTAAAAAATTTGATAATATGTGGATGTTCGTACGATGGTGAACGTTGCATTGTGTAGAGTGACCACTTAAGCCAGCACATGCGGGTTATAATCCCTGGGCCACAGTATAAGAGACTTCCATACACGTTTGTCATATAATTAGTTTCGTCTCTGTGAGACGACAATAATTCTAAACTATCAATTGCATAGAGGTAGCCTTCTTTTTCCTAGCTCTTGGGTATCATGCTTAAAGAATCCATCAATTTACACAATTTTCATACAAAAGTAAATATTTTTGCAGTATGTTTAGTAATAAAAAAAAACTTTTTTAATCCATTTATTGATAAATCAACATGTTTTGATGCCAATGGTACCTTCATCAGTATGAAACATAATTATGCTCATAATTAAAATTTGATTTATAGACAAACATACATATAAGGGTATTGTTAAATTAATTATGAATTTATATTAAATAAAAATTTAAAAATTACCATTTTACAAAAAGGAATTTGTTATTACCAATATTTTTTAATTGGTTACTAACACTTTTTTTTCTAAAATTTATGTTTTATCCAACATATAATCCTCTCATTTGTTTTTAAATTTTTAAACCCTTATTGACATCAAAATAACGGTTCGTTTCCAAAAGTTGATGAAAAATGCAGATCAGTTATTGCTATCTAAACATTTTAAGTTCTTCACAATTCTATTTTCAACACTTCCCTAAGTTTAACATACATAAAAATGATTGCAATCATAACACGCCCGATTTTTTCAAATATCATCCTTATTCGTGTTGTATTATTCTGAATCGTCAAATCACGTTTTGAAAACAAACTTGATTCGTTTGATATGGACAATGTTTTAGAAATTACACATAACACGAAAGTACATATTGGCAAATTAGAAAAAGTGTCATTAATAAATCAAATATTATAAATAACAAAAACCCTTTTTGAAAACAGTTCCATTTTAAATTTGTTTTCTCAAATTTTTCAAATATCATCCTTATTCGTGTTATATTATTCTGAATCGTCAAATCACGTTTTGAAAACAAACTTGATTCTCTTGATAGTGATAAAATTTTATAAATTCCACATATCTACACATAACACGCAATTACAGTTTGATAAATTAAAAAAAGTGTCGGTAGTAAACAAAATATTTTAAATAACAAAAATACTCATGAAAACAGTTACATTTAAAATTTGTTTTTAGATAAGATCTAAGTTAGTTTTTCAACCCTCTAATATTTATATTTTGTTAATTTTTTTGTTTCAATTTTAATTTTAAGCATATTTTTATATAAAATTGGTTTAAACAGTGTTTTATTTTTTATTTTTCTTCTTATTTTTCCTTTAGTAGATCTGTCGATCTGTGATACAGCAAACTACGCTCCCTGGCAAGATCCAGCTGTTCCTCCAACTTTGCGGTGGTCGTGGGATTGTATTAGATGCTTTATGCACGAGTCTGTCACTGTCCCTTCTGGCTACGTGAACCCTTCAGAATCTTCTTCTGGATCTACTCCATCGGATACGATAACGTAGAGTCCTTTGGTGCGGACAGTGTCAGCCCACGTCTCTGTAGCTTTGCGTTCAATGTGCATATTTTTGTTCTTTCAGATTAAATTCTTGAGATACCCCAATGTTGTATATATATATATATATATATATATATATGATAAAAATTAAATATACCAGGTCACTTTTAACCCAAGTATTTAACCACACTTTCAATTTATATTAAATCTTCACTCATCTTTGTAAATAAATTAAATTAATGGACAAGAAGCGTGCGAATTTCTTCTCCTCCAAAACTTGCTAAAAATAAAATGAGGCTTCAGTTATCACCAGCCAATTTATGTAAGCAGGATTTCCCTCCCGGATATGCCAGTATAAGTCAGATAAAAATCTCCATAGAAAAAATACAATCTCAGCGGCGAAACAAAATGGGAAACATTATGCAAAAATGTGTGCACTTTCCAAACAAACGTCGAGCGCATACTTTTCGAATAATTTAATAATAAGTTATGTGGACATTTCGCTCGGGGCCTTTCAGTAAGCTGCATTATGTAAAACCACCGCTTAGGCATTCGCAATTTATATTTTACGGACGTGAATATTCTTTTATAAATGCTCATAAAGTAGTTTTAATAAACACTTTAATTTAGTAAACACTTTTAATACAATGAATTTAAAAATATATATTGAGGAATATTTCGTGAAATCGAAATTCATCGAAATCGTATTTAACAAAACAATTAAAAAAGTACAGTTTTTGTTAGTTTCGCTTGGGTAAGAGGATTAAAAGATAATTTATAATAAGTTAATAAATATCGCAAAAATATACTTTTCAATAAATATAAATTTTTAATAATACTTAACTTTTTTTGTGTTTTCTGGGATATTTTTCCGTGTTTTTACTACCTTTCTAGCCTGTATTTTATCTTTATGACCAGACATGTTGAAAAATGGGCGAAATACACCAGAAAATAAAATCTAGAAGATTTATAACCGCAATGAAAACCTAAAAGCCTTTTTAATACATTATATAACTAGAAAAGTCAAAATATACCCAAGTACTATTTTCGTATTATTATTTCTCTCTTTTATGAAATAGTTAAAACTCTCAAAATATCAGTGAAATTACGTTGGAAATTTGGCGGGTACTTGTTTATGTGTTGTGGGAAAAAATGCCCACCCATCCAAAGGCATCTTCTCGTGTTGGCACGTGATATGTATTATGTGAGCGGCGCGTGATATGTGTGAGATAATATAGCAGAGGCCGGAGTTATAGATGGATAACGAGCGTAAATTATGATCACGATAAACTGTGGTATTTTATTGGAAACAATTTACACATGTGGCGTTAAGTACAAATATATTGGTTGTGAGTGCTACGACAATCGGCGACATAGCCAATCGGAGATCGCGATCTGGTTTGCTTCATCGAGTCCCTAATTTGACCACAATTTAATATTACAGTGTCATAGGAAATACATATATAAAATCTAGCTTTTCAGGAAGTTGTTGATATTATAATGATTTTTAAAATTTGCAGATAAGCAAAGGGACAAGGGAAGCTTAATAAAACCGTGTAAGAATTAAAATAGATAAAGCTGCAAGTACACTCTCTAGGTAGCTTGTTGGCTTCCCACCGAGGTTTCTGGGCTCGATTCCCGGTGAGGTCAAAATTAATCTATTTGATCAACTCAAACTTTGGTGTTTTTGTGATGCGCTTCGCTTCAGTAATTGGGTCTCTTGTACTAATAACTTAAAAAAAAATGTTAGTCCTATTTTCACAAAGCATTAATTAAGCTTAGTTTGAAAATAGTTAATTATTGAATTATTATTTGTCTGCACAAATATACTGTCTTAAAATTAAATAAATGAATAAAAAATAAAAATTAATCAATTAATAAAAATGAGAATTACATATAAGGTCGATATAGTCACGGAAATCTATAAGGCTCCTATAGCTTAGTGGTCAGATCAACGGCCCCGGAAAGGAGGTGACCCGGGTTTGAATTTTTTCGTGAATTAGATTTTTCTGTATGTCTTTCTAATTAATTAATTAATTTGATTTTAAATAAATGATTTTATCTATAGTTTATTACAATAAACCTACTACCTAAAAACAAATTCCGATAATTCTCTGAACCGTAAAAAATATTTTTGTAACACTGACACGAAAACCGATCAAATCCTTCTGAAAAAAGGTTTCATTAAAATATAAAGTATCTTTTATGAGTGCTTGAGATAGCAGCCCGAGCAAATAAAAGATCGCTCTTTATTCTAGGGGAGGAAAACTATTCTCAACCCTCGAGTATTCAGTCGCCGCGTATGGAAGCCTCCTCCCTTTGTGAGTGCGAGCTTGTCTGTGTTTGATTGTCCGTTTTTTTATTGAACTAAGCTCCTCCTTAAGTCGTATTCGATGACTTGACTTGAAGTGCGGACCCTTTGGTCGTAAAATGATCCTTGCGGCGGAGGCAATAAGACGTAATGTCGTGAAACGAACTAATCACTGTTTGATGTTGAGACACAGTAAAAAACGCCTTACAGGGATGGCAAAAATGACTATTATTAATTTAAATTAACAAAAAAAAAAATTGAATAATCAACTTGGAGTAACTTTACGTCTAACAGTTTTGATACAAGTATATCTTCGTCAGGTACGTTAAATTAATATAAAATTAAATAACCGTTTAAGATGTTTCAATAATAATAACTTCTCGGAATTTCCAAACTAACTTTTGTATATAATACGCCTAAAATTAAATAATTTAGAAACGTAAGAAATCAATAAATGTCTGAATATTTAGGCCAATATAGTTTTACGAATAATCCATTATTTGATGTACATTTTTCCATTTCATCGTCTACTTGTCAGACCTACAACTGTAGCTACGCCCTCATTTAATATTTTATAACGGATAATTAGTATGCGTCCGTTTTGACGAAGATAGAGTAGCATCGAAACTGGTAGACGTAAATTTACTGCAAGTGGTTTATATAAAGTTTTATGATAAATTTCTTAAAGTATGCGTCCGTTTTGATTCGCCAATAGATATGAGTATATATATTAACAAAACAAAAAATAAATATATGGAAGTAATTAAAATAAACAAATTAAAAATTAACGCGAAAAAAAATGAAAAAAAACTGGCTTTGGTTATTTATAATATTTTATTTATTTTTAGTACTTTTTCTTATTTGTAAAATGTCATATATCTCTTGCTGCAATCCTTTGTTATTTGTACGTAAAATTTTTAAAAACACATTTTAATTTCAAAAGAACGGGTTGTTTTCAAAAGAGATTAGAAAATTAAGAAAAGTTATTAATTTATAAAATTCTTAAGTGCTTCTTAATTCTTATACCAAAATTTATTCATTTTTTATCGATATAAAATGATTGGTTCAATACCTGGTTCAATACGTTTGACTTGTTCAAAAAAATACTACGAGCTTATTATCTTTGCATCAATCATAAAAAAGTGAAATCATATTCCCTTGAAAAGTATAATAAACCTTGTTAAATAAATCTTACTGTATTACATGAATACGTTTATACTTTGAGAGACTCAGACTCAATACAACGTATTTTGTAAAAAATAGGTTTGGTTTTCAAGGGAATTTAATTATGCAAGAGTGAATTCTTTAACTGAATTATGTACGCAAAGGGAGGCACACTTCCACTGTGGGAGGGTTAATTTAGATATTATATATATTTGGGTGGTAAGGAGATGGTTTGGAGCAGTTGCTTTTTTTGGGTCATCACCATCATGCGACGGAAAAGCTCCCAAGGAGTAGAATATTTGATGATTTATTATCTCGATAAAACAAGTACAAAATATACATGAGTACGATTATACAGACAATGATAGATACTCTGAGGGCCATAGCCTCCGGCCATCCTCCGGAGGTCTACGTAGGACTGACATGCCTGCCTAGGGTGTGTGCCTCTTTTATATAATTTACGGATAAAGGAGTCTTGGAGTGCGGCTGTGTGAGTGTAAAGAAATCATCCGAAATGCCGATGATGCAATGACTTGCCGGTCGCGCGGGTCTTGCTCGTGCCTCTATTTGCTTATGTGGCATTCCTTGCCACTGTATGTGTGTGTGTGTGTAGCCTAGGTTGTTGATTTTCTGCACTGTGGTATGATTTCCACACATATATTATTATTTAAGGGTTCATTTCATCTCTGTACAATTTTGTACTCTGTGGTTACCCCTATTTTTTCCCGAATCACTACCGAGTTATGAAGTCTGCGTTATTTACTTCATCTTCTTCTTCATCCATTCAATTGATTTTGTCTATCATCACAGCTAAGTATCAGAGCACTTGCATGCAAATATAAAAAGTTGTGAGAATACTCCCGTCTAGTAACGATTAAAGGTTGAAGCGAGACATGAAGATGCAGCTCATGTTTGCCGGAGTAGAGAAATGAGTGCTTGTTCCCAATTATTGTATGCTCGAATTACGTCAAAAAATTTGAGTGTATCATCGAAATACAAACTGGTAACGGTTCCAGTCTTGTATGTCATCGAAATATATTCTGTAGCTAGCTGTAACCAGTCAAGAATGACGTACTTTGTTACTCATATTTCGGTCGACGGTTAAGGCTGTGAGAACAGCGCTGTCTAGAGGAGCATAGGGTTTTAATAACGATAGTGATGGACATTATTAAAAAGTGAATTATGCTTTCGTCATAAACTTCATTAATATATTATAGCTCATTATTATTTGAGCCATTTGGTAGCGTTAGTCATTTTTTCGTAGAGAATTACATATTTCGATTAATGTTTAATATGCAGTTTTTTGAAAACGGAATGAAATCATCTATTAGATAGGAAATTATGGACAGACATTTGATATAATTATTATTGGTGACGGGAAGAGCTACCTAAAGAATATTTTTCCCACACTTTTAATATAATCTTTATACTTTAACGTCACACTAGTACTGATTCACACTATTACTGTTTGTATATTTAAAAATAAAATACATTACGATATAAATAAGTACACAGCGTAACGAGGTATGTACGAATACTTATATACACAAAATTACGATATATTTTAAGGGTAGCAAATTGCTGGCAGTGAAATTTTACACGACCCGTTTGAAAAAGGAAAACATTTCACGTAGATTGAGGATTTTTCAAACACCCCAAATCAGGGGAGAGTTTAAGGCAGAGAGGGTCGAGTGGAGTCCTCGGGAGGCTTTAGAAAAAAAGGTTGGGCATTTCGGTATCGCGCCCTAAGCGTTCCGACTTTACTAACGAACGAATGATCATGTTGGAATTTCCAGAGCGTCCAGTCATTAGTTACGCCATTAATCATTGTGAATGTTTTTTTTTTTAATTTGTGATTTTTGAAAAATCTTGGATGCCCGCACCTCGTGGCCAACTGTCTACGAATAAAATTTATAATCTTCTGTAAAAGAATCAGAAAAGATACATTTCACATTTTCTTACTAAATGTACCGATAATTATTCCGAATTCGCTAATCATCTTGTGAAAATTGATATATATTTTTTATTTAAATAAGGGTTTACAAATTTTACACACAAATTATACAGGATTACAGTTGGATTAATAAGAAATTTCGGAAATAAAAAAATTTTGGAAATAAATTTTTTTTTGATAATAAATTAAAAATTATAAAAAACTAGGTTTTCAACTTGTTTTCATATGATTTTTAATTTTTGGTATACGTTTTAGTAAACGTGTGTATTTATTTTGATATTATAGATTTCTCCAAAAATTCATGTTAACTTTAAATAAGAAACTTTTTTTTTTCATATTCATATTTCTTCTTTATTTTGTTCATAGTTCATACCAATTAATTGTGTTAATTTACGTTAGCATATTCATTTTTATATTAAAAAATTAAAAATAATGATAAAGAATTTTTTTTTTTAATTTCTATAATTGCAAATATACTAATATTTCGAAAAAAAAACAACTTTCTCGTTCTTCAACTATAATTATGTAATAATTTTATGTAAAAAGTCTTATCTACATTAAAAAATAGTATTGTCCATGTAAAAAAATATTATTGATGTTTATTTGAGGTGTATGAGGCAAAGGCAGCAATATTTCACTGATGTGTTTCTGAGATAAATAGAAAAAAATCTCTCACTATTCCAGAAAATTTCTCTGGAATCTATGAAACCCACATCTTATTGGAAGTTACTTTTTAAAAACAATTGCTACCTTAGTTTTCTTTTTATATTCTTATATAAATAAATGTTTGATTTTTCAATATGGATATTGCTGTTTTCACTATCAAATAGTGAACATTACTGTTTTTGCTGTTTACGTAATGGATATTATTACGATTTTTCAGTCTTAAATCGATACCACCTCTCCCTTTAGTATGAAGCGGCCATTTTGTCACGTGAAATTCTTGGGGGGTTGATTGGTTGTAATCTACATTGTTGTAGGAATGCGGACACAAGGTTTGGGTAGGGATAGAGCTATATTTCCTATAATATAATCTTTAATGTAGCAGGAACATTCTAAATAAAGTTTTTCTCAGTGAGTGCATCTAAAAAACTTTTTTTTTTGTATATTGCTGCCTTTGTTTCTATACCCCCTCATGTTGTCTATGTAGACAATATATTTTTTTTATAGAAAATTATTTGACTAATTTGAATAATTCGACAAAATTATTTTCTATTCTGTCATGTTCCGCCCTTTTGCCTTGAACGGATCTTTCTCGAGAATTCGGTATCCTTAGTGAAAATCCAAGGATTTACTGATCTCTTACAAAATGTGACAATATCGTTACAATAAATGATTATAAATAGCTCTCCAAGTGCGTGCTTTAGTGCTGTATTTGCCATGGCGCCCGCAGGGCGGGTCCCTTTTTTTCCCATTTTTTTCTTTCATGCGTTCAGACAGACGTCCATCCAGATACATTACATATAATAAACAATAACTTTGATGTAATATATGAAATTCATCACAGTGCCACGTGACTAATCCAAGTGATTTTTTCTTATCTAGCTCATTTTCTACATATTCGCCTGACTAACATACATCAATATGTATAATTTCGTTTTTCTTTTATCAGCTGAAGGCTTCATTTTTAAATTGTTTTTCTACTCATCTAAAATAAACGAAAAAAAATTCAATCACAAATACAGAAACCGCAAAAAGTGTAAACTTTTCACAGGCCACTTTTTTTCGGTAAACGACCTTTTTGTTTTATTCGGGATTCCCCCTGAATTTACATATGTTGATGTAATTTGAAAATAAATTGGGGATTTAGTTGAGAACTTTTTGTCCATCTGTACAGCCTCTTTGTCTGCGGTGTAATTTGTATGTGTGCCCACCTAGATAATAAATTTAATATATTTAAATACACTAATCACATATCTGTGAAATTTTCGGTTATTATTTTTTTCGATTTTTTTATAACAGACGATTTCTTTTAAATAAATTGTTTACTTATTGGAAATATTTAAATAAATATTTTAATTAATTAATTATTGTAATTAATCTCGATACAGAATTTTATCAACTTATTCGTATAGAGCATTGGGTCACGTAGTGATGAGTATTTTCTTGGTTTATCAGCGGAAATAAATTTAGGATCGGAGAAGTCGTATGGAAAGCGATGTTGTTCATTAAAAGTTTTCTTACTTCTGATTTCTGAGAATTGAGAAAAGATGCCGTGCTATACCCACTCAAACAAAAGCTCATCTTGACTTTACCCTATAGCTCAAGAAAATATTACGCTTTGTGTTTTCTCCAATATTTATAAATTAATCCATTTATAAGGAGACCCATAAAATATTTTGGGTTTGTTCAAATTTTTCAAAAACACAATTACTGAACTCTTTCCCCCAGGGGATTGTCATTTTATAAAAAAAACATTGTAGATGTCTCACAGACACGAAACTTTTTCTATTGGGAAGTATAAGGGTATGGATGTCCATGTGTGGAAATTTTATATATATTATTTATTCTATAAATTTGATGTGGTGGTCGATCATGAGTGAATTGATGAATGTTACATTTTGTAATGTGATCACTTAAACCATCCATATGATAAGTCATAAGCTCTTTAAATTCCAAACGACTTCCATACCTACTTCCCCATATGCATAGCTTTGCCTCTGTGAGACACCTATAATAAATCATGATTTATTGAACTTTATCATTAACATTGTAGAGATTATTATTCATGGTGATAGATTCTTATAAATATGAAATAATAGAGATAAAAATGTCAATATTATTTAATATTTATAAAAATCTATTATCATTGGATATTATGTTTGCTAATAAGCAATTTATCCTAAATATAACTCGCTAAAATTATCGTATCATTAGTATAACGCAATTTTTACAAAAAAAAATTCATTACGAATAATAAATTGCACAACTCTTTGAACGGCAACAACCTCGACAACTCTAATATTACCTTCGGCTACTCATTTCTTTCTTTTGATTTTGTAGACGACATTGTATCACTCGCGACGCATTTCCATCAGGAATAGGCTTTATTAGGCATGAAAAAAAAACGCTGTTAGTCGATTCAAGAGTGACAGAAAAATAGAAAATTGTAGAATTCATTGTAAGTCTATGTGGCCAACTATCTTGGCGCTGAGTTGCCAAGTATCTCACTGTTTACAGTTCACTTTTACTTCACAGCAGAGCGTCTTGGTATGATGGAAGTGCATAGAGAATGGATTAAGTTGAATGTAATCTCAAGGTACAGATCAAATCTAATTTGCCTAATCTAACCATTCTGATAAAGACTACTGGCTGACCATGCTGATGGATCGTATTTATTTACTACATTTGTTCATATGTAGTAAAATAGTACAATGCATCTGCTATTTTTTCAAGTTTTTTTTATTAAATTTATACAAATTTTACATTATTAAAGATCGTGCCAAGCCGTGTACAAATTTTATGCACGTTTCTTTTCTACATATCTCTTCGGTCAGTACATAAGGTACAAGAAAATACTATTTCCGTACATCGACGACTTTTTTCGATAAGTTTTCAACAACATAAAAAAAAAATAAAGGAGTAAAGAAGGAAGCCAAATAACTAAAGCCTTTGATACAGTTTTCTTTATCCCGTTGTTTTGTTTCTCGGTCTCCCAAAGTAATCCTCAACGATCTAGGTGTATTACTTTGTTCTAGCGCCGGTAGGGAAGAGGTCAATGTTTCTTTAAGTCCTTTCACCGGGGTCATTGAATCACGGATCACGGTTCCAGCGAAGCTTAACGGCGAGCGATCCTTATTAAATTTCATACAATAAAATACTCACGACTTCCATTATCAAACCTTTCCAAGGCATGTAGTTATACATTTATACTGAACCAAATGAATCTGTTATGTTTTGATATAACGTATTTCAGTTATTGGGATTTTTAACATAATGCAGATTTTATGAAAATAAAGGGATAAAGTTTCGGCTTTGGTATATTATTTTTACTAATTTTTTCTATTCAGTTCATACAAATTTTATTCGTGGCTCATTTTTACACATCTTAGAAGGAAAAATTCTACGCATTTGTCGATCTGCAAAAGGCTTTTGTTAGATATTGTGGAGAGTACTCTCTGGTTACAAGGTGTACAGAAAACTTGCACACGCAAATGCATCCCAATGTGATGGAAGTACCGCGAGTAATTAATTAATGATTCTTATCACGGTTTGATATTTAAAAAAATGTAAAACAGTGTAACGTTATATCTCCGTGGCTATTCAACTTGTATGTGAATAACTGTTTGAAAGAACTGGAATGTACGAATATAGGAGGGAAAATGTTTACTTGTTTACTGTAAGCGGATGATTCTGTATTCATGGAAAATATCGAACAAGACTTATAGAATAACTACTTACGGGTATCAAAAACTACAATTTCAATTCAGTACATACCTACTTACAAAACAACTGTAAAAAATTATATTTAGAGGGTCCAAGATTTATAAAAAATCAGTGTTTAAATACTAAGCTACGAGCACTTTTTAATATGTATTTAGTATTCAGGTGTCTAATAACCGTTGAAATAAAATAAAAATGTGATAAATTTATTGATTTTTTTTAATTTGAAATTTATTTTGACGGTAATGTTTTTTATTTCTTTCAGTAATCGCGCAAAAATATTTTTAAAGCTGGTCAAAATTTACTTTCAGAATTTGGGATATTGCAGATGTGAAGGGGTACACGTGTACGCGAGGTCATTAAATAAATGAGATGTAAATAACGCGAGGTACTTGGGTAAAGAGATGAACAGAAACGTAAACAGTAAATGGTCAGGCAACTGAAAAGATTGCCAGGTAAATAAACAACGTAGAGTGTACAACCTGTCTAGTTCAACCACGTATAACGAAGCTCTAAAGTGGGCAGGGTCAGAATACCTAAAAATGGACGCAATGTCTAAAAAGGGTCAAAAATCGCTTATCTAATATCTCTGCCTGTCTTTCCTAGAAAGTCAGGGGAAAGCAGTTAAAAGGGAAGTTTATGTTTATGGTAAAGTAGTCAACTTGCATTAAATAATTTCATTTGTGTAGGTGAAATAACAGTTTTTTTCACTTCAAAAATCAGATAAAATCCGCCTGCCTACCATTCATTAAAATTTTGCTTTAGATGAAAAATATAGAGCTCATTACTTAGCTCCACAATATTAACTAAAACCAGGAAGATTTCGGTGGGTGAGTTAAGTAGAGAGAATAAATGAACAAAAAATATTGAATACAAAAACAATGCTGAATACAAAACCAATAGGGCTAAGGAGTTTTGAAAGGCCAGAAATAAGATGGAGTGAATATGGGTTCAAAGATATATCTGACTTGGAGATTCAGAACAGGGGGTGAAATACACTAAAAAATTGGAGATATATGTAATGTAAAGAGTTCCCTTTATATTACTAAGTCGATAGACCTTAGACTGAGAATCGTGGTTCCTTATTTTTCTTATGTAACACGAACTGCTTTCCTCCACTCTTCGCAATTCGGGTCTCGTAAACAGATTTATCTCTTGGACTGTTCATCCTTCGCGATCTCTTTTTTTCAGTTGTGTATTCCAAAGATCACCAATTTATCCAGATTTTCTTTCTCTCGATTAGCAAAGTACTTTAACTTTAATACAAAATAATTATTTTGATTGCCGTGGAAAGCTTTTTTTTAAATAAAGAATACTTTAAAGAAGAATAATTCCCTTCTTTCTTTCTTAAGGAATGGAAACATCCTTTGTCTTGCAGTGTATCGGGAGCTACCGCACACATGGCCATAAACAGTAACAATTTCAGCCAATCAAATGCTATGTGCAAAAGATATGGGCAACACACCCGTACTGCCCTCGTACGCCATAGCGAGACCATTCTATCGACGATCGTCGCAAGTTAACAATAATAAAAATAGTTGGATAATTCATATAGCGCCGTTTTCGCGAGTACTCACCTCAAGGGTGCTTGTTTGATTCCTGTTTCAATGTGTAAAAAATATTATCTCTCACTGGTATCCGTACGGATTATACAATTTACAAATATACATGTAATAATACACACAAGAAAAAAGGGATTGTCTTGTTTTGCGTGTATATATTATTAATAAAATTAAAACCTCTACGCATCAGAATGCATTGAAGAGTTTTTCCCTTTCCACATCCCGCTTGTATACTTAACATTCAATGGGAGGTTGTGATGTGTATTTTCCCATTATCTCTTCGGGGAAATTCGTAAAGGTTTACAAGCTTAACTCTGGGCCGGTTATCCGGTAATTCTGGGGTAGAACAGCCCTCGTTCCAGCATCCCTTACCCAGCGATACCGACACTTTCGTTTCGCTATGAAAAAATACGTAGTTCTAACCGGAAGTATTGCCGGATACGTTGAATGGGTTAGAAAATCACTGGCCTCCAACACTTAGAAAACTTCAAAGTTTACAGTGAATGTTCAATTCATTTCAATTTATTTAATAATATGTACATTACAAACAAAGTGTTTAAGGCATACATATTAGGAAGTATATATCAAAATAAAAATATTTAATAAATTAAAAATAACATAAAATCTGGTCAAAGGTGTAGGAGAAACCCGCTTCGGAAAACCCCCTCAGACACATGGAATATATTAATATCCAAAGCGATTTTTTTTGGCATAGCTGTGGCTCTTCCAACAGGCATAACCATCTGCAGGTTGGTCCTGTATATTGGAATGTGAAACAATCTATGCTGACAATGTCTAATATCATCGAATATCAGGAACATACAAACCAATGCTCTGCATAATTTCAGGATTATCGATCGTACCGCGCAAGAATCGATAAAAATGTGTAATCAAATACACAATGTTGAAATTCTTGTTATGAAAAATTGGCGTTCTGTAGAAATCGATATCTAAAAACCGAAATCTCATTTAATTGAAATCGGTTGAAGCAAAAAAACTTGAACGGTGCGTTCTGGCGCATGGCGCAATGATACTTCTTCAGCACATATTTACATTAATTTCTGTATTATAAATATTTTTAGCTTGAAAATTTATTTTTGTCATATGACATGAGGGTTCGAAACATAAATTTACCAATAATATAATAAAAACTTTGTTTTAACCACATTTAAATTTTGTTTTAAACAACTTTACACGCTTCCTTCTTCAGGGCAATGAATGTACTTCAAAATGGTGCCACAAAGTGAATTTTAAAATTTTGAATAAATTTACCTGTCAAGATAAGACAAGATGTCATATTGTTTGATTCATATTGGGGTTTCAATATAATTAAATAAATAGTATTTTTAAAGAATCTTCTTCTTCCTTTTCTTGTAGATCTGTGATCTATGTTGACCGGTGTCAGTCAGTCAGCTGTATAGTAAGTCAATCATATAAATTACTTATGTTGATGTTTCATCTGATACGTCATTGTATTATTTTTTTATCTTTGTAGTCCTGAGATACATTTAAAGTTGCTTAAAACTATATAAAAATGAGAAAAAATAACTCAAATCTTCGTGAGACTTATCATTATGAATGGATAAAAGGACATCAAGCCGTCACTAAATTCGCAATTCTTTCCTCGGCCATGGTCCTAACAACAGGACGCTATAACTCTGTATGAACCTGAGTCGTTACGGGTATCTCCTTAATGAACATTTTACCGTTAATTTATTTGATTAAGCTTTGTTCACATAATATATATATATATATATTAATACATTTCTTTGTTCATATCTTTATACATATTATTGTAATTGTCTTACTTAATTTAGGATATGTTCAGCAAAAATTATTGTTTACCTTCATTATCTAGTAAGGTATAAAATCATTCTATTGTAATAAGTGTATATCGTTGAAATTAAATAAATAAATAAGTAGCATATATGATATTATTTAGATGAAATTGTAGTAAACCATCATTCATAAAATTCATGTGTTTGTGCTAAAATATATAAAAACACATGTGCAAAATATCAGAGAAACAAAAAGAAAGAAAAATATTGTCGAATTGGACTGAAATAATTGATTTGTAAATTTTTTATTTTATTATGACTTTCAACGCTTGTGCTATTGCTTTTCACTCTATATTATTACTTTTTTTGTTTTTTAATTTCTATTATTTTATGTTTTCCTTATGCTTCTGCTTGTTACTTACTTTTAACTTTATATTATATTTATCTTTATATATTTGTATCTGTATTTCAAGTATTTTATTTCCACTTTATGTCATTATTATGTTTTCATGTTATTATTTTTTCTTTAAACTATATTTTATATTAATGTAAACTTTACCTATCTGTTGTAAAAGCCCTATAGGGCGTTAATTAATAAATAAAACAAAAACTTTTATTTTGAGAAAAAACTTTTGTTCCAAAGTTTGTAGACCGCTGAGCGTAACCACCCCTGACCGAAGCATCCCCTACGGCTAATATGATCATCGACCGAGCGGAGATAGAAGAAATTAATGGTTTCGCACCGGAGCACGTCATTTTTGTGGATATCTCGCATCGCCCATCTCGCGATCCCTGCGAGCATTTTCCGGAATAATCCGCAGATTGAAAGCGATTCGGGAAAACGGGGAAATACGAAACCATGAATCATGATATAACTAATTGCTTCGATCACATGCAATTCTCTGCGTTCTCGTACAAGATTTGAACGTTACGAGTTATTCATAGCTCTTTAAGATTATATTTAAATTACATGATAATCGTCACGTCACGTTGGCACAGAAATCGATTGTTTACAGAATATTGTTCTTTTATTATGTGGCAACACTGATTGATCTCTATCGAAAAATAATCGTACCCTCAAACAGTAACAACTTACCATTCGTTTCGACACGTCTTGCTATTTCGTTGATAAAGCGCCACAGGACAGACACTCTCGCCTCCTGCCCTGTAATTTTCGTACTGTGTTTAATTGTGCATCTTATAAACATTCTATAACCTCGTCACCGCCGAACAACGGGATTAACAAGCGTTGGTGGTAAAACAGTTGTTTGATAAGGTGACATCTGGAAGGACGCCAAGAGATAAAGGTGAGTCGAAACGTCTCTTCCTTCCTCGACTCAATACAGTCCATTTATATCCTTATTCATTTTTATCCTTCCTATTCCTTATCCCATTTCCCGACCGTAATCACAATTCCCCACGTATTCGCACACGCGGCGAATTCGCATCGCGTACATTACATGTATCGCAAATACAGGAAAAAAATGGAAGTACCTAGCATATTAAAAAAAAACTGTTAATTTTTTTGTAATATACTTAAAACTTAGTAAAAATATAATATTAGATTTAATATTGAGATTTTTTCCACGACCTTCCATTTCATAGTAAAACGCACGTCAGAAAAATCAAGAATTTACTACAAGCTCGCGTTACCTCTAGAATAGACCTTTGTAAGAAATTTTGCTGTAAAAGGAGTCACGCAACGCAGGTTTAAGAAATGATACTACCGAACGAACCAATGTGATCAGTGATTCGTGATATTAAAGCACGCGATATTAGTAAGTAACCAGCACAAGTGAATAAAGGATACCGGGATGAATATTTTCTATGAGTGAATATTTAACGGAGTTTACCAGAAGTGATCTAAGCGATAAAGACACCGTTAATAAGTACGAATTAAGACTCAATTCAATAATAAGTGTGGAATATTCGGAAGACATTTAGCGACTATAAATTAAGAACGAGACTCGTGTCCATGACTTTCTTTGCTAATAAATAAAAATAAATTAATTTCCAGCGTTTTCATATGCCTCCCAAAGCCACGTCCAATGACAATATGTATAAAGTACTGCAAATTTATTTTATTTGATTTTAGTTAGTCCTTGGTCCCAATTAAACAAAATTGTTTGTATCCCGATTTACGCGGTTTCGACCTAAGCGATTTTCGTCGGTCCCACCTATCACGTTACTTTAAAAAAGACAATAGTTGAGAAACTCAAAAATGTAATGATATTAAAAAAATAAAATCAATACGCCTCTAAAAATGCTTGTAAATTTATCATCTGCAGAATCACCCTCCAAAACTATTCACCATCTTATTATACATTAAAACTACCACAGTTTAAACATTCTTTATGGATCGGCGGTTATATGAAAAAGATAAAAATAGTATATCCTCCCTTAAGACCTGTATGCACTGAACATTCAGGTCAGTACACATTCCGCTTGCTCGTTGTATCTCTATTTATCTAGCAATAACTTTTCGTGTATCTTTCTCCCTCATATGTTTCATTCGTTTACATAACATGAACTTAACAGAACTGAACTTCAACGAGTTGATACAGAAAGCCTTTCATGCTAGGTTTTGAGATGGTTAAGAATTTTCACTACCCTGAATGGAATCCCAAAATTTAGGAAGAAAATATTTAATTCTTACAAGCAGGTAAATATTGTATTTTTTTAATTATTGTCGCTTTTTAAGGTATACATATAACTATTATTTTATTCATAAATTTAAAAAAAAGTCCGTTTCATGTTTATTTCTATGTCACTTCTCCGCCATGATTGAGATGTAAATATCTTCGGAGTACGTTTGTTCGAGACAAAAGGGAATATTATTTTTGTTTTAAAAATTAATTATATGTAATTGTGCATACGAATTTGTATTCCAATAACCCACGTTCATAATTGCATAAAAAAAATTGTAATTTTTTTACTCTCAATTTTAAAGAAAAAATCATTTATTCTAAAGCGTACATGCTACATTTAAAGTAGATTATGTCTAAATCAGTACATGACCTTGTTTTCTGCATCTATGTTAATATTTCCCGGCGCCATTTGGAATATAATATAAACGTATGAACTCACCTAGCGGGCATATGCACCTAGGTACCTAGGCACCTAGCTGTTTCAGTCTCTTTTATGGCCCCGTGGCTAGTGACGCGCGCTCTACCTCACATTTAGTAAATTAATACAAAACTTCCATGTAACTGAATTAAATAAATTAAGTCCACTTTCGTAAAAATCTTTTCTGAGGTTCAGACCTTATTTTTTTAAATGTACATGTGCACAAAACTCGTGAAATACATTCAAATATCGAAGAAAGCCCAGATTTTATGAGGTAACAATCCTTTGTTCTTTCATTATCTTGTTTGCGGCAGTTCAAAATAATTTTCCTTAATCCATAATCTTCCGAGGCCTCGTTTTCTCGCAATTTTTCATGGGTATTGTTGTTGAATATTGTGATGATGGATATAATATTGCAACGATATGCTAAAAATAATATAACCACCGTCCGAATCTCTGGTAATATGTCACATGAAACAATACCATAGACTGACCGAGAACTGTCTACAGTAATCTAGTTATTACAGCATTCGGAAGGCGTCTACAAACTCCTGGAACAGTCTAGATATGACGAAAACCTTCTCATTAATACTGGAATAATCTAAAAGGACCTTAAGTCAGCGTTTGCGGTGCAAAGTACTCTGTTGAACGACGACCGGAATGGTCAGTCGGGGCGATAATATGCAATAGGTTGACCGGAATATTTTTGCAAGTGATAGATAAAGTATTGCCCAGCGATAAAAAAGTATTCATAAATGAGTGATAAATAACGAAATAGTATGACTTAAATAGCAGTGTTAAGTTTAATTCGTGTTAAGTGAATTTGTACATTAAATCATAAAAATATAATCATTTTTCCCGTACTGTCAATCCTTCTATTTTTACCTGTATTGCGCTGTTTTCGCATGAGTCAACCTATCCAAACCCATTCTGTTTTCATATTATATATTTTTTTTGCTTCTACCAGCTTAATCTACCACGACCCACCGGCCGTCTTCCTTCCGGAGTTGCTAAGGGGATTCTTCTCGGTAATCGTTCCTCTGGCATTCCGAGCACATGTTCAAGCTGCCTTATTTGTGATTTTTATATATTTAGGAGTATAGGCTCCATGACAAATGTGTGCCTCATGTCGGTACTTCTCACTTTGTCCAACAGTGTGACTCCCGCTACTCCTCTTAAAAAACTCATTTCGGCAGCCTGGATCCTGCTCTCACTCTCTCCGATTGGACCCAAATTCGATGGCCATATATTAGGGTGGGCTTGTTCACAGATTTGTCAGTTTTGTCTTGATACAAAGCTCTATTTTCTTATCACCGCAATATATAATGAACAAAGAACGCAGACCGCAGCTGCGATTCTTCTATCTATTTCACTTTCCTATCACCCAAGGTTTTTTAATTTTTCGACTTGCTTTAGCTGAGTCCCTGCTGCTGATTAAGCACGGCTCCTACGACCATAACTTCAATTTTGGCAGTGCCAATGTTCATCTTTTGGTCATTCATTATTTTGGTCTTCCTCTGAATGTAATTTGGGGAAGACTTGTAATGTAGATCGCCTAGTTAACGCCTAGATCGGGTGGTCTGCTTCCAACGATCTTCCATCCATCCAACGGGCAAATCATCTTAATTGCCTTTTCTTCATCTTGCTATTAATTTGCCTGCAATGACACTCCACATTTTATTTCAATAGCATTTCAGGATCCGAATTATTTTGGTACTAATGATTTTTTACCTCTGCTGGATAATTTATCGCAGAAAAAATTATGTTCATAGTAGTAAAGTTTGCTTAGTTCTCAAAGAGTAGATTTACCTTTAACATTTTAGGCTTCAGCGGAAATTAATTGTTGGCACACTACATTAAATCGAGGAAATTTCGAAATACGTGTTGTAAGATTTTCTGTTTGTCTGAAATGCAGGCAATTTAAAACTTTACCTTTAAAATGTTTTTATGATAAAAGTTTTATTTTACCTTTGCAAAATATTCACAGCGCTTAGGCAAGGAAGTTTAATGAGGTGGCTGATTAAATTCATAACGAATATTTTTATGAGAAATTTGATTTTATTACGAAGGTATATTTATTCATTATTTTGTATACCTATACCTGCAGATAAAAATAATGTTTGTATTTTGAGAGTGAAATGTTAATGTGATTATAATTATCAGTTAAAACACAATTAGGCTTGTGATGTTCAAGTTTATTTAGTGGCTTAATTTACAAATATTTTCCTGTTAGTTTTTTTTAATTGATTCTCTCAATCGATAAATAACTGTGTTTGTTAAAATTGAAACACACTATCATAGGGGCATGGATATGGGAGGCAAATGAAACAGTGGAAATCAGTTATAATTTTAAAGGGATAATTAAATGGTCAATATATATAATGAATGGTCAGTTAATTAAATAAATGGTCAGTATATTCTAATCAATTCTAATATCACATTAGGATCAGGGTTTAACAAGATCTCTTGACAGTCTGTTTAAAAAAATTAAAAATATATCAATGTTTGGTCATGTAACGTAATCTAAGGTTAGGTCAAGACAAAATAATAAGCTGATTGCACCTATCTTGTTCTTCTTGTTCTTATTCTAATAGATAATTCATCCAGCTCTCTCTTCATCTCTTTTGTGGTCTCCCTGGCGGTCGGCGCCCCTCTGGAAAGTCTTATCCGGTCCATTCTCTCGACATGGTCCCTCTAAAAACGCCTTTTCTCCCTGCTCTATCATACAATGTCTTATTTGTCGCAGGTTCTGTGAATTTTCCCATTGGGTACTCTGTTTCTGAGGATCCTGCCAGCAATAGGTCTTGGGATCTTTATCTCGGAATCCTGAGAAGGTGTTTGGTACTCAAATTTCATAACCTATTTTATGGGTTTAATCTATTTATCTTGTGCAAAATTATTAATTAGCAAATGTGTAACGTAAATAAAAACGGCGACACTCATATAAATGTGGATCACTTCCCTTATGTTTTAGTTGCCACTGATTCTATTTTATTTATTGAGGGAATAAATATACTTAACACCTAGTGAAAGTGCTAACCCCTTAACTACCCCTAGTCCTGCGGCATAAAAGGATCAGTTATGAATGTGTGCGTTATTTTAATGTGTGTTCTGATAGGGCGTAATGCGGCAAGAAGGCTTTTGGCCATTTTATGGTGTGTTGTTTCAATCGGGGTTATTTTTCTCCACAAAAAAAATTCTTTATTTTTCATCACCACCATCAACTTCTTTCCAATATACTACAAGAATCGGACATAGAGACTTTAAAAGGCATTTGCATCTTCCGCTTTCTTGCACAACCTGGGTACTTGTTGACCACTCAATGTGATATTTGCCTATTAACCTGGCATATTTGAAAAATGCCGAGACTGATTAGCCGCCGGAAATAGCAACTCAAAAACGCTTATTAAACAACTGTTTATTCCTACATAATTTAAAATTGAAAATAGTTTTCAAACTTACAGATATTGTGCGTTTGCGGTCTTTTAACACGATTTTATTTGGCTTCATTTGATAACATATTTGACCCACTTCCTTATCAATACTCGCTTTGAAATATGGCATAATTTCTTCTTCTAAAACAGTAAAATAACTTTGTCGTGACATTATTAATATAATTCATAGAAATAAACTTTATTTTCACCACTTGTATTGAAAATATCATCATGTTTCAGAGCCCATGGCCCCTTCATCGGGGTACAATTGTATACTAACAAAATAAAATTTAAAAAAAAAATATTATTATAAGTATGTTATTTATAAAATATAATTTATTAATTTAAAAAGTACAGTTTAACTATTTAAATAAATTAAAATTGAAAATTTTAACAGGATACTTAATCGAAAATTCTAAAAGATGGTGACATTTATCAGTTGAAAATATTATAAAAGTGATATTTGATGTTAATAGCATTCGGAAAGAAATATGTCAGTTTATAAGATTTAATGTGTCCATGACTAAAAATAAGAAACTAATATTAGGTACATTAAAAACAGCGCTTTCATATAAAAAACTAAAAAGAGAATTTGTTTTTAATAGCCACATAACACTTTTTCTCACTCCTTGACGATGGCTTGCATTAAATAAACTCTCTCATCGCAATTCTACTGGCTTAGTTATGTTGAATACATAACACCAATTGGTAATATCTACCACACAATGTTCTCCATGTTGATGAACATGTTATAACAAAATATAATTCTCATTATATTTTAATTCATTCATTAAATAAAAAGCACCGACGCCAAAATCTAGGCCTCCGACCTGTAGTATTTTATTTGATTTATAATTATCAGAATGTTGTTATTAACAGGAATATTAGACAGAGACTAATCTGAACATACAAACTCGTAATATTTATAACTGGCTGGAAAACATCTCTAAATATGTACGAAAACAACAAGTAATTATGAGAAAACAGCTAAATATTTACTTAACTAGTTTTTCAGTGCCCATTTATACTCTTTGTTTAATACTTACAAATTAATTATTTGAAAACTTAATTTAACTAACCATCTTGTTGTTTTCCGCAGTGATAGTCAGAGAGGGTAGAACGCCCAACTTTTCTGTCGTGCACGCTCTTCGCTTTTTGGTTGGGTTTTAACAGAGACATCCTCTGATATTTGAATTATCTTGACTTCGCGGGCGCTCTCTTTTCCTGCTGTCTACAACACATATATTTTTATAATTAATAAAATAAACTTAGTTTTCACCACTTTTTATATTAAAAATGTCAAGGCCTATGGACCCTTTGCCAGGATACAATTTTACATGTTAATATTTTCAATATAAAGAAGTGGTGAAAACTAAGTTTATTTTATTAATTATATTCATATTGTCATCACCAAATAATTTTGCTATTTTTGAAAAAGAACATATATTTTTATTACCATCCTCTCCTCACTCATACGTTCCACGTGACCAAACCTTCTCAGGGATACTTTATTTATTCTACCTACTGCGCTATAGTCAGCATTAAATTCACTTATTTATTTTAATTTTATTTATTTATTTATTAATTACTTAATAGCCTTTTCTAACAGGTTTATACATAATTAAAATACAAAAAAACATTTAAATATAAAAGAAAAATAAAGGGTATAAATGTAAAAAAGTATATATACATAGTTTAAGCATAATGAGGTTAGATATATATGTAAAAAAAAGTATATATGCAAAAAAAAGTAAAGTAGTGATCTCAGAAATTTTTACTCACCGATAATATAGCAATATTAAATTTGAATAGCCATGTATATATAAAAAATTTAAGACATTATATAAAAATTTAATATTTTGAAAAGAAATTAAATTTTTATATTATGTTAATTATATTTATAATATGTTAATTTTCCACTTTATTAAATAAAGATTTTTCAGACATATGCCTAAGCTACTGCATTTCCTACGTCTATTTTCATTTTTAAGAATGTCCTTAGGTTTTCACGACCCTTCAAAATCGTGTTTTTACAACCTTGCTGGCCGACCATCTTCAGTGCTAATGTATTGTTGTGTGTGGATGTAGAGATTACGTATTGGCAAGCAATACCTTGTTGAAAACAGGGTAAAAAGTTGTCAGTATTGTTTAAAGTATTGACTAGTGATACTTTATCTAAAGCAGGCTGTGTTTATTTCTTACTTGACAACACCGTGTCGGAATAATGTATTTATCGAGTTGTCTTATGTTGCATCTGTGTTTCATCTATTGTTTGATTACTGAAATACCAATAACATGGCAACACAAATCAGAAGTGCTTTCATTCTAATTTTGACGATTCCTGGCTTCACTTCCTTACATTGGAGTAGATACCAGAACTCCATTATGCACCGCTAGTCTTGCTTTGAGTGACAGATTTCCATTGACTATCGCACCTTTCAAATACCATTTATTAATTGACATTTTTATTTTTTTTCAGAACTTACGTAAGGAACGCCTACACATATCACCTGAGTGAAATATTCTTCACCGTGGTCAACGAGTACACTGACTGGGAACGGACTATACAGGTACTTTATTTATATTAAAGTTTTGATTAGAATTTTATTCTTTATTTTGATTATATTTTCCATCTCTTCACACTATCTCTAGCTTTTACAAACAACGAACAGGATTATTTAAGCTTATTGCAAAGAGTTATTCAAAGCAGTCTATATTGTGGTACAACGTATTGTAAAGAAATAGTGCACCGAAAGTCATTTGTCGTTTTTGTAAAGGTGAAGTAATATTACCGATTGTATTATTATTTGTACCTTCGATCAAGTCGCTTTAACAATTAATTCTGGATGACTTCCAACTTTTCTACAAGAATAAATAAACAAGCCGTACTCCAGTGAACTTCTGACTGATGAGAAAAATAGTGTTCTAATACTATCCACATTTTGGGAAATGTTTTTGCGACCATTTCGAGTTTTGCTGTCCTACCAATCACAAGTTATTATTAGTTTATAATCTTAGCACTTCACATGATATTGAGATTTCATTATCTCGAGGTTCATTGCTCATGATACTGACTTCTCACACTGGAAGTTCACTCTCAGTAAGATCTACATATATTAAAGTAATTTTTTTGATCCTAGGTGTTAAGTGAAGTGTTTCTTCTTCTTCTTCTTTTTTGGTGGATCTGTTGATCTGTGCTACAGAAAACTACGCCTCCTAGAATGATAAGGTCCAGCTATCTCTCTATCTTTTCGGTGGTCTTCCTGGTAGGCGTCGCGACGCCGTCGGCCAGAGGGGATTTCATTCGCTGCTGTATTCACGAGTTGTCACTGTCCATTCTGGCTAGATGATCCCGCCAGAATATCCTTCTGGATCTACTCCATCGTGCTATGTCCTCTATTTTTCAAGTTTTCCTTATGTCTTCATTTCGGACACGGTCACGTAGAATTTTTCTAGTAATGGATCTCAGCACTTTCATTTCAGATGTTCTGAGGAGTTCTTTGGTGCGGACAGTGTTAGCCTGCGTCTACACCGTATATCATAATAGGTCGCACGCACGTCTTGTATATTTTGACCTAACTTTCTATATGCGCATTTTTGTTTTTTCAGACTAAAGTCTTGAGACACCCTGATACGGTGGATGCTTTATTAACTTGCTCTCGGTGAGAAGTGAAGTGTTTCTCTATAGGAATATAGCGTTAAACAATATTTATATTCCATTTTATCTTTATAGAATTTCCATCGCATAAATAATGTTACCACAAAGCACTTGTTTTAATTTAATATGTTACTGCAACTCAATTAGTTCCAATATAAATAATTAATCATTAATTACCTCCTATAATGAAAAAAATTTATAATTAATTTATAATTGTAAAATGAATGTAAAGCTGATCGTAGAATAAAAATAGGGTCGCTAAGGTGGTTTGGGCATGTTGAGCGAATGAATGAGGAAATAATGTTAAGAAAGATATATAATGCAAGTATTGACGGTGCCAGAAAGAAAGGGCGACCACGGAAGGCGTTTCATGACCAGATTAACCAGATACTGAAAGATGGTCCAGTTAGAAGCCTGAACAACCGACGAGCTTGCATGCGAAGGTGTATGAATGTAGATGAAGCGAAAATTGTATGTCAGGACAGAAGAGTATGGCACTCTATCCTCTCTGCCTACCCCCACGGGGAAACGGCGTGATGGTAAGCTAGTTAATTAGCTAGTTAATTACCTCCTTTATAAAAACATCCGATTTCTACCCAAATTGAATGTGGTGTTTCTTCTTAATACTCGCATATCCCAATTATAATAATTTTCATTCCCCCCCATCTGTCTGTCCCGTAGCTTCTTGTAACGTGCGTAACTTTTCTATAGTAAACTTTTATCATTTCTATTTACGTAAAGTTTTTAAATGCCTATTCCTTAGGAAACGACATGTAAAAGTACCGCCATTTTTGTCGGGTTACAGCCAGATAATAAAATAAACCCGTCTCCAACATTCTGACTTAGAGAACTTTCTTTGGTAAAGCCTCAAATTTATTTATTTATGGGAAACTAACAGTACATATAAAGAGATTATACATGATTATTGAACAGTATAGAGACCATCGTACAAGTTTCCACAGAATTAACCTTTTGTGTTTTAACATAAAGCAACAATAACTTGAGTTATAGAATAAAAAATAAAAAAGGGAAAGTTTTAAGTTATGGACAAACTATGGGAGTCAAAGAATTAGAGGTAAAAGGAGAATAAGGAATGGATAGGAAAGGACAAATCTACTTAGTAAAAAGGGCAAGAGATAAGAATAAAAAGAAGTGCAAAAGATATGTGTATAGCATAAAGATATCTGATCAATACGTCTGCTTATATATGTCTGGGTCTAGGCAAAAGAAAGCATATGGATTAAAGAAAAGGAAAAAAAGGAAGGTTTATGACCGAGGTGAATATCCAATAGTTTAAAATTCATAGATCGATGAATTGAAAAGATCCAAGTCGCTGAATATAGAGTCGAACAAATTAGACGAGCGATATATAAAAGAGTTTTGCAAATGCGGAAGTTCAGCGCATCCCCTCTAATCTGATGAGTAATCCTTGCAGCAACACCCGATAACGATGCGGGACGCCACCGTCGCGGCGCTGAGCGACGCCCAGTTCGTGGCGCCGCTCGTGCAGACGGCCGACCTGCTGAGCGCCAAGCCCGCCCCCGGCGCTGCCCGGGAGGAGCAGGCGCCCAAGACCTTCTTCTACGTGTTCGATTACCAGACCAAGGACGGAGATTATCCTCAGGTAAGTCCTTATTATTATTATTTTTTTAAATATAGATGCTAACACGGAATGTGTGTCACATCAATATTCTTACTATTTTTAAACTAAGCTAAATGTTTGTGCTATGAAAATAGGATTTACTTGCTTGTCTGCAGTGAGGTTCGAACCCGCGACCTTTGGATTACGATGCGAGTGTCCTAACCACAAGACCAACAAGCTACTCGTTTTTCATTATTTAATTATCAAGTTTTTGTTTCAGAAAAGTGTTAAGCTGAAAATGTATTCGTTTACTACGTCATTTAATTTTCATTGTGAGCTAAGTTGCATGTTAACATTCAATTTGTAGATGGGATGTCTGTTGTCATTGGCGTCACGGTATTCGCACAACTTATTCCACCTTGAATTACTAGCTTGACGCCATTATTTTCAGCTCGCAACATCAGACAGAAGGTTTCAAGTATTCATTTCACTCGATGTGAGCTATAGTGCTTGTAAATGCCTATTTAACTGCAAAAAATAGGATGAATCTTAAATAGGCTTAACGTCTATTTATGCAAAGCAGAAAATACTCTCTTTGGTGTCGTGATATTGATGAAAACGTTTTATTTCATCTGCAGTTTCTAGCTTAATGCCACTATTTTCAGTTCGCAACATGAGGAAGAAGATTTAAAATATTAAGTGGCAAAATAAATAAATACTACAAATATGTGCGAATGGAATGTTCAAGTGTATTTTAAATAAAGAACAATAAAATTGGAAAGCAATCTCTCTGTATTTCACTAAAATTAAATTACCTGAGCCGATCAAACCCTGACATATCCTTTTCTACGTATTTTTACATTTTTCTCAATCTGATCTTTTGTCTCCCATTTCTTTTTTTCTGTATTTTCTGTCTTACAACAGAATTCCAGAGTTTGACCGATTCAATTTCGCTTAATTGAGTTTTAAGGAATTCACCTGAGACATAACAATCTTCAGAGTCCATTCAAATGCTCAAGTACATTTACAGTTAACTAAATACCGAATCGTTATTCAAGAAAACATTGTAGAATGTACGTAAAAATACCAGTAGTTTGAATTTAAATCTTTTGAAACTTATTATTTGCATATTATGAATTATAAAAAAATTGTAGAATTCATTAATTTCAAATCGACTAATACGTTGCCAGTATTTTTACCAGATTTACGTAGGTATTAATAAGTAGTTCTAACTTATATAGTCGGAGATCACTTTGGCCCGGTTTTATTAAGTTGTATTAAAGTAAAAATTCATTTAAAGTATACATTTTTACAAACTAAAGATAGACTAAAGATATTCGGAATAAATGTAAATCTGATCTTAGAATACTTTATTAAATTAAGAAAAACGGTCACTTCGATGGTTTGGGAATGTTGAGCAAATGAATAAGGAAAGAATGGTAAGAAAAATATATAAAAATAAGACATGGTCCCGAGGATCCTAGTCAGTCGTCGAGCTTATATGCGAAGATGTGTGAAAGTAGATGAGACGAGAGTTGTGTGTCAGGACAGAAAATTGTGGCCCTCTATCATATCTGCCTATCGCTGCGGGAAAAATAAACAGCTTTTAAAACCAAAAACGTATATCTGAAAACGCAAAACCTCTAGAAAAGCAAGCTGTGGCATCACGAAATTGATTCTGCTAATTTAATTTAAATAATGTAAAATTTCTAGGTCAACAACTGTAATGTAAGTAAAAAAAATAACGTTGCTTTTTTGATCCACATTTTTGAATTTTTTAATGAATAAAGATATCGAAAATATAGTACTATTATGTAACTACTTATGAATAGACAAAGGTATTGAGATACGTATAAAAATATGTGATAACTTGATTTATTTGGGCTCTTCGTTTTTTGCAAGCGTTATTTTTTTTAGTTTACTCTAAATATTAAGTTTTAAACACAAATATAAATCTTTGACGAAGCCGGGCAGTAGAATTATTTATTTATAAAAATAATTTTGTTCGTGATTCTTAAAATTTTTATTGAGTAAATATTTTAAACCACATCTACGGCACAAAATATAATTCAATTGAATGACATCAAAAAAATGTGAAGAAAAAATGACAAAACAATTATGTTGCTTTTGTTGCCATACTGAGTAAATATTATATAAAGTGCTCATAAACGCCAAACATGCATTTTGTCGCTTTTAACATATATGTAAAACTCCTATATTGCTATTGCCCATAAGTGTACTGCACTAAGCGGGGCAGAAAATGCTACCTTTATCTCATTTCTGTCACTTGACCTGTTGTGCGCAAGCTCGTGACTCTCATTTATCCCATGCGGCAGCGCTGATTGGATATAAATTGGCGCTAATTCTCGGACATGCGCGTAAGATTCGAAGTGACACCGGTGTGGGTGAGACAAACATATATTTCTGCACTGTAGTGATTTAGCCTATTTCCAGACCCTGCTAGCAATATATGACATATATGACTTTTTAAAATTTCAAAAGTTCGAATATTGAAATTTTTTCTTTAATTTAAAGGCAAGTAGGCAAATGACTTATTTTTGAATTCCTTACCTGTACGGTATTGTTAAATTTATTTAAGAAAGATAATTTCATGCATATGACGCACATTGTTTCGTTGTGTTAGTGTTTACGAGTATATACATCAACACAACGAAACAATGTGCCCTGTATGCAAACTTATACATACTAATTCAATTGTCTTTCTTAAATGGAAAGAGGTCTACCTTCCTAAAAATTCGAATTTGAAAAAATATTTTTCTTCACCATAAATTTCTCTACAATTATTAATTTTCCAACCATAAAAAGTGCAATATGTGATATTTTACTTCCCTCATTGTCATAAAATATTTTAATATCACACTTTAATGTGCCAGCTTTTATGTGCGGATGTGAAACCTGGAACAGGCAAAAAAAGAAAATGCCATCGCTTATTTCATGTGTGGAAAATCTTTATACGATAGAGTTAACAACGGATAAATTTATACTGGCTGAAAGATCATTTAATAGGTATAAAAGCAAAGGGAGCTATATCTAAAAAAATTAAAGAATGTTTTGAACGCAGTCGCCTTTTTTACTAATTTAGAATGCACTAAATTCTAGATTATATGCCAAACATATCAATAGATAATATCGAAAATCATGTTTTTTATAAATTTATAAAAGGATATATTTCGCATAAAAATTTAAATTTAGTTCATTCTTTAATATTAAATCCCGATGATTGCTTTAAATTTTTTTTTGTTTTTTCTTTCATGCCCCTCATTTGCTCATATTATGGAACGCATGAGCTTAAATAATATAATATTTTGAGTCGGTACAAATTTTACAGAACACAGTACTGGATACATAATACTATTTATGTATATTATAATACAGTACTGGAACAAAATATTCTGAATGAAAATACTGGTCAAAAAAGGAGTTTTAAAAAATTGATCTGATATTTCAGGCGTATTCTAATGTAATGCAAATAATTAGAAAGAATCTCATTACACATATAAAAGATATTGCTTAAAAAATTCTTAATCATAAAAAATAGATATATAATCTCATTAGTGACATCTGTGGTCATTTAAGGGGAATGAAAAAACTTTGGTTACCGGCCGCGCTAAGGATTGTTACAATCCCTTTACGGAACACGTTGTGAAATTTAAATACGTACAACTTCCAAAAATTTGATAGAAATGGTATTCTATCATGGGCGGAAATGGTGAACGTAACATTGTGTAAAGTGATCACTTAAGCCAGCCGTACGATAGGTCGTAAGCCCTATAAACACCCATAGACTTCCATACCTACTTTCCCATAAAAATAAAATTTCGTCTCTGTGAGACATCTATAATATATTATATTGATTAAAGGAATATCATTTAACAAATTCATGAAGATTGAAGGCAACAAGAACATAAGTCAGTAAATAATGATCTTGAATGATCAGATAATCGAATTTTAAAGGATGGCTCTGTTTAATGATGATAATGATCAACAACCGATTAAAGTGTATGAAAATACGTATAAAAGTGCATAAGAGCAAGGATGGCATCTTTTTAGCAAACACCTGCGAGAAAACGGTGTAACCATTATTCAATTTTAGTAAAATGTTAAATTATCATGATCTGTTAATATATTTTTTTTAAATATTAAAAATTCAATAATATACCCATTAGATACTTACTTATACAGAGAACATTAAAAAGAAAGCGTTTTCTGATAAATACAATTTTCAATGAAACAATTAATTGTTTTTAGAACGGAACTTTCAAACGGAATTATTTTTCAATAGCATAAATACAAAATTTTCAAAACATTATTGAGGTTCGAGAAAAGTTCCTGCGTGGTGTCCTGAAAAGACTCTGTCATGAAAGTTTGTGAAGCGCCGATTCGATTCTCATTTTTAAATTTGTCGAGTGTAATACCCGGAAATCTTTCGAATTTGCAGCTCTTAAGAAAGCGACATTTTTTTTCAGAAAGTTTTCCCGAGCTTGCTTTGAGTACGTTTCAGTTCAGGTTTCAGGTGGGAAAGAAGAAGAAAATAATAAAATATATGGGGAAAACAAATGAATGCTAGGGTCAACATATAACAGATTTGTCGATTTATCAAGTTAAGAACAATGTTTTTATTTTTATAGATATAATTTTTTTTTTTTTTTTTTCATGGTTTTATCGTTCAATATAATATTTATTACACAATTGTGTTATTCATAGTTCCTCTTCATTTAAGAGCATTGCTCTTGTGCTCGGATAAGGAACGATGAATTTAAGTTTAATTACTTACATAATTTATTTTATTTTATTTTGGGAAACATAAAGTACAATGTAATAAAAACTTATATAATATCTAAAAAATATTCATTTTGTATGACCAGTGAAGTTTCCTTGAAGTTGGAAAAACTAAGAAAAAATAATAAACCTATAGATAACAAAATTTATAAATATGAACTTCATGGAAAATAACAAAAAGTAAGACAATTAGATTGATAAAGAACGATAAAACAATCAATAAATGATTAAAATGAAAAAATAACATACATTGAAGTTAAATAAATTGAAATGAAATTAAAAAATTAAGTGATATTAACATTATATAAAATAACAATACAGCAAAAAATAGAAAATGGTCAAATGAAAATGAAATACGAATACTATGGAAAATAGTAATAAAGAGATTATAACTAAAAAAATTATATAGAATATGTGATGAATGTTTTAATTAAGATAATTATGATAAAACAGAGAAAAAAAAACAACAGAACTCCGCATCGCAGTCGTGTTTTCAACAGGTACGGATTCACATAATTTTCAAATCCTGGCCAGCGATTGGAGCAGAACACTCCGAGCGCCAAATCGAACCAATAGCACATCAATATTTTTCGGCGGTCACGAAACAGTTTGTAAACAGCATATTCCTCCCGTTTACTGTCAACAGATACAAACGGACTTTACAGAAGTCTATCAAAGTACACATAGTCAAGATTCAAATAATGTTTATTTGGTAGGACGCAGCATTATTAACTCTTAAAACACTGTGCTAAAAAATGCCTTCGGGAACGGTGGTGTAATACAGTTTTACATGATTAAAAATCGACATAGTTTTTAATATATGGTAAAAAAATATTTTTCCAATACAAAAAAGATTTTTAAAGGTTTCTTTATAGAATTATGTAAGGTAAACATTATTATCTTAAAACCATGGCATATCGAATTTGCGTGCTCTCACGCCAACGTATCATTACCAATAAATCAAAGACGCGGCAACTGCAGTCCGTCTTTGTCTAGCACGCGACTCTATTGTGTTCTTTCAATATTGTTTTCTCTTTCACCGAAACCCAAGCAATCGCCAAATCTGTCCTACATGAAATGTGTGGTATTGTCGTGCTCTTTCTTGCTAGATTTAACTGCGACGTGCAATATTCTGCTATCTTTTACACACTGGTCGAAAATACAAGAGTAATGTAGGAATATATATATATTATTTTATACATCAGTACACGAAAACTAAAACTAAATACTAAAATCAAATTTCTACACAATTATAATATCAAAAAAAAATTATAATTATATTTTTTTAGCGTTTCACTAAATACTGAGTAATTTTAATTTATTGATTTATATTAGGTCCTTACATATGAAATTGGCGTTTAGTATAGGAGGAACATAAAGCCAATTTTTTTTTATTATAATATATTTATTTAATCAAAGTATGTACCATTGCTATCTATGCACTTTTGCCATCTCATAGGTAGTTCATCGATCCCTTTACTAAAAAAACCATTCGGACGGGAATCAATAAAATCTTTGAAGGCGGTTTGGACTGCCCCATCGGAGTTGAATTTTTTCCTTTGCAAGAAGTTATACAAATTTCGAAAAAAATGGTAATCTGTTGGGGCAAGGTCCGGAGAGTACGGTGGATGTCTTAGACACTCCAATTGAAGCTCCTCTAATTTGGTAGCCGTCTGTTGTGCAGTGTGTGGTCTAGCGTTATCATGAAGCAGCAGTGGCCTAGAGCGATTAACCAGCCTCGGTTGTTTAGCAGCTAGCTTTTCCATCATGGTTTGCAGTTGCTGACAATAGACATCTGCCGTAATCGTCTGGCCAGATTTAAGAAAGCTGTAGTGAACGACACCAGCACTAGTCCACCAAACGCTCACAAGTAACTTTTTTGGAGTCAATTTTCGCTTGGGGCATGGTTTGGCTGGTTCAGCAGGGTTCAGCCATTGCGATGAGCGCTTCCGATTCTCGTACAGGATCCACTTTTCATCACAGGTAATGATTCGATTTAAAATCCCTTCATTATTGTGCCGGTTGAGTAATGCAACGCAGCAGTCAACGCGCGTTTGTTGATTTGCTTCACTCAATTCGTGAGGTACCCACCATTCAAGCTTTTTCACCTTACCAATTTGCTTCAAGTGGATTAAATCAGTTTTATCACTAACACCGCAGCCTGCAGCTAACTCGGATGTGGTTTGCGATGGATCCGCTTCCACAATAGCCTTCAATTCTTCATTATCAACTTTGGTCTCCGGCCGTCCACGGGACTTGTTCTGCAGGTCGAAATTTTCAGAACGAAAACGTTGGAACCAAAAACGCACTGTGTTTTCTTTTGCGGCACCGTCGCCATACACATCATTAATCCTTCGAGCCGTTTCTGCAGCACTGGTGCAACGGTGGAACTCGTACTCGTAAATAACGCGATATTTCAAGTTTTTCATTTTGTAAACTGAGTGACGCAAAGAAAAAAACAATTGAGGAAAAAACAAATGAATTATAATTTTCAAAACACAAATACATGAGTAAATAGCTGTATAAATTTGGATTTGGAATTCTTAACCAAAGAGAAGATATTTGAGATCAAATTTGCCAGTACGGCAAAACGCCAATTTCATATGTAAGGACCTAATATTTCAAGGGAAGGTCGTACAAACAGATTTAAAAAAATATTTAATATGGTTTTTAACCGACGTTATTAATGTTTAAGGCATGATTCATCACCAAAACATTCCTAAAAGCCTTATTCAAATTTTCTTCTGATTACTTTCTGAATCATTAGATAGAGTTTTGCAAACCTAACAAAGAGTAGAAGAGATTTATTGGGGTAGAAGAGGTTATAAATATTTTTTTTTTAAATATTATGCTTCTCTAAAAAGGTTCCCCGGGAAAATTTGATTTATGAACATTACAGCCTCTTTAATAAGAAATCTTATTTTTCTTTTACCGCATGGGTAGACCATTGTCATGAATACTCATACTCATTATTAATTTACTGCGAAATGTGTTTAAAAGTTTTCCGTTTGTTATATGGATAAATTCCTAGAATTTCAAAGGTATACTTTTCTTCTCTTGATTTAATAATAATCTAATTCTGAGTAATGCTTGAACCTTAAAAGGTAGACAGTAAAGACGAATTAAGCATAATTTTTGGTATTATAGCGGTACGGCTTTGGTGGTAAGGATGAATGATACTGTAACGAGATGCTAAAAATAATTTACGCATTCTCGGAATTCCTTGTAATATGTCATAATCTTGAAGAATCTATAACGACCTATAACAATCTTTGGTGATCTGAAACCTTTGGAAAACGATAAACTTCTCCTAAATACTAGAATTATCTAGAAAATATGAAAATATCAGCATTCTCGGGCACATGCACGGAAGTAGGCGCAATTATTGTCGTGGTTGACATTTCGATTCAGTGCGAAGTCAGCTGCGAACCGCGAGACGACGCCCAAAGTGTCAAGTAATGAATTGCGAAGCAACAGATATCAAGGGAAGTACCTTATTGGTGAAATAAATAATTGCGTTAAATACTACGTGCGGGAATTGGGTGGAATGTTCAAGTGAATGTTAAATACGTGTTAGCCAACGATAATTATGTGTTCATTTACGAATAATATATTTAAAAACGGTGTAATTTTAGGAAAAGCGTTAAGTTTAAGTGACTTTGTACACTGAATGGTTAAGTAATATATCACTAATTAATTTACAGTGTTTTCATTCATTCGTCCCTAGCCACGATACTTGACAATACTATATAGCATGGGGATGAAAATAGAATTGATTTTGACTGATTATAGTAAATAAAGCTTTTAAAGGTATAGTAAAAAGGGACCCACCTCACATTAAGGGCAACAACAACTTGTTTTAAATATGAATGCCGCTATGAACAAGACACTTTATTTCTCATACGTTCGTAGGTTTTTAGAATATGCATCTCAGGTGTGGAATCCAGGTTATGCAGTACACGAAAATAGAATTGAAAGCGTCCAAAACAGATTCCTAAGATACCTAGACCTGCGTTCATTTAGATCTCATATAAGCAATGAAGACTCTGCGAAGTTTTTTAACATGCAGACCCTAACTCGTCGAAGAAACATAGCTGACGCGGTGATGCTATTCAAAATAACACACAATCTAGTTGATAGTCCGGAACTTCTTCAACGAATATCTTACCACATCCCAACTCGCAATAACAGACATTCACCTACTTTTCATCTCCCCTTTTGTAAGACCAACTCAAAACAAAACTCCTTTATGTACAGATCCACAAATTCATTTAACACAAACTATCACCACATTGACATTTTCAACGCAACAATAAGAAACATAAAACAAACAATATCTACACTACCGCACCCAAACTAATTTGTACATTATATCTTCCCTTCTACTCCCGTCCCACATTCCCCTCCACCCTCTCTATTCGCTATTAATGTATGTTAAAGTAAATTTTTAAATTCAGTGGAAAATTTTTAAGATTGTTTTGCTGTTAACTTTTCCCAAAACAAAATAAATAAATAAACACACAAATACACACACTCACACAAACTCACTATTGGACATGTTTTTTCTTATTTTTTATCGATTGTATATGTGTTTTCTTGTAATTGGCCCAAAACTCTGTACATCAATTATTGTTTTTTTCAAGATTGATTAATTATATGGCTGTAAGAAAACCAATAAATGAAAATAAAATAAAATAAAAAATGAACTCACCTTTAAATCGTACCAAAAACATATCGTACATTTAAAAAATACAATTTTACTTAAGTAATTCTATCTTCACCAAGTAATTAATTCTATCTTCACCCCACATACATTCATATGCTGACACTCCAACCAAGCAGGCTACGAACAAAGAAAAATATTTATTTGTATAAGTTGTCACGTTTGCACATTCTAATTTTATACATAACTAGCTTACCCGCGCGGTTATGCACGCGTAGATTTTTAGTAACTTTTATTTATATTTTATCAATTTGTGTAATAACTTAACATATAGATATATTATGTCGTCATTGAGTTTTTTAAAGAAATTGTTAAGTTCTATAACTTCTCTATAGAAAGTATTTAAATATCTCATATAAAATATATATATATATTAATATATAAAAACGCATCATTAGACCATTTTTTTGTCAATTTTAATTGTAAAATAGGTCACCATAAAAAGTTCCTTTAATTTTAACGGGTTAATATATTGTAACCTGTGTTCACCCTGAAAGTAAATTCTAAATATTGGTGAAAGAATTTTTAAGAATGAGTAATTTCGGGTATTTCCTCCTACATCCAAACTTACAAATTTCGCCTCTTTATATATATAACTATAGATTTTCTTACTTCGCTGACACGGTGCAGTATAGGGTAGGTAAATAATTCTGAAATGTCATTCGTAGTATTCCAAAAAGCTTCTATGCATGTACACAAATATATAAAAGAAATTTATTTTATTTTATTAAATCTTCGATACTAAACACCTCAGCACATTATCTAAGTTCAATATCTCAGATTATTATAAATTTCACAGGATTTATTATTTCAACGGTAATGACATATTTTACACACATAATTTTAAATTCTTTCACAGGGATCACATCAATGCAATGGAGCAAAATGTAAAACGTATATTGAAAAAAAATGTTAGCAAATTTATCAGATAAAAATAAAAATAAAGTCGACGTTTCTTTCAAAACTCATTTATTCTAAATGTGAAAATAGGTTATCTGCAAGAGAGAGACAAAAAAGCTATTGTAAGCTCAACTTAATCTTCTTGGATGAAATCTCTCCCAATCGAAGATAGGGTAGTCTGTGAAGTCAAGGCTTTCACTGAGGTCAACGATCGCAATGCTACCCTTATAGGAGATGTTCATATACAGAGATGTCTGCGCTGTGGAGTTTTTTATCTGCACTCAATTGTTACGAGTGCTTTCCTAAAAAATACAGTTTTAAAACTGGATTCGTGAACATTTAAAAATATGCGGAACAAAATGTTTGTTTTTGATTTGTCTTGTTTGAATATGAAAAGTTATTTTAATTTTATCAAAACGAATAACAAACACGTGTGTCTATAAAAAATGTTTGTAGTGACATTATTTTTCTTTTTGACTATATATTACTGTGAGATATATATGATATATGCGGTAAAAAAGCAGAGACCGGAATATTCAAAAAATAAAAATATATTTTGAATGCAGTCACCGAGGGTCACTCGTTAATAATTTACTGAATTCTAAATTTTATATATTTTTACTCTAAAAAAATCATGTTTCCTATAAATTTAAAGGCTAAATTTTCCAATAAATTTCAGTACATTCTAAATGTAAAAATATCATATATTATCGAGAAAAATTACAAATTTAGTATATTTAGTTGTGTTCAATTTTTTCTGTTAATAAAATTGAATACTTAATCAAAATGATAGCTGCTCACAACCTATTGTTTAGTAATTGTAGCTAAATATCACAATACCGTGATCTTTTCTTATTATATTTCTTAATAATTACAATGAACTACGTTCTGAATATAAGCGATTTCATTGATAAAATGAGATGTAAAAAAATTATGGTTTAAAATCATTGAAAATAATGTGAAAAAAAATAAAACTAGTCGTATTTTTTGACGTATCTATCTATTCGTCATATAACATTAGAAAGTGGTTGATAAATGAATCTCACCTTTTTCACCGTTTTAAAGGATAAAATATCTTACAGACCGTGATATTAAAAATTTTTTAGAAATTAAAAAACGAAGATATCATAGAAGAAATAACAATTACTAAGAAATTTCAAGTTTTTCTCTTTTATCATAAAAAAATTATTTATTTATCTTCAATATTTTTAAAAAAATTCTAAATAAATATTATTGATCTCTAGTGAAAAACAATATAAACTATTGCTAGACTGTTGGTGCACAATTTTGAAGAACATTCGTAGAATCGAATACTTGAATAAATAATTTGTAACGTTTGTAAATTATGTAACCATTTTAGGTCAAACTAAATACTCACGAATAGCATATTTTTTTAATAAATAAGTCGTACTTTATTACAGGAAGATTATTTTACTTTATAAACTTGGTTTGGGACGAATTTTAATATTAAGAAAAATACACGTGTATTGTATGAAAAGCATACGTTAACGGATTTAATTATGCAAGAATTAATAGTGTCACAGAACGAGGCTTTGGGTGGCAAACGAAACACTTAAAACTATTTAAAGTTTTTATTAATTTACTAAAAAGTCACTGGACACGAATAAATTAGGAGCACTGTTCTTTAATTTTGCAGTCACTTAGGCCCGAATACAGAGTCAATACTTAAATGATTTAAATGCTCAAGTGTGATTTAAAAGTGCCCCGAAATTCAAATTTATTTTTTTATTTTTTTTATTCAATTATTACAGTTATTATTACATTGTTTCTTAATTCGCACTAATAACGCAGTTTTAATCGCAAAGATCACTTTCGAGAGAATTCCGTTTAATTTTCACACGAAGGTAATTCGATCGATGTCTGTTTCTCCGTTTACAACTCTTTTATACCAAATATGCTGGTTTTTCGAACAACCTAGAACATTCTTTCCAACTCTAGTATTCACTTGAGAATTTCCAATGCCTACAAGAATGCTCCAGTCGATTCCATATTTCTCCAGAGTGCGTTCCAGAGATTTCGAGAGATTTATATAGTACAAAATTCCTCTCGCTTCTAGCATGTCAATGCAATATTTTAACATCAGTATAAGTGTACCCAAACCCCTTTTTAACCCAAGTTCATCTAGGTAAATTTTTACTCTTTGTGGTGATGACTTAATTTTCTCAGGCTTTTTTCTTTCTTACTAGCAACAATTATCGGTGAAATTTTAAATAATCTAATGTAAAAAAATCATATATAGAATCGGGGGTTAAAAATAAGTTCTCCGCACCTTAGCAAAATAAAAGGATTCAATATCTCCAGTCCCGACCTACGGTTTCGAAGCATGTACACTTGTAAAAGGCTCTATTCACAAGATTAAGGTGACCCGCGCTGTGGAAAGGATTTGCTCAGAATCAGAAATGAAACCTTTTCTACAGTACAGTGCCAAAGTATAGGATCTGTTTCGTCGAATAACCGAGTTGAAATTGGAATAGGCTGGATGCTTTGACCTAAGGGTTAAAAAGGTATCGGACTCCATTACGTACTTGATGCTGAAGCGATCATTACGACGATACACTAGAGATTGCAGAAGGCAGCTGGATGCGAAAGATGGTAGGGAGGCTTTTTTTTAACTAATTTATTTATTTATTCCCCTTTAGAGCTCAAACATAAATATTTTCACGTGTCGTGGCCACGGGAGGAATGAATGAATATACTGGAAATGAATTAGCGATTTATTGATAAATGATTAATTAACTATTCAATGTACAAAGTCACATAAAACGAATTTAACTTAAAGCTCTTCTTTGAATTACACTTTTATGAAGTACATCAATCGTAAATGAACACTTTATTATCACTGGATAATACGTATTTAACATCCACTAGAAAATTCCACATAATTCTAGCTCGCAGTATTTATCGCATTTATTTTTAACGCCAATTAGGTACTTCGCAATATACTAGCCACACTGGGCGTCATCTCGCGCGTTCTTTTCAGACGATTTTGCATTGAATAAACTGTTAAACGTGAAACTAAACTCACACGTGGCTTCATTCCGTATTTATTCCTAAATGCTGATATTTTCGTATTTATAGATTATTTATGTTTTTAGTAGTGCTGTACCAGGCATTAATAGATCTTTGTAGATGTTTTCCCAAGGTTGGATCACCCTAGGTTATTGTAGGCATTTATCGATCCTTCGATAGTGTTATATTACAAGGAACTCGGACAGTGCGTGATTTGTTTTTAGCATCTCGTTACAATCTATAAGGTATTACAATAATAAGCAACAACACAAGCTAAAGAAGGTATTAGTAGCATGTATTACACAAGAACAATTTTTAAACCTCATTAAAAAACTAACCCATAAAAACCAAGTTTTTATTACACTCCCTTTCTTTGTAAATTAAGTTTACCATCATTCAATTAAATAATTGGTTGACTGAAAATGAAACATGTGTAGACAAATGTCAAAAATCTCTAAAATATCTCTATATTATTTGATTTCTTCCCATAAAACCGAAGTGTGCTGTCATCTGTGAACCAATTATCATAAATTTTCGAAATTCGTAGTGAAGTACCTATTATTCCTACCGACGGGGTAATTCAAATTTTAAATATTCTGTGAAATTATCGGGCTGCCGGCGACGTTGGTAGTAATCAAACTTTTGTAATGATTCCAATTTAAAAAAACATTAAAATTTCTAAATGTCCAAAATTATACTATAATTATTATTATTATTGAACGAAAATTTGATAGATCATCTTGATCGTCGCCACGAGTCTGCTTGCAAAGTTTCAGTTCGATTGAATCACGGTAAAAGGGTCAAAAATCGATCCAAAGTTTTTTCGTCAAGGAAACAAGCAAGCAGACGCCACGAGTTAAAAGGAAGTAATAAAGAGATATGCGGATTTATCTTAAAGACAGGTATTGTTGCTTTGTTTATAAAACACAGTTTTTTTTTATATCAATATTATTTTTTCTACGCAGAATATCGTCATAATAAATAATTAGAAGTCAATGTATAATTAAGGCTTTTGTGTGTTCAAGTAATGTAAAAATTTGTAATTATTGTTTTTGGTAACGTTAACCATAGGTTGCTACTTAATGTATCATACAAATCTCATTTATCTTATGCTATTGTGGTGTTGGGCCACAATTATTTGCCCATAATTGTTCACCCACAATTTTTCGCCCGCAATTTTTCACCTGCAATTTTGTTCACCCACAATAGGCATGATGATTGATTTTGAAATAACATTCTATATTGTAGGTATACGTCTAATATTACCGAAATTAACATTATTTCAGAAAAAAACAAAGTTTTTATGCAAATAATTGCATTTTCATCTACATATTTTAATTTCGCGCAAAAACGCCCGCAGCTGTCATTTCGTCTGCTTAATGTCAAGTCTCAGTAAACATTGTATTGTGTCTATGGCAACGGTTCAAAGACACGGTGATGGATACTGAGGCGTGACGTTATTTGCTCTGATCGGTGTTTAAGTTTAAATTGCGGATTGTCTATTAAAACTGGATCATTTTTTAGAATCCTTTCAAAATATTTTCTTCTCTAAAATCACCTACACTTTAATTCTTTAATACCGTTATCATGCCTATTGTTTGCCCACAAGTGTGATTGACCAATTGAGGTCAAATATTCCTCCGGGATTACTTTCAGTAAATTACCATATATGATTGATGATTTTAAATATCTTATTATGGTTCTCAACTTAAACCTTCCTTTAATAGTTATATTCTGTGGAGGTATAATTAGCAAAATGGAAGCAAATTCCACTTATTTTATTTGAGAATATCACCAGATGATGGTCTCAGATTAAAACATCATGGTATCCGGCGCTTCAAATATACACAATATACAAGATAACTCGGTATTGCCACGTAACACATAAACACAAAGACAAACTGCTAATGAAACGGTATTGCTAGTCAGTACTTAACAAAATATTGACAACGTTTCACGCTGCTTTTGACACGGTATTGCAACCCAACGCTTAACCACATAATCGACAATACATAAGTCATGATGTTGAACTTTGACGGCAATGAAATCCGAAACTTTGGCCAGAAAGTCGCAAAAATGCGGCATAATACCCCAGTAAACACAAACCGGAAGATTAATATCACACGTTCCGGATAACCCGGTTTCTTTTTTAGGGGAGTCTGCTTGGAAATGTTTTTATTCATAATTATTAAAATGGATTTCCACAATGTGAATATCAGCTTAAAATCAAGCATATTTGTTGGTATTTAAGTTTTTTTATGATTAAACATAAAACGAAATCCATTTTATTTCAAATTAACTATGGTTAGAACTGTACGAACATTTAGATTCGCTATTATATCTCAAAGCCCTCTGGAAGCCCAAGTCGAACATAAAGGCGAGTTTTCCATTGGTGAAATGCAATAAAGCAAGCAGAGACATCTATTGGCAGCGGCGTTATTCACTGGGATAAAACCGCAGACAAATGTGCAAGTAAATTACTATTACAAATTGCAAGGAGAAGCTTTGAACTTTTGTGGTCAGATGGCTGTTTGTTACATGGACGGTCCGTAAATTTTCTCAAACAGAAATGATGACAAAGAGTTTAATTAAAATACGTACCTAACTTTGTTGCAACTCAGAGAATACTTTAATGAACCTCTCGTTTATAGAGTAATATGGGCAAAGCTTTTTGTACCAATTAAGTGATACAATTGACTGTTTGAAATGCAAAGATTTCGAACGAATTTTAACAAAACTTGAATGAAAAAACTAAACTGGATTAACAATATTTTATTTTTATGTTTTGCGGACACAATTACTCGATTTTGTCCAGAGAAATATTCATTAATTAAGATGAATTATAGAAGTCTCTCAGACTATTAGTCTAAATCTAAAGTCTTTATTGGGCATCGACGGGATGAATATTGAATATTAAATATAGGGTGTTTCATAGCTAATATCAATAAATATAGAGGTATGCAATATAAAAATTTCCTTTTTTTTTTTCAATATTTCTGACTTTTTTCTGCAAAAATTTGATCGATTGTGAAAAATTCTTTCGCTTTAATACAGGTCGGATAAAATGATAAAAATCTTGCGAAAATTTAAAAAGGTAAGATTATTATCACTTTTAAGAATTTTTTAAAATAGATATATGTTACTGTAATGATGTAATATAAGTAAGAAATATTGAAAAAAAAGCAAATTTTGATATTCTGTAACTCCACAACTATTGATAATTAAGTGGACGTAATTATGCAGAAAGCAGCCAACCCAAAAAACATGGAACTGAGAAAATGGCTTCTAAAAATTTGAATCTACAAAAACCTAATATGTCGATATTTAATGCATAATTGCACATTTTTTTTGCATAGGGCTTATTGTAAAGATATTTTTTATGGTTTTTATATGTAATTATAAGAATAAAACTTTTATTTACAAAGATATGACGCGTTTTACAGGTTGGTTTCTTTCTGCAAAATGTCAAAATGTACGAAAAACAGGACTCATTTTGTTCTATGTGGGTTGGCTGTATTCTATGAAATAGGAGTGACATTATTAAATGTCAGTTATTTTGTAGGTACTATGTTGCTTGGATTTATTCTACACATATTTTTATTTTATTTTTAATATTACATTTAAGTATAAGCATGTTTGTTTGTTTAATCAGTTGTCATATTTGTTCCAAAATTTCTTTTATATAAAAAAGTGTTGTCTGTCTTGCTGGTGGTTATTAAATTAATAAATAAATTAATAATATTTTTTTTTCAATAATTTCATCCAGGTAAAAATCATCAAATCACTTAGGTAGTTAGTTACTGGCGGCAAAATTGAAAACTTATCTTCGTTGTGTCACGGCAGAAACCAAGTAAGCTTTATCTAGATTATACATTATTTTATAATAATTGTAACTAAGAAATGACTATTCAAAGCATATTTATATGTATATATATATATATATATATGTTTTATCTTATGTTTTATTGTTAAATTAGTATTAAGTATCTTATTTGTAAACAAGGATTTTTAAATAAATAAAAAAAAAAATAAAAAAAAAATATTTCATGCAAATCTCATTTCAACTTCTAAACTTTGGATTTGAACATCCTAGCACAATTTTGTTTTTCGGAACACAAAATTTTGACTGAAATAGGTACTGATAGATAAAGTGATACTCTTTCAGATGCATACATACCAACAAAAATAGTTTATTTTTAAAGGTAATACCCAATATCAAAACAAAGAAACGGTCATGTAAATTACTTTAGCAAGTGCAAATAAAATAATCTGGATAATCCCCACAATACAAGAGCCGCTACAGTTAAGTCAATAATTTGTATTATTAACATTTAAATTTAACTACACAAATAATATTCTTAATTGCCTAGTTGGTCGAATAACCCTATTCTTAGAATCCAAACAATTGAATTAGTATAAGATTACATTTCATGAAAGGCTTAACCTGACATTTCCTGGAACAAAATAAGTGCATTGACATTCCTTTTGCATGTCATTGCCATTATTTTATTTACTTCGGGAATTCCAAATATCCCCAATTGCTTAAACAAATTTTTATTTTATAATTTTATGAATAATGTAAATGGAGTGATTATAGCAAACGGCAGACTGAATAGTACTGTACAATGTACATATATATCCGCATTATTGACCATAAGCAAACCACAGAAAAAGTCCAAGTGGCTTGGATGTTTTCTATGAATTTGGTAAAGCATGGAATTAACGGTACTATCGGAGGCATAGAAAACGTTCAACCCACTTGGATGTTTTCTGCAAAATGATCTTTGGGTAATAACAAAAATCGCATAATGCGTCCATACCACATGGATGTTTTATGCATTAATTAATAACAGCGATAGCCGTGATGTGGGTTAGAAAAATCTTGAATATACAAAAAACTATAGCATAAAGAGCATGGACGATTTCAGCATATAAAGATATCGTAGGAAGCTGTCCAAACCCGTACATAACTCATTTTTAGCATTTTGTGGGTTGGCTGCTTTCTGCATAACTACGTCCAAGTCATGGTTGCTTGAACACCCTCGACTCATTGCTTCGAAATTTAACGAACAAGGCAGTTTATGAGACAAACTGTAAATAATGTTAAAAAAATATTGCTTCGTTATACATATGTCTCATTTATCAGCGGTAACATCTATATATACTATCTCTTGAGAATGACTAATATTTAAACATAGATGACAAAAGTGTATGAAATTAAAAAAAAAAAAAGAGTTACATATATAGCATGTAAATACAATTCTGTTTTGTATTTTTTTTCGGGTTAATTAAAATAAATTATAGATGTCTCACAAAGACGAAGCAATTTATGTAGGGAAGGATTTATGGAAATAATGGGGCATTTGCAAGGTTTACAACCTCTCTCGGTAGGCTTAAGGGGGGGGGGGTAAGGTTAATTCGTACAAAAAAGGCATGTTTTTGTGAATTTTTTGTGACGACACAGTTAAAATCTCTTTATTAAAACCAATGGTACATTAAAGTATGACATTTGAAAAATATTGTGTAAAATTTTCAAGACGAAATATTAAAAAGTACGACAATGGCAGCAATTATTCGGACGTGTCTCGGAAAAAAAGTAGAATTACGGTGTCCATCATAACTTGGTGCTAGATCATCTGAAATCAAAAAATCAAAATTCATTCGTTAGATAATAGGTTTTTCCAGGTAACGCTGGGAGGGTTTTTTGAAATTTCAATTTTTCAATTTTTTGGAACACTTTGAAGGGAAAAACGCGTTTTTTGCGAAAAATATCGACTAATTTGCTATTAAAAAATAAAAATGAATAACAAATTTTTAAAAAAGTCTCATTAGCGTTACCTCGTAAATTATGTACAGAAATAGTGTTCCAAATTTCAAAAGGATCGGTGCAGTAGTTTTGAAGTTATGATGGACACCAACTTTGAAAACGTGAGATGTGGGGAAAAGGCTTTAAGTTTTGCACACTGTAAAATTCAAAGTAAAACTCACCACTTATTTTATACTTACACATAATCGTCGATGCCATGTTCACACAGCAAAGAGCTTTCATCATCAGCATCTTTTTGTCCTTGTCTACGCAAAACTCTTCCAATACAATAGCACGTCCGGTAGTCCTCAGGTGAGCGCGTCTCTTAGCTGCCCGAGCAGGTATAGAAAATCAGTCTGATATCGCTCAAATGTTTATAATTTCGTCAATTTTGCTCCGATTGACTTGAAATTTTGACACGATATTCTTGCGATGTTCATTAAAAAAATTAAAAATAAAATGCAAAAAAAAGTTAAAAACCTTACCCCCCCCCCTTAAGTGATCCCTTTACACAATGCAATGTTCACCAATTCTACCGCATCTATCAACTGTTTGGGAGTTGTTTATATCTTTAGTTCGCACAACTTGTTCCATGAGAGACTTTTATTTATTTACGCCATCTATGGTTGAAATGTTTCATCCCCATGAAGCAGTATAGATGTCGCTGTTGGTAATGAGATTATTTTTATTTGTAGATTATTTTGATAAATTATATTCCTTCTGTAGATAAAATCCAGTTCATTATTCTTGAAAATTTTAAACCTAGTTAAAAAACTAACCCATAAAAACCATGTTTTTATTATACTCCCTTCCTCAATGAAACAGGTTTCGCGCCTATTCCACGCGTCGGGACTGAAAATTAAACAATATATAAAACGTTAATATTTCGAAAACTCCAAAATTATAATATAATTATTAATTTTTTTAGAAGAAAATTTGTTAGATCATTCTTATCGTCGCCACGAGTCTACCTGCAAAGTCTCATCTCGATTTGATCATCATCATCATGATTGGAAAAGGGGTTAAAAATCAATCCAAAGTTTTATCGGCAGACAAGCAGACGCTACGAGTTAAAAGAAAGGGAGTAAAAATAAAGAATCTTATAAAATAAAATTTATTCGCCGTGCAATAAAACAACAAAAAAGAGTAAACATGGTATAGAAGGACACCTTTTCGAAAGTAATAACAAACTTTTGTGTAATTGATAAAAATACCTGGAAGCTCGGAAACTTAAAAAGGATCGCTTGAAAAAGTTTCAATAGATTAAAATTGAAAAACACCAAAGTTTTCTTTGTCTTGATAGTTATGTACTTTGCTGCTCGGGCTCCTATACATGACAACATATAGTTTTTTATATTGCTTAAGTTTATTTATTGTCAAAAAAATTGTAATAAATTTCAAAACTATTAAGTTATGTGAAGCAAAATGTTTTTAGTTTTTTTTACTATGTGAATAAAGACAGAAATTTAAAAGAAAAAATTTGGACGCTTATAGCATTGGTCTGAGGAGCGTTTTATGTGGTTGTCATTGACACATATCGCCATCTTACAATGTGTTCGCCAGGCAATGTGTGCTTAGCTGAGACGCACACTAAGCCGAAGAAGTTTTATCGACTCAGTTTTGACTTATCTATTGGACAGTAGACGTTTTTCTTAGGAGTTTTACTTTTTTTTACAAGGCGCGTTTTATCAGTTCAATATATATATTATGTAACGTATCATTATTTCAAAGCAATTAACGTCCAGATTTTGAAAACCTTTCATTTTTTCATTTTATTTGACACTTTTGCAAAATCTGGGTGAATTAAGTTCTGATTTTTACTTATATAGATAGCTACGGGAATCGAATGCCAAGCCCAAATATTTTAACAATATAGATTATGCACATAATAATCTCTATTAAATTATAATGCAATTATTGTTTTTAAAAGTAAAGGAAACAAAAACTCAAACAATTAACTTTCTCCGTTATAAAAGCTCTATCAGTGCTATAAAATATTATATAAAAAAATAAAAACATTTTTTTTTAAAGTGACTTAAAATCACAGTCAATGTTTTGTCAATGAAATGAATAGCGTGGAGCGGATATTAAATGTTATGTGTTAGGCGACCTTCGTAGCCCAGTGGATATAACACTGGCTTCTCACACCGAGGGTTTCGGGATCGATTCCCGGTGAGTTCGCGATTAATCTATGTGATTTACTCAAACTTGGGTGTTTTGTGATATTTTTCCCTTTTGTAATTGGGTCTATTGGCCCGTTACGGCGTAAATAATAATAATAATTTAAGAAAAAGTAACTTTAATTAGTTAAAGTTTCAATCAATTTCTCAAACCTTAACGATCGTTTGCATGAAATAATTTTATTCGATTAGTCGAATAAAATTATTTCATGCAAACGGTCGTTAAGGTTTGAGAAAAGGTACTTGTATCGCGACTGCTCAAAATACTTTGTTAAAAAATCTCTTTTTTAGTATTTTTTTAATAAAAACGTGTTTTATTTTGTAAATAAACTTGCGAATGATTTGACTCTAAGATTTTTCTGTACGATAAAATAACTCCTTGATCAAAATCGAAGAGTTAAAAGTTGGCTCAGCAGAACAATGCTTTAACAGCGCAAGTTACCAATGATCATGTTCGCAGGAAGCATACATAAAAAGGAGAGAAAACATAAGGAAACTGCACATCTTGGGCACACGCTTCTTGCAACGCTAGACCCCAAGTAGGTTGTTAAAGAACGAGTAAAAGGTCAATGGGGTAAAAGTTCCTTTATTCTCCAGTAGACAAGTGTCAAAGACGTGAAGGATCTCTTCCAGGTGACAACGGACACGTAGATGTTTCAAATAACAATGGTTGCTAACGTCTGTACCTCTGCGTCGTGAGAGCCAATGTGTCTTAAATGCACTTTTGACTAAGATGACCTCCATACATTTTTGTTCATGCAACACAATTTGTCTTGATCTTAGAACTCTTGCACTTCATAATTATTTTTATGTCATAATTATTAAATGTCAATCAAAAGCTTAGAACTCTTGCACTTCATAATTATTTTTATGTCCTAATTATTAAATGTCAATCAAAAGCTTAGAACTCTTGCACTTCATAATTATTTTTATGTCCTAATTATTAAATGTCAATCAAAAGCTTAGAACTCTTGCACTTCATAATTATTTTTATGTCCTAATTATTAAATGTCAATCAAAAGCTTAGAACTCTTGCACTTCATAATTATTTTTGTGTCATAATTATTTAATGTCAATCAGAAGCTTAGAACTCTTGCACTTCATAATTATTTTTATGTCCTAATTATTAAATGTCAATCAAAAGCTTAGAACTCTTGCACTTCATAATTATTTTTATGTCCTAATTATTAAATGTCAATCAAAAGCTTAGAACTCTTGCACTTCATAATTATTTTTGTGTCATAATTATTTAATGTCAATCAGAAGCTTAGAACTCTTGCACTTCATAATTATTTTTTAGTCATAATTATTTAATGTCAAGCAAAAGCTACGTCAAAACTTAAAAAAAAATTTAACCCTTCCTCCTCGATATTGTAAAATGAGTTGATATTGCCTTAAGTAAGTGAATATGTCTGTAAATAGACGTAAACAGCGTTAATGTATGTATATATTTTTTATATTTCAGTTCAATGATAAATAAAACTTAAAAGTGCATCTTTTACTGTATTGCATATGACATTGGTTTTAATCGTTAACAAAAATATATAATTCACAATGAAACAATGTCCGTCATCAACGCTACCAGATGGCACAAATAATGAGGTGTATTAAATAAGGTCCCAAACTATATATATATATATATATATATATATATAATTATCTTTGTAACAATGTCCAACACTAAGGCTACTAGATGGTTCCAAAAATAATGAGGTATAATTAGAGAAAAAAACATATTTCTCTATTTAATAATGTCCATCACTTGTGTTATCAAGACGTTACCCTACTCTTGACACTCTGTTCACACAGCCATAACTGACGGCCGAAATAAATGTTATGAGAGTGCGTTATTTTGACATGTTATAGCTAGCGTTTTGAACAATAACGGTTGGTAGCTGCGTTGTAATTAATTTAGTTGTAAGTAAAATAATGAAGCGCTTGAAACGTAATTAAGTAATTATTCGGCGGTGTATTTAGCCTGTATTTGCATGAAACAAAACTCGCTATTTCCAGGCGCCCCGTTTAAATAAACACGCTCGCGAATCCAATAACAGAGCATGTTGCGCTAACGCGGTGTACTTCCTGCAACACCTTTGAAGCGTTTTATATCACGAGTGCTCCAGACATGGCGTTCTTGCTGCTAACTTGCGGCTAATTAACTTTGTATGCGAATTTCGTGCTCCAAAGATAGTCTGCCGATATTATTATCAGGTTTACCTATGAAATTTCCACTTTCTATAGTAAAATTCAAACTTTTATTTGTTAAAAGAACATTTGGCAGATGATTTGTACCTACGTAATGAAGGAGATATAAAAAAATAACAAATTCAACAGAATAGAGCAATGAGGATAATTCTACAGAGAAATAGATATTCCAAAATTAAAAATATGCTCTCAGATTTAAATTGGATTAATATAAAACAAGGATAAAAATTAAATACAATGATTTTCATTCACAAAATATAAAATGACAAAATGACAAAATAGTTTAAAAATAAGATCAAATATAGCACAGAGATAGACATAATATAAGAAATGCAAACAACATAAGTTTTACAAATAGAAAAAAGACAAACACACAAAACTGCCAGAAGGTGTGAGGAAGCTAAGAAGGATCAATATCTTCAAACAAGAATGTAAACAGCACATAACAATGGAAAATGTATGAAGAGATATATTATTTAATAAGTGTACACATATAATGTTTTTAATAATAGCTAATGATAAACAATGTATCATTAACTAAATAAAGATATATAAATAAATAAAATTAATAAATATGTGGATCGCGAAATATGTTCTAGGATTATCGGGGTCACCAGTTTAGCATATTTGTATACTGATTTGTATAATGTATACCTCCCTGTTGCCAGTGTGGTAGATGTGTAGGTACAGAGTAATATCGCGAAGTAAGTGTTGTGTGAGGTGTGGATGAATCTAAGGTGCATGCAATGTAAAGTGATAAAGTGATTATGCCCATCTGTCGAAGCATAATCACGTCTGAGCATGTGGCAGTGAGCGCTGAAGGCGTAGGCACGAATGGTGCGGAGCTCATCCTGTCAAAGGCGATAATCGTATAGGCCGCCCGAGATCAAGCAACGTAAACCAGGTTATCGGATATGTGCGCTGTAGCACCTACCAAGAAATGAAGAGGCTGACAGAGAGGAGTGGAGAGATCGAGTGTTTGGTGCAGACCAATCTTAGGATTGAGACCCAAAAAAAGTAGCTAACACAGCTATATGAAAGAAAAAAAAACAGCAAGAAACAAATGAGAAACGAATTTAAAAATAAATTCCAATTATAATAATTTCGTTGTCTGTCTGTCCATCCGACCGTCTGTCTATCTGTCTGTTCCCGAAACTTCGTGTAAAGTGCGTAACTTCTTATTTTTTTTTGAAAATTTTTTTATAGAAGTATTTTTGATTTCTTAAAAATATTTTTTTAATAAAATAAATTAACACTTATTCCTTAGGAACCGACATGTAAAAGTACCTACCATTATTTTTAACGGCTTACAGCTAGTAACGTGATATCTTTAATATGACATTATTATTATTTGAATTTGGCATTCGTCAAACTGATCAGTATCAGGAAACAGCAATTTAGTTGCTAAGTTTTTAAAATGTCTAGGTAAGAAACTAGATATTTTAGAAAACTTAGCAATTATAAGTAACAAAAATGTAATCAATTTTCAAACTCCGTGTATTACGTCCCCTCTTCTGCGCCTAATTACCACGCCCACATACCTATCGAATCCTCACGCCGTCCTTCAGTCGTTTTATTATAAGTAACATTGCTGAAGATGATGCGTTAGCATCAAAACGTTATAGTAAATAGTGCAAGTAAACAAAAGTTAACATTTTTAATATTAGGTCCTTACATATGAAATTGGCGTTTAGTATGGGAGGAACATAAAGTCGATTTTTTTTTATTAAAATATATTTATTTAATCAAAGTATGTACCATTGCTATCTATGCACTTTTGCCATCTCATAGGTAGTTCATGGATCCCTTTAACTAAAAAAAAACATTCGGACGGTAATCAATAAAATCGGTTTGGACTGCCCCATCGGAGTTGAATTTTTCCTTTGCAAGAAGTTATCCAAATTTCGAAAGAAATGGTAATCTGTTGGGGCAAGGTCCGGAGAGTACGGTGGATGTCTTAGACATTCCAATTGAAGCTCCTCTAATTTGGTAGCCGTCTGTTGTGCAGTGTGTGGTCTAGCGTTATCATGAAGCAGCAGTGGCCTAGAGCGATTAACCAGCCTCCGTTGTTTAGCAGCTAGCTATTCCCTCATGGTTTGCAGTTGCTGACAATAGACATCTGCCGTAATCGTCTGGCCAGATTTAAGAAAGCTGTAGTGAACGATACCAGCACTAGTCCACCAAACGCTCACAAGTAACTTTTTTGGAGTCAATTTTCGCTTGGGGCTTGGTTTGGTTGGTTCGGCAGGGTTCAGCCATTGCGATGAGCACTTCCGATTATCGTACAGGATCCACTTTTCATCACAGGTAATGATTCAATTTAAAATCCCTTCATTATTGTGCCGGTTGAGTAATGCAACGCAGCAGTCAACGCGCGTTTGTTGATTTGCTTCACTCAATTCGTGAGGTACCCACCTTTCAAGCTTTTTCACCTTATCAATTTGCTTCAAGTGGATTAAAACAGTTTTATCACTAACACCGCAGCCTGCAGCTAACTCGGATGTGATGGATCCGCTTCCACAATAGCCTTCAATTCTTCATTATTAACTTTGGTCTCCGGCCGTCCACGGGGCTTGTTTTGCAGGTCGAAATTTCCAGAATGAAAACGTTGGAACCAAAAACGCACTGTGTTTTCTTTTGCGGCACCGTCGCCATACACATCATTAATCCTTCGAGCCGTTTCTGCAGCACTGGTGCCACGGTGGAACTCGTACTCGTAAATAACGCGATATTTCAAGTTTTTCATTTTGTAAACTGAGTGACGTAAAGAAAAAAACAAGTGAGGAAAAAACAAATGAATTATAATTTTCAAAACACAAATACATGAGTAAATAGCTGTATAAATTTGGATTTGGAATTCCTAACCAAAGAGAAGATATTTGAGATCAAATTTTCCAGTACGGCAAAACGCCAATTTCATATGTAAGGACCTAATATATATTTTTTAAATGGCCTTTCACAAACTTGCACAAGAAAATTACGAAAAATTATTAAAATACATTTATATGGATCAAATAGATTAATATAAATATACACAATACACATCAAAGTTGACGAAGTGTACAATGTTACACAAAATTGATGAAGGAATAGTGGTTAGAATAGCAAACTTGCGAGAGTATGCCCGAGTGTATAAGATTGTAGCGTCACTGGACTTGTTATTACTGTATTAGGCCGGCGAATCTAGCAGTCACATACGATTTTCCGTGGTGGATTCAATCTGCAATCGGCAACAAACACACGTGCGGACGAACCATCGAATGTGGCGCTTTGCATTTCAAAACATGAGACGCGGCGTCACCGATTTTACATTGACGTAAGTTCCGCGGGCGGAGAACCGAACAGACACCGAAGCGAGCGTTCCGCCATCTGATCGATCAATGATCTGCGCAGTGTATTTGATAAGCGCATATTGTACGGAAAGAAATGTAGCGGCATTCCGAAACGCCTAGTGTGGCGCTGGCCTTATATCCCAATATAAGAATATAGAAGTAGTCATCGAAAGTTTAACATATTTGACGAAAATGGGAAGAATTTTTCTTTAAAAAAGTTAACAAAGTACGTAACTCGTTGAATCGATTTTATTATACAATTTTCAAATCTAGAATTTCGGAAAAAGCATGAAAAGCAAATTCAAGCGTTCATAAGTAGGATTCTTTGACCAGTCATATGAAATCACTGACGGGGCATCCTCTCTGATGCTAGATTTTCAAGCAGCTGAACATTAGTGCTACTTTGAAGTCGAGAAGGCTTCGGGACACGTTGCCAGATGCGAAGGCTTTCGAGCACTCCGAAGGAAATCCGGCGGGAAGGCACCCCTGGGATGCCCGAGAATGAGATGGGCGGAGGCGGATAATACCTGCGAGGACAAGGTGGCTTCACATTCCTTCCTGGAGGACCGCAGCTCACGACAGGGGTGTAGTATCTTGTCATGAAACGTAGCTATGTAAAAGGCAAATTTAACACTTAAAATTAATCAAAATTGTATTAATTATGCAAAGTTACTGGATACGAATTTAATTGGAGAACTATTCTTAAATTTTCAAGGACACAATGTTTCTGTAGTAATTCACTTGCTTATTCCCTAAATGCGTTCTAAAATCTTCACTGCAATTATCACTTTTGAATAACTTATCTCCCATATACGGATGCTCGTTAGTTAAATTGCTCAGGTCCGCACTAGAAATCTTCCTGTTTGTCAATGGGTACTCGCGCCGGATATCTGTCACTCGGTTAAACGGTTTTTATCGCTGGTTGTATCACGCACGTCACATGTCAAACAATGATCCCATAGTAGCCGGTCGATCCCTTTATATAGGTAATGACGCAGTTTTAATATCAATGTGTTTAAAATTGCGTCATTCGTTGACATTTATTATGCTTTGTAATTTTTATTTTTAAAAAGGAATAAGCGTATTTAAAAAAAATCTTTGAAATAATGGTCAAAGACTCAAAACGCAGGAGTTTTTTATTTTTTATAGGAGTTAATACAATATATTGCTTAAAATCATCTATTTACACGAATAAAAATCGTTTAAATTAATCAAAAAACTGTAAAACTTTGTTGTTAATTTAAATATTTGTAACGTTATTAATATAAAAGGATTCATTTAAAAATTCGATATAAAAAGCTAGGGAATGGTCTTTTGATTGTGGTCGACCAATAGTAAGAGAAATATTGTGCAATATTTTTTCTTATTCAGAATCTATTGATCTTTTCGAAGACACTGAAAACGTTTTCTGACCGCGACCCGTCGATTATTGTTTTTATTTTCTTCTTTAAAAAATACTCAATTTATTACTTAAACATAAGAAAAAAATCATAAATGTAATTGTTCTAAAAAAATGTAGTCCAGCATATACATTTTGATATAAATGAACAGTAAAAATCACATTTTTAAAAATCACAAAAGCCGAAATATTCAATTGCAGTGAATGTACAGCCTTAACGTAAATAGTATTATTAGATCACGTCAATAGTATAGCACTCAACATTTTAATTAAAATTTATATAATCTACAAAAGTCACTGGAAACAAATTTTAATGGCACTCTATGTCGTAATTCAAAATAATCGTCTCTCGAGTATCTTCCGTGAAACAAGTTTCTCTTATAAGTATTTCAACTTCCCTTTCTCACTGATCACTATCGAGAATATTCTGCTCATCCCCCACTACTTCGAAGGAAATAAGAATAAGTATAGTTTGTATGACATTTTTAACGCTGCAGTATATTGTCACGATAAAGGAATATGTCCAGAGGTTTCTCTATAGCATTTATAATGGTTATTGATCATTTCAAAAAGGCAAATGTAGCTGTAAATATCACGCCGCCGGACGCTGGAAATTTTTCAAATGTTATCTGATAGTGGAACATCGGGAAAGATACAAAAAGAACATCAATCACCAGAAATGGAGATAGCTGATGTTTTAATGGAAAGTGAAATCCCTTATAAGCAACAATATATTTTTTCCTTTTTAGCTTCTGTCTCATCACTCTTAAGTGATAGTCTTATCAGATTCATCCCTGGGACATACCTACATTCAGGGAAAAAAAACATTCTTTATTTGCTTAACGAATTTGTGCGGAATATAGATTCTACGGTTCATTGAAAATGTTATGGTCATTTGATAAAATGTTTTCTGGCTCTCATTTTTTTATATATAGAAAAAATATATAATTATCTATGTAACAATGTTTTTCACTAAGGCTTCACCAAATTGCCGAAATATATTGTAAAAATACGTTATTTCTGACGGGTTTTAGCTGGTTTATAATAATTTACTATTTTTAATGGCAAAACCATCAATCAGAATAGATCTGTCAAAAAATAAAGAGAGATTTAAATTCAACCCCACATGCGCGTAAATAATTCAAATAAAATGAAAAAAAGTATATAAATGATGCATTTTTCCTGTCCCTTCGATGGGAAAACGAATGATCATTTGCGTATGACGTACGATCCAAAGGCCATACATCACGACTTGACGATGTCTCTGTCAAAATAAACGTCAAATTCAAATTCGGAACGAATTCGACTGGCGGTAATTAATCATACTTATTCCGCTCAGTTTGAATTTGGAAATACGCTATTTGCACTGGTCAAAAATTTTCGGTCCGCCCGCAATCAATTTGGGATTTGAATGGTCACCAAACGTCCATTCGTTCGGGAAATGCGAATCGCTGTTTATTTAGAGACACTAATTAAAATTTACTCACTCATCGGGACACAGCCGGGAATCAAGTCCCAAACCGCAGCTCAGACAAATCCGAACATATTATTGAACCGTGTTCGACATTGTTCCGAATAAAGAGTGTTTTTTTTTAATTGGTGAAAATATTAAATCATTTAAAATTGATTTAGTAAAAAAGAGCTGAAATAGATTCTTATTTGGATAAATTGTAGAAGTATCAAAGAGACGAAATTACTAATATGAGAAACATGCATAGAAGTCTTTTAATAGGATGGCCCAGGGCTTAAGTGGTCACTCTACATAATGCAACGTTCACCAATTGCATCGCAGGAACATTCACGCATTATCAATTTTTTTTAAATTATATATTTTATAAATTATAAATTAAAAATATATATTTTCCAAATCAGAAAACCTTTCGTTCATTGGAAGGGACTATGCTAGATAAATCTGTAGTATTTTCTCATGAACTAGTAGAATACATAGATTTTACAGCTAGTAATGATACCTCTTTATTTATCTAAGTCTCTGTGAGACTTCTGTGTGATATTATAATATTGTTGAAATAGGTTATCTTTAAAACTGCTAAATAGAAAAATTATAGACAAATTATGCAGTTAATTATTCTCAAACGGATTGCAAAAATAAACACAGTCCTGTTTGCTTGGTATGATTGCCTGCCATCAATATTGATAGCAATAAGTATTCTCGATTTACCTACCATTTTCTGGAATTTCACCATTCTTATGATATTAAAAGGGTTTAGAAATTATCAATATACAAAATAATGATTACAGATTAACAAATAAGAATTACATTAAGATAAAATAAAGATTTAAAAAAATATTAAAAGTACTTTAAAAATTATTTAAAAAAATCATTTTTCAAATAGTTTTCTTTTAAATTTGTTATCACATTAGTTTCAAATAAGTTATTAAACTTCCATATTTTTTCTTTGTTTTTTCCAATACCTATGCATCAAATTTTTAATTTGCGTTGTATCCTGATGAATGCACCTTTGCCCCCGAAACATGTTTATTAATCAATAAAATAGTGGTTTCAAACAAAGTGTTTCCATTAGGATAGCTAGGAGAGAATAATCTACTTTTGTAGTGTAGTTTTTTGCATTCTGCTTCGATGGTTGTTAATCATAAAAAAAAAAGAAAAAAAAAGGAAAAAATTTTCCACGAATCTTCTATTATGTTCTACCGAATTTCACTCTATTTCAAAATATCCAGACTGTTCGGAAACCTTTAATTATGGGCAGTTATTCTATATTTTATAAATTCGTGAGAACATTACAATTTCGAATGGTATTTTTATAGGTCTCCTAATTCGTTTTGTGTATTTTTTACTCCTTTTTTTAACTCGTGGTGTCTGCTTGGTTGCTTGCTTGACGAAAAAACTTTGGAACGATTTTTAATCCTTTTTCAGTAATCCAATCGAGCTGAAACTTTGCAAGCAGACTCGTGGCATCGATCAAGAAGATCTATCAAATTTTCGTTACAAAAAATTAATAATTATATATATTTTTCGATTTTTTTAAATTTTTAATGGTTTTTTCATACAAATCAGTAAGTTGTATGAAGATTCCGACGCACATGGTAGACACGAAACCCGAAAATGAGAAAGGGAGTATTGTAAAAACTTTTTTTTTATAGGTTACTTTTTTAATAAATTAAAATACTTTGGTGGCCAAAGACACATGCATACACACGAGCAAAGAAGTATTGAATACGCTGACCCCTAAATATCAGAGGCCATCACCCTCGGTACAGCGGTCACGAAAATAAAGCTGACTTGTCAAAGAATGCAACAATGTAAGCAGGGGCAGCAACCAAAAACAAAGGCGAGAAGCGATAGAGGACACGAACGCGGTACAAGCTTTACCTCTGCTGAGGTAGACAAAATACATCCACGCGCCATCGAAGTCAAAACAATCCCGGTTTCTTTGTTAGAAACGGGTATAAAAAGCCTCGTCATCAGAGTCGAGTATCTCACTTTTCTGTGGCTTTCTGGTACAGCGGAAGCTCTCGCTTTCGACTATTCATTACTGTATAATTGTATACCTTTTACATGTAACTTTTTTCATTATTATTCTAAATAAATTCGTTCAAACCATCGCGATATCATTCTCAGTAACACCCACATCGATAATCTACAAAGGGAGTCAAGCTCCCACATAACCATACATAATCCATACTATTTCTACAACCTTTCACTTCTATATTTACAAGATTTGTGCTCAAAGAACTTGAAGTTTAATACATCTAGTGGTTTATTTATATAACAAAACCGCATATTGAGATCACCATTATTTCCTGGAACACCGCTTGATGAAAATGTTTGTGACCTCGATAATACGTCATTTCGGTAAATTTGTAAATTTAATAGCAATGCGGTTTATTCATGTGAGGTTCTACCGCCACGCCGCAGATCCAAAAGCGCCACTTTCGAACCACCACAATCAGGAATCACTTCATGAATTTCACTGTCGAAACATCCCTTAGGGGAAAAGAGAACCAACAACGTTTCCTCATTTTTTTACCTGCTGAACGGCGTAAAATATTTCTGTACGGAAAACTTTTTAGCGTTATTTGAAAAGAATTTTATTTGATACAGAACGTAAATCAGTTTACTTATTTCGAAGTCTCTAACACACACACACACACACGCACACACACACACACACACACACACACACACACACACACACACACAATAATGAGTTAGATATGTTGAGATGAGTGCTGGAAATTTTGTAAAATTAAATCGCAGCACAGTCCACATGTGGTAATTGAAATAAGTACATCTAGGTACTGCACAAATATTTATTCTGAAAAAGCAGATAAACAGAAGGCAAAAATTGTAAAAAAATATATATATATATATATTTTTTTTTTACATTTTTTTTTATATCAAACACTCTTGTGTTTTATGAAGTTTCTATACAGCTTTTCGTAGGTACTTCATCCCATAAGAAAAAAATACGTTAGTTATCTATAAATTTTTGCTCAATGCTCACTATATTAAGGCAAACCATCAATGTGATTCCGTATATTTCTTTCTATGTGAGGGGGTTGAATACATGTGTGCGTAGAAATATTTAAAATTTTAACGTTGAATAGTTGTATATCAAAACCTGCCTAATGCCATAAAATATTTTTTGGCAAATCAAAGAAAATTAATTGTCATCTTATTTATAACTTGATTAAGATGAAACCAAAAGTAATGGAATTCAAATTACATAATGTAAATGAAATTGTTTTTTTTTCGTGAGTTATTTCAACATTTAAAAAGGGCTTATTGCATTTTTGAAACCAGACAATCGATTAAGGTTGATTTTGAAGTTCAAGGAAATAAATATATTCAATGCATTATTAGGTATCTAGTGAAATCAGGTGTTCAATAATTTAAGAGTGTAAAATATTATTGAATATTTTTGATTTCTTTATTAAACAATGAAGATATTAATATTCTAGTAAATTTGAATATGGGTATATTTTGAAACTCAAGTTGATTTTTAACAATCTGTAACTTCACATTGATACTTTTAATGACAGTTAACTAATATGTGAAATAAATCTCAGCTGGTGTAGATACGTTGATGATATATTTTGTAGATTTATGGGTACGGATAGACAATTATGTAGACACTTTCCTCTCATACATTAATACAATCCACAAAAATATCATACTCACTATTGAAAATTGCAATGTGGATAGTTTAAATTTTCTAGAACTATCTATTTAAACCATAAATAAGAGTTTCGTTTATACCGCAAATCCATAAAAAAACAAATAGCTTATAATAATGGATATGATAGCATGCTACCTGATAAAATGATAAAATTTCAAAATAATAAAAAGATAACAGAAACATATTAATACTCAGGACATAAAAGTAATACTATTGAAAACAGTTATTGATGGAAAATATTATATCTCGACCCAGTTCCCAATAAAATTACTAACAAGGTTTGATGACGAACAGTTTGGAAACCGTTGAAATTCAAAAGAAGAAAGAAATTCTGAGAATAAACAACATCACATCCTTACAAAAGTCTCCGCTGTTCAGCATCTTCCCCTTTAAGACCATACAAAAAAATTACCCCCACTACTTCGCGACCCGTTACTCTATACAAATATTTTCATCATTTCTGTATTTAGGTTATTTATAAATTACTCCTGATAATGAGAGGGACTACTCATGTTAATTAACTCAATGTGTGTTCATTACAAAGTTCATTTTAGTTTAAATTAAAATAATATAGGAATGAGCTTACAGAATGTTTTCACATTGAAATCTGAAAAAAAAATTATGGCTCAACGACTCGAGTGTGCGGCCGCACACTCGCACACCACGGAGGGAACGTTACTTGTGAAAGAACAATCTCTCTCGGAGATTGTCTCTAGACGAATATCTCAGCTGCGGATACCGGCAGTTGAAATAATCCCATTGCAGTACCACGATGAAAATTTACTTTAAACAATAAATAACCTACAAGCACCGCACGAACATTTTATCTTACGGGGCTGTGCAGAGTTGCATGTTTGCACAGAATCGCATATTATGATGCAATGCGGTCGCTTTTTATCCCGCGCTCTCGGTAAGCAGAATCCCAAATGCCGTGCACCGCATCTGGAGGTGCGCTTCAGAAACGTTTGAGCTCGCAGTTGTTGCTTATTTACAAGTTTTCGCCTCGTGTAACTTTAAATTAAGCAGACAGAAAACTACTTAAACTATGAATTTTCAAGTTAACACGAGAGAGGGGAGAGGGAGGAAGAGACAAGAGAGGGGCTGGTGTACAGAAGGGAAAATAATAATATCATACGAGAGAATTGCGTATAAAATTGACGCAAGGATACGGAAAATAGTACAGGAATAATATTAAATTTAAAAAAATAAAAACACGTTTTTATAAAAAAATATAATTTTTTAACAGCCGCAGTGATCACACATTGGGAATAAGCATGTATTATTTTAATTACTCCCTTTCTTTTAACTCGTAGCGTCTGGTTGCTTGTCTGACGAAAAAACTTTGTATCGATTTTTAACCCTTTTCCCGTGATTCAATCGAGCTGAAACTTTGCAAGCAGACTCGTGGTGATGATCAAGAAGATCTATCAAATTTTCGTTAAAAAAAAGAAATTATAGTATAATTTTGGATTTTTAGAAATTTTTAATGGTTTTTTCATACAACTTACTCAGTTGTATGAAGAGACCGCGACGCATTTGGTAGGCACTTAACCTGATTATAGTATAATTTTGGATTTTTGGAAATTTTTTATTACTCCCTTTCGTAGCTTCGCCCGACCGAAGCCCAACGCGTAGGTTAAGCGCCAAACCGGTATCCACTAGTAAATGAGAAAGGGAGTGTAATAAAAACATAGTTTTTATGGGTTAGTTTTTTTTATTTTGATTAGTTTTACGTAAAAATAAATATTGTCATAATTATTTATTTAAATCAATAATATTTTATTCATCATGCATTTTGTATACGCATACAAACCCACTGTAGATGTAGGTACATCATATTAGGCAAGGTTTGGATATTATGACATTTTAGTTTTGGGGGATTTCGGCAGATAATAGGTGTGTAAGAATTAACTAACTAACCATCACGCCATTTCCCCGCAGGGGTAGGCAGAGAGGATTCAACGCCACACTCTTCTATCTTGGAACACCACTTTTGCTTCGGCCACATTCATACATCTTCTCATACAAGTTCTACGGTTGTTGCGGCTTTTAATAGGGTCATCCTCAAATACTTGTAGTATCTGATCGTGCCAGGTCTTTCGCGGATGCCCTCTATTCCTGTTGCCGTCAACACTCGCCTCATATATTTTCTTAACCATCCTTCCCTCGTTCATTACGTTCCACATGACCATACCATCTCAGCCCTCCTTTCTTTATTTCAATAATATTGGTTCAAAAGATGTAATTTTTAATTTTAAACGAAATTACGATCACGCAGTTTTCGAGTTTTTATTTATTTACGTTGTGTTGGTTTCTAGTGAAATATCCGTACCAAAGAGTTTCAATATATATTAGGTCCTTACATATGAAATTGGCGTTTAGTATTGGAGGAACATAAAGCCGATTTTTTTTTATTATAATATATTTATTTAATCAAAGTATGTACCATTGCTATCTATGCACTTTTGCCATCTCATAGGTAGTTCATCGATCCCTTTACTAAAAAAACCATTCGGACGGGAATCAATAAAATCTTTGAAGGCGGTTTGGACTGCCCCATCGGAGTTGAATTTTTTCCTTTGCAAGAAGTTATCCAAATTTCGAAAAAAATGGTAATCTGTTGGGGCAAGGTCCGGAGAGTACGGTGGATGTCTTAGACATTCCAATTGAAGCTCCTCTAATTTGGTAGCCGTCTGTTGTGCAGTGTGTGGTCTAGCGTTATCATGAAGCAGCAGTGGCCTAGAGCGATTAACCAGCCTCGGTTGTTTAGCAGCTAGCTTTTCCATCATGGTTTGCAGTTGCTGACAATAGACATCTGCCGTAATCGTCTGGCCAGATTTAAGAAAGCTGTAGTGAACGACACCAGCACTAGTCCACCAAACGCTCACAAGTAACTTTTTTGGAGTCAATTTTCGCTTGGGGCATGGTTTGGCTGGTTCGGCAGGGTTCAGCCATTGCGATGAGCGCTTCCGATTATCGTACAGGATCCACTTTTCATCACAGGTAATGATTCGATTTAAAATCCCTTCATTATTGTGCCGGTTGAGTAATGCAACGCAGCAGTCAACGCGCGTTTGTTGATTTGCTTCACTCAATTCATGAGGTACCCACCTTTCAAGCTTTTTCACCTTACCAAGTTGCTTCAAGTGGATTAAAACAGTTTTATCACTAACACCGCAGCCTGCAGCTAACTCGGATGTGGTTTTCGATGGATCCGCTTCCACAATAGCCTTAAATTCTTCATTATCAACTTTGGTATCCGGCCGTCCACGGGGCTTGTTCTGCAGGTCGAAATTTCCAGAACGAAAACGTTGGAACCAAAAACGCACTGTGTTTTCTGTTGCGGCACCGTCGCCATACACATCATTAATCATTCGAGCCGTTTCTGCAGCACTGGTGCCACGGTGGAACTCGTACTCGTAAATAACGCGATATTTCAAGTTTTTCATTTTGTAAACTGAGTGACGCAAAGAAAAAAACAATTGAGGAAAAAACAAATGAATTATAATTTTCAAAACACAAATACATGAGTAAATAGCTGTATAAATTTGGATTTGGAATTCCTAAGCAAAGAGAAGATATTTGAGATCAAATTTGCCAGTACGGCAAAACGCCAATTTCATATGTAAGGACCTAATATATCAAGCAATTAAATGTCTTTCGTCCAATAAACGCCGATTCATCGGTAATGAAATGAAAAAATGAAATGAAAATGTATGTACCTACTAGTGATGGGTCTGCTCTGTACTCACTACTATAATGTAGTACTACACTACATTGAAGTGCACACTGCGCACACTTTGATGTGTAGTGCACACTACAAACTACAAACACCAAAGTTATTGAAAGTATAAACTTCAAATAGTACACTTCATTTCAAAGTGAACACTACAAAGTACATACACTTCAAAGTTATCGAAAGTATGAGAAACATACTTTAAATAGTGCATTTTTTACGTGAAATTTTTGGGAAGTTGATGTAGATATATGAAGAAATCTCTGGAAACTGTAACAAACCCCCCCCCATGGTTTGAAAAATTTTGGGACACATGAAGAAATTTTTGGGAAGTTGATGTAGCTAAACGAAGAAATTTTTTTTTTTTTAGGTCGTTAAATGTTACTTTGGAGAAAATATCGTCATTTATCTTAAATACTACAATTTTGTAGTACAATTACTTCATTTCATTACTTCATTTCATTAATATTACAATTACTTCATTACTTCACTTCATTTCGTAGTACTACAATTATTATTATTATTGATAATGGGCAGGCAGCTTAAGCTGATAGGCCCATATCACTGTCTCTCATTTGAATATCCAGCCTATTCTTAAACTGGTTGACACTGGCTGCAGACACAACGCCCTCAGGCAAACTGTTCCACATATTGACCACTCTATTGCTTAATGCATGCTTTCTTGGGTTACACGAGAACCGAGACTTGTTCAACTTCAGGTGATGTCCTCGAAGGCCCACATTAGTGTTTAATGCTACTACAAGGAATATTGTAGTAGCCCGATAGAATCTTGAATGTCTCGATGAGGTCACCTCTTGCTCGTCGCTCCTGAAGAGTGGGCTTCATTCGCTTCATTACTTCACGGGCTTCATTACTTCACTTCAAGTAGTTTTTACTGCAATTGTAGTGTACACTTTGTAGTCTTCAAACTGGTGAACGTGTGTGTGTTGTAGTCTTCATTTTGAAATGTAGTTTTTCCCTTCGCTACTTCGCATTGGAACCACGAGATGGCGAGCCAGTCGGCTCCTCGATTCGCGTCCAGGGTTTATTATTTATTATTTATTAACGCCATTTTGCCGGGACCCGTGTCCCGCGGGAGTGATATATTAGTCGATCTCCCGCCTGGAACAGCGGATCGCGCGTGTCGCCGGCCGCTACATAAATCCGGGATGCCGGGAATTTTTATTGCCATTTTTTTCGCCGGCCAGATCCGTGTCGACGCGGCTTTTCCATTTATTATCCCAATTACGTCCCCCTCTTCCCGCTCGGACCGAAAGAGACCGAAAATTTACGATCATTGGCTCGCAAGAGCTGCCGGGAGGCGGATATAGATGGCGCATGGAACCCGTGCATGAGAAGTTAAATATTTGCTGTACAGCTTCTTCCATATTCTCCTCTTCCGTAGGCCTCTCCTCGAATATGCCTCTCAGATCCGCCAATTTTTTGCTATTTTTGTAAAAATACAGTTCTTATATATAACATATCAGAATAAACATTTTTTTAAATACTGTTGTATTTTGCTATTACTTTGTCGTTATTCATTATGAATATAATTAAACTAGTTAACTTTGTTAACACCACTAAAATTTATTTGGTAAAACCAACCGGTTTCAGAAACGACGTTCCTTCATCAGGGTATACTTAATACTAATTGAACTTTACAAAAATTATAAACAATCATACTTCAGTGTTAAGTGTCCAAACGGGGGTAAATAGTGGTGGGTGCGAAAGAAACAGGTGATAGGGTGAAAGGGAACATATTCAAGATAGGACTGTAAGTTAAATTTAACTTACTGAAAGGGAACATATTCAAGATAGGACTGTAAGTTAAATTTAACTTACTGAAAGGGAACATATTCAAGATAGGACTGTAAGGTAAATTTAACTGAAAGGGAACATATTCAAGATAGGACTGTAAGTTAAATTTAACTTACTGAAAGGGAACATATTCAAGATAGGACTGTAAGTTAAATTTAACTGAAAGGGAACATATTCAAGATAGGACTGTAAGGTTCTCATGTAACCCAAGAAAGCATGCATTAAGCAATAGAGTGGTCAATATGTGGAACAGTTTGCCTGAGGGCGTTGTGTCTGCAGCCAGTGTCAACCAGTTTAAGAATAGGCTGGATATTCAAATGAGAGACAGTGATATGGGCCTATCAGCTTAAGTTGTCTGTCAATTATCAATAATAATAATAGCTGCAGTCACGGTAGAGTGCCATCTATCAAATTTTTGCCTGACCAGTAAAGAACAATAGTCACTTGACTTTCTTTTTTTTATTATTTTATTTATTAACGCCTTCTAGGGTTTTTACAATAATCAAGGGAAGGTAAAATATTGAGACCAAGGATACCTACTGCCGGGATTCGTAATAACTTGCATATTTAAATTTACATATCCTATAGTATTATATAATCTATAATACGTCTCTATCTATAATATAATCTATCCTACGGTACAATCTATAATATAATATACAGGTTTATTTGGAAAACATTAATAACCTCGCAGGACTATATTCCTGCTTTGATTACAAATCGAAAATGTCCAAGCTATCATGACCTAATATCGACATGACATCGAAGTTTGCATTTTTTTTTCAATATTTCTGACTTAGTTTTTGTAAAACGTTGGACTATCATTGCATTAACTAATATCGATTACGAAAAATTGATTTGTTTCAATAAAAATTAATAAATAAAATGAAAAAACCCTGAAAATATTCCAATTATAATTCGAAGGTATTTATTTGACTTTTGTTAAAGGGAATAAATTTTTCATATTCGATATAAGTTACCGTAATGATAGTGCAACGTTTTACAAATAATAATTCAGAAATATTGAAAAAAAAATGCAAATTTTGATGTGATGTGATTGATATTAGGTCATAATAGTTTAAACATTTTCGACTCATAATCAAGACAGGAATATAGTCCTCCAAGGTTATTAATGTTTTCCAAATAACCCTGTATAATATACATCTTATGCTCTACAATTCTATACTACTTTTACAATAATTATAGTATTTGCTTTTAAAATCGGTCATCTTATTTATATTCTTCATGTTTTCCGGCGCCTAATCATATATTTACATTTACACCTCTGTACATTAGACAATTTTTTGCATACACTTTTTTCTTAACTGGTAATCATATTCTAGTTTGTTTTTTCGCCCACAGAAATGTTGTTGAAAAGTAAGTTATGTGTGAACGAGGAAAGGATGGTTAAGAAAATATATGAGGCGAGTGTTGAAGGCAACAGGAATAGAAGGCGTCCGCGAAAGACCTGGCACGATTAAAATGGCCCCGTTAAAAGCCGCAACAACCGTAGAACTTGTATGAGAAGATGTATGAATGTGGCTAAAGCAAAAGTGGTGTGCCAGGATAGAAAAGTGTGGCGCTCAATCCTCTCTGCCTAACCCTGCGGGGAAACGGCGTGATGGTTAGTTAGTTAGTTAGTTAAGTTACGTGTCCAAGAAATGCCCCACTGGTTATCTTAAATTGAGCTTCAAAACTTACGCAAGTTTTTTTCGGGACATTAGATAGAAGAATTGTTTTTTCAACTATTAGTGAAAAAACACGAATCGCAAGTCCTTAAGAAGTTCGCCGCAATTTGAAAAGCGATGATGTAAGGGCGTATTTAGGTGCTCGCTTGATTAAGCCCCAAAGGTGCTCGAGGCTGAATGAAATATTGGCAGATCACTCTTTATCCGCGGCCGCCCATCCGCGCAGCATCCCATGGTGCCGACGTTACAGTGCGGAAGGCACCATAATGCCCTAATTGAATATGTTATACCGTATACACACTCAACACTCTCGATTGTAAAGCAGCTCTTACACGAGGCAAAATAATAATAGTATTTATTCATACCTTATTTTTTTGAATTGTATTACACTTCGACTGCCTAACTAGGGATTACCTGTTTGAAGGCGGTCGACTATTTACACGATAATTTTTTTTAATAAAATAATTTGTATACATTACAGTAAATTTTTAAACGAACAAATATATGATAAACTAGCTGTGCCCACGCGGCTTCGCATGCGTAGATTTTTAGTACACTGTTTGGATCGTCATAGAACTTTTGCGAACCTTCTAGAACAGTCTCCTTCTAGAACTTTCAAGAAATTTATCAATTGTAAGGAACCTTCTAGACATACCGACAGATTCCGCCACTCAGTTTAGAACCTTATAGAACTTTCGGGAATTTTCTAGAAACTTCTCCTTCCAGAACTTTTTAGAGCAGGTTTTTCCGGAACCTTCTAAACTCACCGAAACAGTCGGCGCACCTATTCATAACAAAACAACGTGCTAGAAAGTACATTTTCGTCACCTACTCCCACATTACAAAATATTTACAAACAAAATTGCATTCTTCAACTTTACAACTTTATAACTTTATAAAAATTTACACAATAATAACGGATTGACCCAAATAGTATCATATAGCAGAAACATAACACTTGGTAAATTGAATATTCTTGTAATACATACCACTACTGCTCATTTTACATTTAGAGGTGTGAAATGGTTCAACAAATTACCTGTTAAAATAAGGAAGAAAAATTATGAGGCTTTTAAGAAAAATATTAAAAAATACTCTCAGAGTTAACAAATTTTTATTTTATTATACATGTAACCTAATAACTTATTACTTAATTGTGTATATTTTTTATTATATAATTCTGTGACGTGTTTTTTCTTTAATAATAGATAGTTTTAATTTAAATATTATTTTACTGCCTACTGTTATATAACTTTTCTTACAATTTTCAATTATTCTTCTCTTTACTGTATTCATTTTCTAAACAATAATTGCGCATTATTATATATTATGTTTTATGCTTATTATAAGTTTATTTTTACTGTCTCACATAATTGCATTATGATTATCGCATATTAATTATTATTTTCTTTTTTAAATGTAGGTACATCCAAGCATGTACTACTTATAATTATATATATTTTAAATTAAATAATACTCCTCTCCTACTCACGAGTTATATATATTACTCATGTAGAAGAGAAACACCATTGCAAAACTGTCACTATCTTTATTGTAAAAAAATGTATTTATCTATTAAATAAATAAATAAATTGTTATCACACCGGTTTCACTGAGATATCCGATAGTTGTCATTTATAGTCATACGTCTAATAGACTAAAATGAACCAGACGTGCAATGCAATTTGGCCAAATATTTCACGGATTAATCGAATGAAATTATAGTAGGTACGTTTAGTAAATGAAAACGGATAGCATTATTACTGATTTAGCGTTTATATTGTAGAGATTATTCATGATTAACATTATTGAATTGGGTGAAAAACATTATGTACCCCTATTTGAGTTTGATAATATTTTTATATTTCACTATTTAAGTTTCACGAGTAACAGAATTACTCAACACGTGAAGTATCAAACTACAAATATTTTTATGGATTAGGTATTGATAAAATGAGCTGATGTTACTGGTAGGTAAGGTTATTGAAAATGAATGAGTTTAATGACAATACCGATTGAGACTATCGTTGTATCCGGGGTAATATATAAAGTTCCGAGCATACGTGTGACAGACACATATGTGCAGAAACTCCAAATATTTTATGAATTGATTTAATGAATTTGTTATGCTTACGGTCTTATTATTATACCTATACGTTGAATGGTATAGATATAATAATAAGACCGATACAGACTATCGTTGTATCCGGGAAAAAATATAAATTTCCATGCATACGTGTAAAAGTCAAACAAATAATGCAGTAATTCTAAATCTTTTATGAAATAATTTAGTAAACGTGTAAACGTTGAATTGTGAAGGTATAATGATGATAAAACTGATACAAACAATTGTTGTATCCGGGGAAAAACATAAATTTCCAGACAAACGTGCAACAGACGTACGAATTATACAATAAAACAAAATATTTTTTTAATCTTTTAAATGGAATTGCATAGAGTAAATGTTGAATTGAGTAGATATTATGATGATAAAATCGATGCAAAGTATCGTTGTATGCGGTAGAAAATATAAATTTCTAGACATACATGTAACAGACGTACAAGTAATGTAGTAACGCCAAATATTTTATGAGCCGACTTAATGAAATCGTTGTATATCGAGTAATCGTCTATTAGGGTAGGTATAATAATGATAAAAACCGATACAAACTGTCGTTGTATCGGGGGATAAATATAAATTTCCACACAAAAGACGAATATACAATACAAACAATGTAGTAACTCCAAATATTTTGTGGACCGACTAAATGAAATCGTTGTAAATTGAATAAACATTTATCAGGGTAGGTATGATGATGATAAAACCGATACAAACTATCGTTATACCCAGGGAAAACTACAAATTTTCAAGCATACATGCAACAGATATAATAATAAAATTAAATAGAATAATAAAATAAAACCTAATATTTTTTAATTTACTGAATAAAATTGTTGTGCATTGAGTAAAAGTAGGATTGGGTAGGTTTAATGATGATAAAATCGATGAAAAGTAACGTTGTATGCGGGGAATCATATAAATTACCAGGCATACGTATAACAGACGTACAAACAATGTAGTAACTCCAAATATTTTATGAACCGACTTAATGAAATCGTTGTACATTTAATAAAAGTTTATTAGGGTAGGTATAATGATGATATAACCGATACAAACTATCGTTGTATCCGTTGTTAAATATAAATTTCCACACAAAAGACGAATATACAATACAAATAATGTAGTAACTCCAAATATTTTATGGACTGACTTAATGAAATCGTTGTACATTGAATAAACGTTTATTAGGATAGGTATAATGACGATATCACCGATGCAAACTATCGTTGTATCAGGGGATAAATATAAATTTCCACATAAAAGACGAATATACAATACAAATAATGTAGTAACTCCAAATATTTTATGGACTGACTTAATGAAATCGTTGTACATTGAATAAACGTTTATTAGGATAGGTATAATGACGATATCACCGATGCAAACTATCGTTGTATCAGGGGATAAATATAAATTTCCACATAAAAGACGAATATACAATACAAATAATGTAGTAACTCCAAATATTTTATGAACCGACTTAATGAAATCGTTGTACATTGAATAAACGTTTATCAGGGTAGGTATAATGATTATAAAACCGATACAAACTATCGTTGTATCCGGGGCTAAATATAAATTTCCCCATAAAAGACGAACATTCCATTATCCCGTGTACTGCAGGCACGCATGGTACCTAACAATAAAAATGTATGTAACAGAATGTAGCAACTCCAAATATTTTATGAACTGACTTAATGAAATCGTTGTACATTGAGTAAACTTTATTTGAGTAGGTATAATGATGATAAAACTGATGCAAACTATCGTTGTATCCGGGGTTAAGTATAAATTTCCCCACAAAAGACGAATATTCCATTTTCCCGTGTACTGCAGGCACGCATGGTACCCAACAATAAAAATGTATGTAACAGAATGTAGTAACTCCAAATATTTTATGAACTGACTTAATGAAATCGTTGTACATTGAATAAACGTTTATTAGGATAGGTATAATGACGATATAACCGATGCAAACTATCGTTGTATCGGGGGATAAGTATAAATTTCCCCACAAAAGACGAATATTCCATTTTCCCGTATAGAAAATATAAGGCACGCATGGTACACTAACTATAAAAATGTATGTAACAGACATATAAATAATGTAGTAACTCTAATTATTTTATGACCCGACTTAATAAAATCGTTGTACATTGAATAAACGTTTATTATGGTAGGTATAATGATGATAAAACTGATACAAACTATCGTTATATCGGGGGATAAATATAAATTTCCACCCAAAGACGAATATACAATACAAATAATATAGTATCTCCAAATATTTTGTGAACCGACTTAATGAAATCGTTGTACATTGAATAAACGTTTATTAGGATAGGTATAATGACGATATAACCGATGCAAACTATCGTTGTATCGGGGGATAAGTATAAATTTCCCCACAAAAGACGAATATTCCATTTTCCCGTGTACTGCAGGCACGCATGGTACCCAACAATAAAAATGCATGTAATGTATTAACCGTGGCAAACAAGATTTCCCTTCATGATGCCGTCGCCATTGTAGTGAAGTGGCAGCGCGCGCCTCCGCGAGCGGCGGACAATGGTTCGCTCCCGGACCGGCGCGGCATTATGCGCGCGCTCCGAGGGGGGGCGCCGCGCGGAGACCGAAACGCAAACATCGTTCAGGGGCCGATTGTTATTATTTTACTTTTGTTGCAATAATGAGGTGGAGTGGGTAGCGAGTACTTAGTGCTTGGCCTCTTGCAGGGGTCGGAAACCAGCAAGCACTGGGCGTGGCAATTAAAAAATATGTAGGTACTTACATTTATTTATTTATTTATCTTAACGCATAATGTTGTGTGGGCTAATATTTGATTACACTTAGACACATTGCATTCCATCTAATCATTTAAAAGTTTTTACAATAAAATTTTTGCACATTAGTTTAAACCTCCTTATATTCTCCGTGTTTTGAATTTCTTTGGCAGGCTATCGAAGATTTTTATACCTTTAAAAATACTCTACCTGTTTTCAAGTGTACTTATATGTTAAATTAAATAATTAAACCTGAACATAAGTATTTTCAATTTAGTAATTCATTTTAAAGATCGGTTAATATTTTAAATTTATTTTTCTTCAGCCATATATGTTGAAAACGGCCATATGGACATGTTGAAATTGGCCATATAGATATGTTGAAATCGGCCATATAGAAATGTTGAAATCGGCCATATAGAAAGTTTGAAATCGGCCATAATATAGAAATGTTGAAATCGGCCATACTGATATGTTGAAATCGGCCGTACAGATATGTTGAAATCGGCAGTAATGTACAAGATACCCTATACAAAGTATCTGGAATACAAAAGCAAAATAATTTAAAACAAGTATTTCAAATACCAGATACAAATAACTTTCTGGAGTGGTATCTGAAATACTAGATACAAAATACGTGTCTTCCAAATACTTTTTAAAGATAAAATCCTTTTGTAAGAAAACACATTTTATTGAATGTAAGTTTATTTTTTTACGTGAATTATTTACGAATAAATCGCGTTGATCGCGCAAGTGTGACAAAATAAACTATTATGTTTTTAAGGTTTTAATTGAGACTTAAGTAAAACCAGTTCTTCAAACATTTTGTCACTCATTTTTCTTCGATGAGGTCTCATTATAGGTACATCATTGGAAAAAGTATCTTAGCAATCTTAGTATTTACAAAATATTTACAAAATACTAAGATACCAAAAGAATGAATCTAACTAAATACAAGATACAAGATGAATATTCAAAAAAATATTTCAGATACAAGATGAAAATACGTATTTTGTATCTTGTATCTGTATTTCAAATACTTGTATCTTATACGTATGTTGAAATGGCCATATAGATATGTTGAAATCGGAATAACAAATGCAACCATGCGCTCGCCCACCAATAGTGCTAACCCCTCGAACGCGGTGTTTACCTTTGCCTTGCCCATCCGTTTATATACATAGTTTGTCTACGCGCGTACGCACAAACGCGGTAAAATGGTGTCTGAACTCGATACCTTTCGGTGATCAGTCCTGCCCGACTTCGTGCACAAAGTACCGGGCGTATCATTAAAACAGCGCACGTGCTCGTAATTACACGTGATGGGCCAGCCAGTAGGTCCGCGCGCTTTTAACTGGATGAGTCTTGCGATACCAGAAGTATTGGATCCGGTTACTTTTGTTCTCGTTTGTAGTTCGTTCATTTTTGTAGACGCTTAATTCAATTCAATTTTTATTAATATTCTTATATATCAAAGTGTCGAAATTAGTTACCGATTTATTAATAAGTGATTGATTATTTCATTAAATTGACAGATACCTTACACGAATTCAATTAAAACAAGATTCTTGACATCACACTATTTCGCAATTCATCACTGGTCTATAAACTCTTTATTATCGCTGGGTAACACAATAATTGAACAAAACAAATTTTGTTCAATTATCGCACAAAAGTAGGCACGCCACTTAATTATCTGCCACTTGCTTTACACTGGTTAACTAATATCGGTAGAAACGTCACTCATCACTCTATATCACTTTATTATTATTTTGTAGATAATTCTAGAATGCTTTAGACTGTTCTATAGCATTCTATAGTCTTGATCCAAAGTGACATATTACAAGGGATTCGGACAGTGCGCAATTCCTTTTGCTTACCATTTCGTTACAATACGTGTAATAATATTTTTTTAATATATAGGTCTATTAACAAAATATTTAATTGAAACAAAATGATTTTCAAGCGTTAATTAGAGTGTAGGTACGTTAAAAATAAATTGGAAAAATATCAAATGTACCTACATGAAAAAGAACATTGCTGAATATTCCACTTTAAAAATACCGAGGTATCATTACCAGCTGTAAAATCTATGTGTACTGTGTCATGGAAATGACTGTAGATGTCTCTAGTATAGTCTATACGAAAATATGAAAGAAACTAATTTAGAACATGTATACAACACTAAAAAGTTTGTATTGTGTGGATGTTATTATAATGATGTTTATAAGTCTTACGGTGGAATTGGTGAACGTTACATTACGTAACCTATAAAAAAAAAGCTATGCGGAAAACTTATATTCCATACACGTTTTTCATATAGCTTCGTCTCTGTTACACATCTATAATTTACTGGACTCAAACAAAGTTTCTTGAACTCGGTCGGCTATAAATTACACAAGCTTCGCTGCCGCACAGTCTGTTTGTATTTTGACAAGTGAGTCAAGACCACAGAAAGCGAAACCAGAGACAATAAATTAAGAGAGTACCTACCAACCGAGCATTCAATAGTGAGTAAAGTGTTCAACAAATGTGCGAATATTTTGAAAAGACGATTATGTATGTAGTAAGTATTTCACACTCAAGATTAGTGCGAAATTGCGTGCTCCAATAAAATTTGTGTCCAGTAACTTTTGTAACAAACAAAATCTTTAGTAAATTTAAACTGCTTGGTTTGTCACCCAATGCCATGATCTCGTGAAAATACATTTAATTCGTCCGTCATAAAGAAGTGTTACTTTAACGCAAACCACCTTTCCTTAAAAATGTCCTACGTAAATATTATATATTATTATTAAATATTAGAAATTACATCATACGATAGAGTTAATAATACATTTCAAAATAAAAGTATCGAAGAGACATGTTTTATAATTTAAATAAAATTACTCTGAAAACATCGAAACTGATTCCCAAATCTTATTTTCATTACAAGCTGAAACAACCCGAAATTTATCAAGTATGTGATCTTCTTAGAAGCCTCCTCCCTCCCCCGACCCTCCCTGTGAAAGGGGGGTAGCTGTGGTGAAATATATCCCCGGAATTATGACATTTCTCATAAACAAAAGGGAAAATAAAGATCCTCTAAGATCCTTAGCCCGGAGGAAGTGGAAACACACAAATCTCCATAAATGTATGAAGATACAAGGTAATCGGATATATCAGCAGCTCTTCAACTTTTGTATCTTATTTTTTTCTTTCCTGTTATGTTTCCCGGATTGATATCATTAATAACAATACGATACAGAGAACACCTAATGTTTTAGTATTTCCTTCATGATCATAAAACATCTGGAAATATATTTTTTGGACATAAACTCGACAGCTGCGGACTCACACTATTAAACCGATCTTTTTTACTAAACGAGTTGTCGAGCGAATTATTTCAACTAGTGGTACGTTTAGTACGATTAGTTTAAAAAACGAGTGAGCCTTACAGTTGTCGCATGTGATGTGTAGCGTTTGACATCTCACAATTAAAAAGCTAAGTATATAAATATTTATTACAATACTTATTAATTATTACTCACTTTCATTATTTATCAATGATCTGGACTTTTTTCAGACACTTATTATTAAATATTAATTTAAAAATCCATGTTTATTAATATATATATTTATTTATTAGTAAATCCGTGTAAAGAAAATGTGTATGCATTTTTTAATATTATATTTTGCCGCACTGTGAGCTGTCAGTAAATAATTTTGGCGATGTCTATAACAAACCTTCTTCACTTTAAAAATTATGTATTAGGGCACCTATCTTAAAGCTTGGCGCTTAAGTGATCACTTTACACAACATAATCTATTAGTCAGATTATTCAGATTCAGGAAGATCATTAAATAAGTCATTTTCACGTTTACATAAACGCCTGCCTATATTTATGCTAGTTACACACAAATACACAATGACTATCTTGAGGTAACCAAATGACTAAGTGATAAATAAATAAGTGATGCGCATGAGTGGATTAACGAGATTCTCATCTGCCCCTAAACACCAGGAACATATTTCAAACAATATATGGCTTACAGTATTTAACATAGCTGCCCAAATCTAAATATAATACTTTCGTTGTCTGTCTGTCCTGTTACTTCCTGGAATTCACGGCAAAAAAATAACAAAATTACACGGCTGGAGAAAGACTCGAACCTCGGATTCGTGGACGACAACGCTGCAATTAACCGACGTAGCCACCACTGCTTCTCCATGGCACGTCAAAAATATACTAAAAATATTACACATTGTAAGAGAAGGGCTTATCTAATAATCAAACCGTTAATTTACGCCCCCTACGTTCGATGTTTGACAGGCTTTTTATTATGTATAATAAATAACACATTAAATTTTGTTCTGCAATTTTTCTAGTTATTATTAAAGTTGGAATGAAATAAAGTGACCATACCTATTAAAAAGTTAATTATATTTTTAATTATTGTATTGTCTTTTTTTAAATGTTTTTGGAGGCCGATTAACTAATTAACTATCCATCACGCCGTATCTCCGCATGGGTATGCAGAGAGGATTGAACGCCACACTCTTCTATCTTGACACACCATTTTTGCTTCGGCCACATTCATACATCTTCTCATGCAAGTTCTACGATTGTTGAGGCTTTTAACAGGGACATACTCAAATACTTGTAGTATCTGATCTTGCCAGGTCTTTCGCGGACGCGCTCTATTTCTGTTGCCTTCAACACTCGTCTCATATATTTTCTTAACCATCCTTTCCTCGTTCATACGTTCTATATGACCAAACCATCTCAGCACTCCCTTCTGTATTATATTTACCACACTACAGCCAGCGTTACATTCACTTTTTAGAGGCTTCGTGCGTTTAAAGTGCCTTAAAACTATTTCATGTAAACAATAACTTCATCATCATCATCATCATTCTTGGCACTACAACCCTTGGTGGGTCTTGGCCTCTTCAATAATTTTCCTCCACTCATCTCGGTCTAGTGTCAGCTCTCTCCAGTTTCGAAGCTCTAAGGCAGAGATATCTTTGAGGACGTTGTCACTCCATCTTAGTTTCGGCCTTCCTAAGCTCCTTCGCCCTATTGGCCTTGAGTTCAGCAGGGACTTTTGTGCTTGATGCTCGGACATTCTCTCCACATGACCCAGCCACCGAAGTCTTCCCAGTTTTATAAATTTTGTGACGTTTGGCTCCTTAAATAGAGTATAGAGCTCAAACAATAAATTATAAAAACAATTAATTGAATGTTTCGGCGTTAACTTTGTGGAAATCCATTATGAACAAATGATGAAATAAAACAATGAACTTCGTTTTTTTCCACCTACATTTGAGCACTTGTTTCACTACATATTTCGGAAACGTCCGTTTCCTTCATCAGGTGAATCAGTCTTAATTCAGGTAATTAATTGTAGGTAAAATTAAAAAAACAAAAGTTTTTTTAATTTTACCTACACGCATTTCGCGTAACGTTCGTCGGCCGGTAAGCGTGTGAGGTAAGGCTTTGAGGGCAGAAAAAGGTTCTGCGGCGGGGAAATATTGAAGGCTGCTGGAGATATGAAATATGTCGGGGGCGGAAGACAAATGGGCACGTCTTTCGGCGGTGAGATTCCTTTCAGCGGGAAATTTATGTGTGGCCGTACGTTTCTCTATATCAAAAGGTGATTTTTTTCAAAGGAAAAAATGTGTTTTTATCATTTCGGAGAAATTTTCTCCGCCCTACAGGGGCACCGCGAACACGCCTCACTTTAATGTTATTTAATAAACAAATTTTTGAACATAAATTATGTATTTATTTGCATATATACGGCTCTAAAGCCTTTTACGTTGTAATTTGCACAAAGTTGGTAAACAATATACAGTAGAAATAATATATAAAAAAATACAAATGTCAATATAAATGTAGAATTAAAGGAGAAAATAAAACAATAACAGTAATTCGAAGAAATTAGAAATATAAATAATCATTTTACACAATACATACGTCAATGAAATTGAATTTAAAAATAGTGATTATATATAATAGGCGATTCAATAGGCCATATAATAAATTATAGATGAATAAATAAAACGATAAATATTAATTCAATGAAGACAATATAGAGTAAAAATATTTTTAGAAATAATAATTACATAAAAGGCGAGTTAACCAAAAAATATATATTTATGCGCGTATATGTTATATTTCTGCATTAACCCTGCTATTAACAAAAATATTGGTTAGGACCTTTTTTGTAACTATGCAATGTAGCATTCCAAATATCTATTTCAGTGTATTTATTGCCTAAATGTTGTATTCTAGATATTGGCGAGTTCCTTTGTGCGGATGAATCATTGACAAAGATAAGCAGAAAAAAATTATAGATGGCTTCTTCTTCTTCTTTCTTGCACTGTCGCAACTCATTGTCTAGGTAGGCTGTTGGGGTCAGCTCTTCTCGTTCTCAGGCTGTATCTTCTTCGGTTCTTGGTGTCGCTTTTGGAGCATTGAGTCATCCAGGTTTTCTTTGATCTTCCTCTAGATGACTGCTGATTGAGCTCCATAGACATTTCCTGCTTTATCTTGTGGTCTAGTAGTCTCCGTCTTATCTCTTACCTCTTAAATTATAGATGTTTCACAGTTTATGTATGTGGGAAAGTGTGTATGGACTGACGTGGATGTTGAAGGGTTGTTGTTGCTGCTGGCTTAGGTGATCACTTTACACAATACAACATTCACCGATTCCACCCAAGAATGCTCACACATCTACCAAATATCTGTATACAAGAATATTTTAAGATTTTCACGGCCAGTCAGAATCTTCTGGTTTTGTCTTCTGTGGTATTATGCCGTGTTTTTACGACCATTCTGGCCGAAGTTTCGGATCCCATTGCAGTGTCTATCATCAGGGCTGATGTGCTGTTGTGAGTGTTAATACTTACACACAACACTAACACTCACAACAACACTATGATGATGGACCTGCACTCACTCTAAGTAAAAATTAATTCCTAAATTGTTTTTATTGGTTTGCTTTAGTCTGAATATTATTTACAATTTATTTTATCTATTTTTTTTAACTCATAATTTTTTATTTATTTATTATTCATTATTTATCATTAATTTATCGTAAAAAGTGTATTGTGTAATTATACAATATTCAAAATGTTCACAAAATGTTCATACTTTGTACTCTAATGTCAATCTAGGACCAAATATTTGGTTCATTAATGACGTCTGTTTGCTAAAAAGTAAAAAATAAAAATAAAATTAGTGGCGGAAATTTTTACATAAAAAATTATGTATTTTGATAAGAAGGTTTGGTTATTTGGTTGAAAACCAAATATTACTTTCGAAATAAATTTTTTTTCAATTTGATTCTTCTAAATTTTTTTTATAACGCTCATTAAATTGGATGAGGAACGTAAACCTTATTACCTTAACATGAGTTTAATTATAATTTTATATTTTATTAATTAAGTTTTTATAGTAACAGAATTTCTCATCGACGGGTGAAGTATTAAAGTTTATGCCTACATCACGTGTCGATGATTCTGTTACTCTCCAAACATGAATATTAAAATAAGAATTTTATGTTCCGACAATCTGGCAAATATATGGAAAAAAATTTACCCACCATTATAAAAATTCTAATAATAGTGGGTGAAATTTTAATTAATTAGGCCATTTTTATTTTTGCTGTGTCTAGTGGGTTTAATAACACAACTATAAACCCACTAGATACACAGAGATCCATTAAATATTACTCCGCAATTGTATAACAGACTGCCAATAAAAATAAAACATACAACTAATAGGATAATATTTAAGAATTACCATACAAAATGGATAAAGGTGTTAGGGCATCGAAGACATAAGAAAAGAATTAACGACGTTAATTCTTAATTAACGTTATTTTTCCTAAAAAATCTCGAAATCATATAAATTACAGTACATTATGCATTAATTTTTTTTTAAATATTGTTGTCTTTGCTTTTATACCCCACATAATATGCTGTTGTAAGAATTAAATTAAAGTAAAAATTAAGTAACACATTTTAAACAATGTTGTTGTATATCGTGGCCACCTCGACGCAAATCCATTAATAATATTTTTCTAATTAATATTGTCGAGCGGAATTTTTCAGTGTTCGTGTACTGAAAAAAGTATTTATATATAAAACCCTCCCCCCAGCCACAAAGGCCGCGCATAAATGTCTTTAAGGAGGTATAAAGGTCCTATTTATCCTGAATCATATATGAGGCAGTAAGTAATATGTCTCTTCCCGGAACCGCTCCCTCTGTAATAGACTTAGCATTGATATATCGCATTTCCGGGCGAATATCTCCTTAATAAAGTATGTAAAGGACCTTTCATCTCCCGATTCCTAAATCATATTATTGTGTATATTTATAAGGATGTCAAAATTGCTCGAGAATCAACAGGGTGGAAAATAAGCCGCGATGATACAATCCGGCGGAAGCACCAGTGAGATATCTTTTTATTTTTAAGTAAATGAAGTAAATCGCTTAGAATGATCTTCTTTGAAATCCTTTATATTAACTTCATTTCTTGTGACAAAATTAACACACTTCCCGGCATCCAATCGAGCTGAAATTTTTCACATTGACTTGTTGTCGATGACAATGCATTCTTACATACATTTGGGGTCACACATAAACATTCGCACACAAACAAATGCAAATTTAGTTCAGTTTCAGTGCCGATAAATCGGCGTTTATTAGCTTAATAACTTTTATAACAGCTTGCATCAAAACATAATTAATGGTAAGAAAGTTTGCAGAGTTTAAGAATAAGATAGCAACAAATACAATATGCAATTTATTGTATGTAGGCCTTTATCGTTACCTGCTCGCTAGGTATCGCTTGCCCAACGTAACTTGGCGTGCGGCGAATTTTGAACTAAAACCCGCCCACCCGCACCCGGCGGTAACCCCTCGCCCTGTCATTCAGTTCATTCTCGTCTTTGAGCGCGAGCTGTGTCATCTTGATTGCCAATATACACTGAATTATTATGTCCAAAACATCCTAAACAGTCCGGGATGATGCAAGAACAATTGCCGATGAAGTATGAAAGTTTTGCGAATCTGAAAAAGCAAATAATGTACCGATATTACCGTCTGACGGTTTGACAGATAGAACAGCCGCCATTACTGCATGGTTTCTTTAGTGCTGCCCGACCAAATTTCTGTATTTAATACGACACCGGTCACCAGACATTCTATACATTATGTACTGTGTAATAAATTTACACCCTGACAACTTCTTTTACGCGACAGCGACGCCCTCCCTCGCACGCCTAGTTATAGTGGTACGTCTATACATAAAAATACCTACTCTGTGGTAAGTAGCCATTCTATTCATTGAGACTCCATTTAAATATTTAATTTCATGGTGGCGTTATTAGAAGAATAAAAAAATAAATAAACCAGAATATTCTGTAAAATGACAGCAAATACAATAAAATTTAAACCGGGACCTCGCATATAAAGGATTTATAATGAAAAATATGTTTTTATAATTTTTTAAAATCCTTTTTATTAATTTCTCGTGGAAAAATCTTAAGGTAAACATTAACACACTTCCCGTCATAGAATCGTGCTGAAATTTAAGCACATTGACTTGATGTCGATAGCAATGCGATAACATATATTTGGGGTCACGAATACACACAAGCACATAAAGAATGCAAATTTATCTCAGATGTTCGGGCGAGTGCCTACTTTCTGATACCATTCTCAAACTATTTAAATCATGGACACTTTAGAATTTGTCTCCTTATTTAAAATTGCTACAAAACAAAAGCTGGTTGTTATTCTATAAAATGATTTTGTTTGTTGTGAATTAAAAAAGTGAAAAAATTATTAAAATTCAGAATTGATGTCTACTACATATTATATGCGAGCTATAAAAGCAGAGGCAGCAAAAAAAATTGAATGCTGTCATCGAGGATTACTAATTAATGATGTACTGAATTCGAGATTTTATAAGAAAGATAACCTATAAATTTATAGATACATAAAATCTAGAATTCAGTAGATTTTAAATGAGTGCTCATCGGTGACTGCATTCAAAACATTTTTTTTTGGGTATTGTTGCCTTTGCTTTTATACCCCATATATTAGGTCCTTACATATGAAATTGGCGTTTAGTATGGGAGGAACATAAAGCCGATTTTATTTTTATTTTAATATATTTATTTAATCAAAGTATGTACCATTGCTATCTATGCACTTTTGCCATCTCATAGGTAGTTCATCGATCCCTTTACTAAAAAAACCATTCGGACGGGAATCAATAAAATCTTTGAAGGCGGTTTGGACTGCCCCATCGGAGTTGAATTTTTTCCTTTGCAAGAAGTTATCCAAATTTCGAAAAAAATGGTAATCTGTTGGGGCAAGGTCCGGAGAGTACGGTGGATGTCTTAGACATTCCAATTGAAGCTCCTCTAATTTGGTAGCCGTCTGTTGTGCAGTGTGTGGTCTAGCGTTATCATGAAGCAGCAGTGGCCTAGAGCGATTAACCAGCCTCGGTTGTTTAGCAGCTAGCTTTTCCATCATGGTTTGCAGTTGCTGACAATAGACATCTGCCGTAATCGTCTGGCCAGATTTAAGAAAGCTGTAGTGAACGACACCAGCACTAGTCCACCAAACGCTCACAAGTAACTTTTTTGGAGTCAATTTTCGCTTGGGGCATGGTTTGGCTGGTTCGGCAGGGTTCAGCCATTGCGATGAGCGCTTCCGATTATCGTACAGGATCCACTTTTCATCACAGGTAATGATTCGATTTAAAATCCCTTCATTATTGTGCCGGTTGAGTAATGCAACGCAGCAGTCAACGCGCGTTTGTTGATTTGCTTCACTCAATTCGTGAGGTACCCACCTTTCAAGCTTTTTCACCTTACCAATTTGCTTCAAGTGGATTAAAACAGTTTTATCACTAACACCGCAGCCTGCAGCTAACTCGGATGTGGTTTGCGATGGATCCGCTTCCACAATAGCCTTCAATTCTTTATTATCAACTTTGGTCTCCGGCCGTCCACGGGGCTTGTTCCGCAGGTCGAAATTTCCAGAACGAAAACGTTGGAACCAAAAACGCACTGTGTTTTCTTTTGCGGCACCGTCGCCATACACATCATTAATCCTTCGAGCCGTTTCTGCAGCACTGGTGCCACGGTGGAACTCGTACTCGTAAATAACGCGATATTTCAAGTTTTTCATTTTGTAAACTGAGTGACGCAAAGAAAACAATTGAGGAAAAAACAAATGAATTAAAATTTTCAAAACAAAAATACATGAGTAAATAGCTGTATAAATTTGGATTTGGAATTCCTAACCAAAGAGAAGATATTTGAGATCAAATTTGCCAGTACTGCAAATCGACAATTTCATATGTAATGACCTAATATTATCTATTAAGTATTGTAATGACATTAAAATCTTAACGAGTTTCAGTGAGTTTCATTTTTGAGGTGAGTGTGTAAAAAAGCTTCAGTTTCCATCGTTTATAATAATTATAAAGTATTCAAATGAAAACATTATTTTTATGGGTTAATTTGTTCTTCTTCTACTGCTTTAACACAATAAATTATTCCTTAGCTAGGATACAGTACATCTTCCATGTCACGTGTGTAGAATATACTCTTGTGTAGAATATTCTACATATAATCCCGCCACGGCGGGAGACAAAATGAAACACTATACATCGATTAAACCTTTTATTAAGTACAGAGATTCACTGGACACAAGCTTAGAATGTAAAATATTTATATTGATAATGCCCCCATAAGGCGAAACGCGCCTAAGAAAATTAAAAAGGTAGAAAGAATTTAATCGTTGTATTTTTTTTCCAATTTTTTTTGTTTTTATATCAAAATGTGTGATTATGGAGTTCTACAAACTTATCTCAGAAACAATCAATTCGAATGGACTATATCCGAAACATCTATAGTCCTTCCCGTGACATATATATGGCAATAACAAAAAGCCAAAATATTTTTTGAACAAAATTACTGCAAATAGTGATGTACATACATAACACCAGAAATAGGAATAGAATAAGATTACCATTTAAGAAAAAAGTATATACACAGAACTGTCTAATGTACAGAGGCGTAAAAATATACGATGAGATGCCAGAAAGCATGAAGAATATAAATAAGATGAATATATTTAAAAACAAATGCTATAATCACTGTAAAAATAGTGCAGAATTGTAGAGCATAAGATTTATTATTAATTATAGATTGTAGCATACATTAGATTAGATGTAATTGTAAATGTGTTGGTTATCATGGATTGTATATAATAAGGTAATAGATTTAAGAATATAAAATGTTAAATACTAGTTAATATTTATTTATTTATTCATTTAATATAACATTACATTAAATTACATTACAAATATAATTATACAATAATAATTTATCATACAATCATATAATAAAATATGTAACTACCCAACTAGGCTGGCCTGTTTTAGGGAAAGTTATATATTTCATTTTAAAACACAATATTCGACTATAGGTACTCATTAGTATATATAATTAATTAATGATTTAGAGTTCAAGTAAATTAGTACATTATAAAAATTAATACATTAGTCTAACAGTTGTTTTCCAAATGAGATAAAAAAATTATAAATATTTAAAACGAAGAGAAAAAAAATATAATTATAATACTCATTTACGTAAGAGTTTTATTTTATAATTTCCATTAATTTCTTTTCAGTGTTTTCTCTACCCATATTGAAAAGAATGTCAAATAGGTTTACTCTGAATTTTTTGGTATTACTGCTGATTTGAATATTTTTACTAATTAGGTTATATATTCTAGGAGCTTGGAAACTGAATATACAATGTAATATTAAGTAACTTAAGAAATAAATTTAAAAAATAATAATATAAAAAAAATGACATAGTATAAATAGATAAAAAAATACTTGTTAGTACTCACTTCTTAAGAGGGGGTCGATTCATGAAAACTGATCGCATAAAAACACTAGCAGAGTACTCAGAGTTAATAAAGCACGGTTAGAGGAAGTAACAAAGGACGGTTAGCATGGCGTGTATTGTGTCCGGGGCCCCCCACCGGTGTATGGAAGTAACGCGAAGCGAGCACCTACTAACGAGTATCGGGTATCCGAATGATGACGTCATCACTGGTAGGGGATGACTAAATGATGAGATGATGGGCAGAGAGACAATCGGACGATTGGTGATTACTTCGCCGATTTGTAGCTATTTTCTGTCATGGTACACCGAGGGTTAACCTTTCCCATACGGTGCAAATCGAAAAGCGCATTCAAGTGTGAAAATTTTATATTTTTAACCTATATTAATCATTACCTGTTCGTACCTGGTGTTGCGCGGATTGAGGATTAAGTTGAAAATATTTGTTTTGCAATGCCTCTAATAAAAACAATGTTTCCATATAATCAAGGCTGGAAGGGATAGGATGTCTAGGGAAGAAATATGGCCTATTTTTTCCGTCGGGAATATGTATGTAAATTTTGAGTCCGATCGGTGGAACGGTACAGATTTGCAGTGAAAATATATCAGGGGGAAGGGAAGGGGCAAAATGGAAGGAAATAAATGTTACTCGACGGGTCTAAAGCATAAGCTTGCAAAACTTGAGACGAATCAGACAAACGGTGTAGATTTGTATGGAAAACAGGCGACAGACATTGAAATTTATTGATTTAAAAAAAAATAGAAGGGGGTCCTTTATAAAAAAATCCTTCCGTGGTGCTATAGAGAATGGATTTTCAAACAGTTTACGACTTGGCGCATGCAAATTGGATGTATAGTTTTTCTGATATGCTGTCAAACAGGTTGAAAAATACACTTTTGAGAAAAACGCGTTCAAAGTTTTGCTGAAGGATAATTCAACATACAAACAAAAAAAATTAAACCGCTGTATCTCCGTCAATTATACAAATTTTTGTTTTATTATTATTAATAAAAAGTATTAAAATGTTATACATGTCTCTTGTCCGGAGCCAATTAGAATATTGCTCATCAGTTTGGTCTCCATATTATAATGGGCATATAGACAGTATTGAGCGTGTCCAACGCAAATTTCTCAAATACATTAACTACAAGTTAAACATACCAATACAAAACATAGAATACAATTACATATTGAAGAGACTAAATTTACTCACATTATATGATAGAAGAAAAATTTATGATATAGTTCTTCTTTACAAAATTGTAAACAATATGTTGGACAGCCCTGACCTTGTGGCATGTATCGAATATAATATCCCTTCCACACATAGAACGCGACAAATTGTCACATTCCATCGCAACAATTGCAATACTAACTATCATTCAAATTCTGTGATACACAGAATATTGGGAACTTGTAATGAATATGGTTGCATGATTGACATTTTCGTCGACAGTCTGGAGAAAGTAAAGTTCACACTTAAAGAGGCAATACTGCTTCGTTACTGACTTCAGCTGTTAATATGTAATGGTGGGTAATATATATTTTTCGTACACATTGCCGCTTTGTACTTTATATTTATAATTTCTGTACACATGTTTTGGTGCTATTCCTGGTACTTTTAATAATTTGCTACTTGTAATTTATATTGTTTAATGTATGTTCTTTTTAATTTTATGATATATTTTTTTATGTAAAAGCCTATACGCATTGCTGCTCGTTACCTACTCTACATTTTTAATTTTTATACTCATGATTTGGTGCTATTCCTGAAACTTTTAATGTATGTGCTTTTTGAAATTTATTTTATACTCTTTATGTAAAAGCCTAATGGGCGTAAACAAATAAAAAAAAAAAAATAAAAAAAAAAAAAAAAATAAAAAAAAATTCTTTGAAATATTAGGTTAGAGTATTTTTATAAAATGTATCTTTCAGAAAATGAAAAAAAAAATTACAAAAAGTATTTTTTTACAGTGGTCTGTGGCGTTAATATATTAACAGTGATATTCACATAATTAGTGATAATATCAACTCATCTGTGTGTCGTTTTCTGGAAAACTCTGCCGTGTATATCTGACCTCTCTGGCTGATTGCAGGGTCGATCGCGCAATAATGTATAGCCTATGTCCGCTCTGAAAGTCCATCCTCCCTTATTATTTAAATTTTATTTAAAACAAACAATAAAATTATTTCATATTATACGTCATATTTACATACACCCATAATACCACTGAATAGGTAGGTACTATAATATATTATTATTGTCATTGATACCCAAAAATATCACAGTGCTCCAAACAAAAGACTTTTGGAAGGGGGCAGGGAATACAAGAAGGGGAAGCACAAAACAGAAGAGCACGCAGCGTCATTGTTCGAACATCACTTGTCAGAGGTCAAAGATTACTTTGGGTACTAATGCGTTCGGGAAAATGGAAAATTAAACAAAACTAAAAAAATCATATTAAAACCCCAAAAATTCTATCAATGTAAAATCATGTAAAATTTTTTGTCATGTCATATTCGGCATCGGAAATCTACATGTTATTTTGGCAGTCATTGCTTTATTCACTGCTTGCAAGAAAAGCTCAAGACTAGTCGAATCAGCTAGAGTCTAGCGGCTAGACTATTTCTATGTCAAAAAATTGAAACTTTCATATTATTATTTAAGACCCTGAGTCGACCAATACTAGAATTTAATACAGTTGTATGGAGCCCTCATCATACAGTTCACATGAGTAATATCACAGTATACTAAGAACAGTAATACCTCTTCATACCCTTTTGAATGTGTGCGTGCGTGCTCGGCGCCGTGTACGCACGCACTGTGACGCACACATTGACATAGAATATGGAGGCACAAGGCGGCGGCAGTAAGGGCCGTGCCTTCGGTGCCATTCGCGCACGCAGCCGCCGCTTTAGAAAAAAATGCACTTCCTCAAAAAAATGCCCTTTTTTATGTTTGTGGTGCTTTACTAAAAAGGTGTATTGATTATCACAAATACTGTGAGTTTTTAAAAGTCTACATTGATGTTAATCAGCGTTCTTGCAATTTAAGTGCAGAAACTAGGTATACTAATTACAGAAATTTTCGTGTTTCGTACGCTACGAGTTAAAAGAAACGGAGTAAAAATAAAGTGATAACCCTAGCGTCAATGCAAGAGTAGGCTAATAACTCGCCGACAAGCCGGAGATAAACTTCTGTTCTGGGTGTACTGTAGTAATATACAGAAAGTTCAAAATAAGTTTCTTAGATTTATCAATTATAAACTTAATATGCCTTCAAGTAACATTGATTACAACGTTCTTAGATCTTTTAGCTATCTTGATAAACTAGAGACTAGAAGAATAGTGACGGACTTTCTCTTTTTACATTTACCAATAAATGGTACTATCGACTGTCCTCAACTACTAGAACGTATCTGCTTGCGTGTTCCGTTTCGCATAACTAGAAATAATGCAGGTTTTGCCGTGGAAACTGCAGCTACTGACTACTTCTTCAATTTCCCAGTGCAAAGGCTTCCTAGACTAGCCAACAGATACGAGCAACTGAACGTCTTTGCCAATAACTGTATATTATTCAAACATATATTAAAAGGTGTATTGAAAGATTACTAGTATTTGTCGAATTGGACTTAAATAATTGATTTGTATTTGTATGTACATTTTTTATTATATTATGACTTTCAGAGCTTGTGCTATATCTTTTCACTCTACATTATTACTTTTTTTATTTTTGAATTTCTATTATATAATTTTTTTCTTGTGCTTCTGCTTTTTATATACCTTCTTGCTTTTTTACTTTATATTATTTTTAACTTTATTTATTTGTATCTTTATTTTAAGTATTTTCTTTCCAGTCTATGTCATTATTATGTTTACATGTTATTTTTTTCTTCAAACTATATATTCTGTTAATGTACACTTAACTATCTGTTTTGAAAGCCCTATAAGGCGTTAATAAATAAATAAATAATACACAAGAATTAAAGGGAAAACCAGCATGACCGAGAAAATTGTCTACTATTGATTAATTAATAATCAACAAAAAAGTGATCCTCCGTGAAAAAATCGAAGTGAGCGTTGTATATACAACATTTTTATATTTTAGTACATAATCATTAGTCAATCAAAAGTTTTCATCATAATTTTTTTAAACTCCTTTATATTCACATGATCAAGGCAAAAATATAGTCCTGCGAGGATATTAATGTTTTCCAAATAACCCTGTACACCTATAACGCTGTTGAATTCCATATAAATAATTAAAATTCCAGATAAATAATACATCAATAATTGCCAAAAGAGAAGGACGTCATTTCAGTATAGTTTAAGATATTTTTGACCGTAAAATTTAATTTTTATAATGGTTATTAATATTAAGGTGTGCTAAAATCAAAAAAGCTTTTGCCATCAGAAAATATGGGTAAATGAAAAATAATTTTCTTCTCACCGGAGGCTTTGCAGATAGACTCTTTGCGTTTCCGATTGATCGGAGATCCAGATCCTTTCACTTGAACGCAACAAGGACCCGCTTCAACGCCCTCTGTCTTGTTGCTTCTGTTTCAATACAGCCTGGTGTTATGGTCTGATGAGGGAGGTACCGGGTGATCAAACTGCTGCTCAAATAATATCGTATTTACCTAAAATAATATCGTATTTACCTAAAATGATTTTTTACATTTATTATATCTAGCGGTAATTAAGCATATTTAGGAAAACGAATTTATTTATTTAATTTATTTATTTATTAATCAAGGCCCTAGTGGGCTTTTACAGTACAATAAAGTTGCAAGGGTTAAGGTTGTTATTACGGTCGTTAGACATATTCAACTGTAAATATTTTATACGAATCGTATGTTTTTCCGAGAACCTTTACCCGCGGAGGTGGAGGTCGGACTGATTACTGCTATCGCGGGCGTAAAGATCGTCCTCCTGATGACGTTGAATAAGCATTCAACGAAACGTGGAGAATCGTTTCTCGGAAAAACATACGGTTCGTATAAAATATCCGCAACTATTTACAGTTAAATAAAGTTGCAACAATTTTTATGTACGTAAAAGAAAACACTTTGTTAAGTAAATAATTAAAAAATAATAGAAATAAAACATATTTAACAGAAATGAATAATATAAAATGAACAATATAAAATAAATTAACGGTAGAAATAAACAATATTATTACATAAACAAAAGTAATAATAAGAAACCTAACCATCTTTTGGCTATGGATCATTCTTTTGATATTAATAAGGGTTTACAAATTATACAGAATCACAGTTTGATAAATTAGAAATTTTGGAAATAAGAAAAAGTGTTAATAATAAATTGAATATTACAAATAACCAGGTCCTTTTTGCAAACAGTTATCTTTTAAATTCATTTTCATGTTAAGTAGGTACTTTATTATTATTCATTTTCGATATAATTTTTCAAATATATTTTTTTTATATTTTGATTGCCTGTACTCTGATTTTTGAATTTAATTTGTTAGAATATAATTGTATCTTGACGAAGGGGCCATGGGCTCTGGAACATGTTGATATTTTTCAATACAAAAGTGGTGAAAACTAAGTTTATTTTTATTAATTAATTATTAATAATATTAAATAAAGACAACTAAACCAATATACAAGGTAAATTAGATTTTACAAATTGTTCGCAGAATAAAGAGAAGGTTGAGTGCATTCGGGAGTCAAAATATGATTTTCAAAAATAACCATCCAATTTGTCTTAAACGAAAAATATATTATGATCATTAAATTGGATGAAAACCATAAACTGTGCCCTCTCTACGTTAGTTTGAATATAATTTTATATTTTACTACTCGTGTTTCGAGAGCATCGGAATATCTATATATATCAGAATATATATATATGTAACTAGGTACATTAAAATATGGAAAAATATTTACGTGTATTAGGTGAAAATACAAAGTATTAATTGATTTGGCAATCGCTGATAAAGTGAGACAGAGTTACTGGTGTAAAGGTAGTTAGTTATAACGGGAATATTGAGAAAAAAGCAGAAGAATTAGCGAAAGAAATTTTGTTATGCAATGCAACGAGTTCAGATTTACTTTAATTTCTAAGCTTTCAAAATAATTAATTTCATTATCTTTATTTGCGAAGGGATGTTGGTATGTAAATGAAAAGTATGATTATGATCGATTATTTTTTTGGAATTTCCAATTAATTCTTGTAAAATAAATGTACATTTTAATGTAGTCAATTTAATAATTTACCCATCGATGAGAAATTAAGTTTATATTGATATGTAAAAGTATCACAGTAAATCCTTAGAGTACTATTCAAATTAAAAGAAGAAAAAACGTTAAACTGCATAACGTCTAAATGCATATTTTGAAAAGGTTCTGTTATTTATATATAAATGGGTTCGATATATATATATATATAATATCATATATTATATATATATATATATATATATATATATATTTATTTTTTTAAATATTTGTTTCACCTTTATATTCATGCGTTATTTTTTCCAATATACATTTTTAGTATTTAAATTCACCATCCTTTTTACCTCCTTGTGCTTTAGAATTTTCAGAAATGTAGAATAATTCAGGGATTTTTAAAGGTTTTCAGCATCACGAATAATATTTCATTGAAATTTAATGGAAGGCTTGTATCGGTATAGTCGGTTCGCTCCAAGTGAAGTGTGAATAACACCCCTTTGGGAAGGCATCGGAAAAACGGGGAAATAATTGCGACAAAACTTATTCAAGTGTGAATAGACTGCACGAAGCTGGAGCACCTCCGCAGCCTTCAAAGGTTTCGCGTTACAAATGAATATTCCTACCCCATAAAAAAGAACACTTTCAACATATTTTTCAAAATTGATTTCTCTTTAGCAGGTACGAATGGTATAAAATATTACAATCTTTAAAGCATATTGTCATGTGTCGCAGCTAGGGAAGAATGAATGAAAATATTGAAAATTAACCGGCGATTTATTAATGAATGGTTAATTAATTATTCAATGTACAGAGTCACATAAAACGAATTAAACTTAACGCTATTTTTTTTACATACACAACTTCAATAAAATGAACACTTTATTATCGCTGGGTAATACGTATTTAACATTCCCTAGAACGTTCCGTTCTCAATTCTCGCTCATTGTATTTATTGCATTTATCTATTTCGCCAATTTCGCACTTCGCTCGATTATTTGCTTTATTTATCGCTTCGCAATTCATGACTGGCCACATTGAGCGTAGTATCGTGACTCGCGCGTACTTTTCACTGAATCGGCCTGTCAAAATCGACAATTCCGCGGCGGCCTACATCCGCGCTATTTATATCCAAAAACTGGATTATCGAATCTCCTAGATTTTTATAGTGTTAAGGAGAATATTCTAGGTTTATACAGATGTTTCTCGAATGATGTAGCTTCTTCTAGAGTGCAATAGTATATTCCAGAATGTAGTGGAAATTCCTAGAGGTTTTTATGTTATCGTCGTAATTGACACGATACGAGGAATTCTGTACGTAATCTCTTTTGCCATATCGTTACAAAATTAATGTAACCTTCAAGTAGCGAAAAATAATTGGTGTGCTTAAAATGAATCGTACTGTTATAACTTTTTTATTAAAATATTAAGCTCCCTTGCAACGCATTTTTACTTGCAACTCATTTTCATCATGAGCTATGCAGCTAATATCAAAAAAAGATCAAGAATCCATATTGATAGTTGCAAAATTCAATAACAAAAATAGTTAACACGGAGAAAATATATAACACTTGAGTGATAAATCTGTCAGTAAAAAAATGATTAGTCAAAACTGTTTCAGCTTTTTGCTTTATTACAAACATAGATGATTCCAGAATTTTTCAATTAAATATAAGGTAACAAATTAATAATTCACATATAAGAAACCAAACTCCTACGCTAGGCAATTTGAAACAGCTGAAATTCGTATGCTTAGATGGTCAACAGGAGTATCACTAAAATATAGGATTAAAAGTTCACGCATTCGTGGTAGCCTGAGTGTCACGGACATAAACAGTAAGCTGGAGGAGCGACAGCTGAGATGGTATGAGCACATAAAACGTAGACCACCACATGGTATAGCAGACAATGTCTGTGGAACTTCATCGACAATCTTCCAGAGGAAGACCAAAAAACTCTTAGATGACTCAATGCTCCAGAATCCTGCAGAAATATGCCCTAGATGAAAGCAATACCCAGAACCAAAGAGAATACAGCCTGAGAACGAGAAGAGCCGACCCCAACTGCCAACCTAGGCAGATGATGAGAAGGGACAGTGCCAGGAAGAATAAAAACATGAAGAAAAAAAGAAGAAAACGAAAAAAGATAGTATCATATAAGAAAGAGTTGGATATAAAATTTTTATATTTAGTTTGTACACTTAGTTAATTAGTCAAATATAAATACGAGTATGCATGTAGGTCTAAAATCGATATATAAACGTTGATAATTTGCAAAATCAATTATTTATTTATGATAATTCTCTTAGACATAACAACCGCAATACTTGTCCTTAAATTCGCGATGTTCACTTTAGTCGAGTTAATTTGTTAATTTGTTTGCTCGTTCGCCAGTTGCACTTTCTTGTTTTTAAATATATAAAATATATCTCCCTCTGTATGTTTATCTTGTAGCCCAGTGGGTACGACAATGGCTTCTCACGCCGAGGGGCTGGGTTCGATTCCCGGTGAGGCCACAGTTAATCTATATGATGTACTCAAACCTTGGTGTTTTGTGGTGTTTTTTTCTTCTGTTCTTTTCTTCAGGCCTCTTGGCCTGTTGAAGTGTAAATATAAAACAAAAAAATCTTCGGGGACATTGAAGAATTTAACCGCTTCTTGATACGAAAGCTAGTTCTGGGCTGTAAATATAAAAGCGACACTGAATATTTTTTTAAGAAAGTAATAATAATTTAATTTGATTTTCAAAGTAGCACGAATACTCTTTAAAGTAGTAGCTTTTTGGTGCAGTGGCATAAACGTAAATATCTTGGAACACAACCTGGTGTCACGACTGACACCAATAATTTTAAAAAAATTTGAAAAGTTCAAATTAAACACTCTTAAAAGCATTATGTCTTAGTAAATACGTCGCACTTTATTACAAGAAGATTTTGGAACGAAATGTTAAAAAATAAAAAATAAAGTTCATTGTAAAAAAATACGTTTTGTTTACTAGAGGATTTAATTATGCAAGAATAAATATGTGTCTTAAATATAAGCAATATATATGGGGGGGAACATTCCTCCGCTCCTGAAGAATGGGTTTAGTTCAATTTTTTTTTTCTTTTTTTTTAACTGTGTATAGTAGAACCAAAATACATTGTTTGATTTGCATAGAATTGATTATGGAGTTCAACAAATATACCTTGCACGTTTTTTTTAAAAGACAGACTAAATTATCTAAAACATATTATAGATGTCTCATAGAGAAGAAGCTATTTTTATTTGGCAAAGTAGGTAAAGAAGTCTTTTTGGATATTCACAGGGCTTACGACCTATCGTACGGCCTTACACAATGTAACGTTTACGAATTCCGCCCATAATAGACTACCACGACTATAAAACTTTTGGAAGATGTACATAATATGTTTAATTTGCACACCTTGTTTCGTATGTAAATTGTATTTTTATTACCGCCACCTGCAGTCGAAAACTTTATCTATAGTGTTTTTTAAACTTTATTTATAATGAGATAGCTATATTTTAATTAGAGTTTTTAAAGCAACATTCTATATATATATGAGATTCTTCCAAATTATTTACATTTACACTAGAATGCGCCCAAAAATTATTTCAATTTTTAATTCCTTTTATATTAAAATTTAGGTAACATTAGAATTATCATTAAAGTAATACTGAAAAAATCTACATTTTCAACAAAAGATCTCTTTAAATTGTTTCCAGTACCAAACGTAGATGATATTTTCAAGCAAGTTTCCGTATTAAAAATATGCAAAGAAAAAAACCAGAAATATTTCAAACTTATGAGAAATGGAAACCAATTTATAATGCCTAAATGTAAAACAACACAAATGCAGCATCACTATATTTATAAAGCCATTAATTACTATAATAACTTACCTATCGAGATACGATGCATCAGTAACCTCTCAGAGCAAATCAAAAAAATTAAAATTTTCCTAAAATCAAACTAAATTCAAAAAATCATTTAAACCCATATCTTTTTTCAAAATAACTCCTATACTTTCATTATCAATTTACCTTTTTGCCGTATTAATAAATAACTCGTATATACTACCTATATGTTATAATAAGAAATAAGAACTGTGGCTCCCTCATCAGATTCAAGAGCTTCTCTTCACTGATGAGGTCTACATGACTATAAAGTATTTAAAAAAAATGTTAATCTGATATGTAAATATATAAGAACTGTATTTGTACTAGATACTCGTATATATTAAATAAAAAAATTAAAAAATTAGGTTAGTTAGTATTAGTGTCTAAGTTTTCTGATATTTTTTAAAAATTTTTGAAATCCTTCCACAACGGATTTATTAAGGCTTTTTAATCAAGCAAATTTCACTTAAGTTGCACCTACACTTATTGTCACTTATCACCTTTGTGCTAAAAATTGTCTATCCATTCAGATCGTAGCTTAAGGGTGCGATTTTGTGATGAATTAAAAACACATACACATTACCCCGCCGGCCTTTGTGTACCGTATTACCCCCATGTAGTTGCATTGTATTAGATAAAAGCAGTATTTAATCTTGGGTGACTTGTATTTACAGCATTTATGGATTGGGACGTGCAGGGCATGTTGCGACAGGGTTGTGCTAAAATTAAAAATTATATACAGATATTTTCATGCTCAAACATATTATGCACTCATGTACAGCCAACCTTCGTTATAATAATATAACTATTGCAACATTTATAGGAATGTTAGAAATTAAATAAAAAAATCACTTTATATGATGAGACTGTAGAAACAGAAAGAATTTGCACATGATCGAGGATTTCCCAGTACTCGGGACGTTTTACAGTAAATTAGAAATTACTAGAACGGTCTGGAATAAAGAGTGGAAATGTCGACTTAATTTGCGAGATGTCTGGAAATCCAAAACTGTTTATAAATAGTTGGGTACATTTTGATACCCAACGACTGATATAGTCAATTTACCTAAAATATTTTTAATATGCTGCATTATCTGATTGTTTTATAAATAAAATTGCGTTTTCATAAAGTTTAGCTGGCATCATAGATGCCTACAACCATTTATTGGTTGGACAAACAGAACTGTAAATCAATTAATGTATATTATAGATGTCTCGCAGAGACGAAACTATATATTTTTTTACTAAGGGAGAGTAGGTATAGAAGTCTTTATGGGTGTACATAGGACTTAGGACCTATCGTACGGTTGTTACATACGATACGCATTCAACGATACGTCGAGAATCGTTTCTAGGAAAAACATATAGTTCTATAGGAATGTATATAAGTGCCGCTGTGGCCTGAACCGCGGGAAAACTCCGGTACCGCGCCTAGGCGGTCCCGACTCCAAGGCCACAGGGATCCCAATATCGTTTGGACTTTGAGGCTGCAACCAGTGTGTCTAGGGTATATATCGGATTTGTACTTACTTTTGGCAGCTCAGCTAGCTCAGGACTATGGGGCCGTTGCGAGGTAGCTAACTTCTACGGAATGAAGCAGTTTGTGTTATATGTACAATTTACAAGGAGTTTATTCAAGATAGTTATAAAGGTAAGTTGGGTGATGCTAATATATGGTTAGTTAAAGAGTTTACTGGAAACGCGGACTCGATTAAGCTTAGTAATATTTGTACGCGCGAGTCTAAACGTCGATCGTGTAACAATCCGAAAAGTCGCGACGCGTTACGCGGGTCTCGTAGTGTTGGCGGTCGAGCGAGCGGAACAGAAATGAATGTCTTGTCGCTCGCCGCCTGTAGGTCGATTCTTTCCCATGAACGCCAGATGCCGCCCGTGTGGTAGAATCCACAGTTTGTATAAAATATCCGCAACTATTTACAGTTAAATATTTATTTTAATTTTTTTGGATATTGCTGCCCTTGCTTTTATATACCTCAAAATGAAAAATTGATAAATATGGGTAAAAAAAAAAATTAAATTTAAAATTAAGACTGACATTTCACCGCATGTCGGTGCAACCCTTGGGCGCAGCTTACGAGGGGCGGCGGTGGCAACCCCCACCCTCCCGATCGGTGCAAAAGTAATCACTCAGATGTTAGACGTCAAAGCGCGGCTCCCTGATTGCAGGACCGTGTCGAGAGCCATCTCATTTCAATATGGACCACTGCTTGTGCAACGAGGAAAATTAATAATTATTCTAATCAAAAACCGAATATGTCGCAGAAAAACGTTGATGAATGCAGATTAAATAAAATGAAAAAAAAATGGAGGAGCGTGTACTCACGTACGCGCGGTAGAAATGATACTTTTTTGGCATGATTTCGATAATTGATATTTACGTATTTGTTAAAAATGAATATTAATGCAATAATACATTATCTAGAGAGATGATAAATATTATTTATTACACTTAAATGTATCTTGTTAGATTATTAATATTGGTTTTTGAAGTGGTACAAATGTACCTAACTGTAGATTTGTGATAGCTAAAATAAGAGATAAATATGTTCAAATCGACGTCTAACGATTCAAAGATATATCATGCAACGAATCAAAAAAAGTGTGCATTTTCAAAAAAAGTCCAAGTTCACGTTTTATCGATTATCAGTTCGGTATTCAAAAGTTTCGAAACTGTGCACTGAATGCTCGAATTAATGAATTTGTTTCATTGTTTTGAAAACGAATATCTGACTATTACGTCGTTTTTTAAAAAACATTGACAATAACATACACACCTAAAATCGTAATTCAATCAACAGTTTTAAATTTTAATACGCCAGTTTTGAAATTGAGCGTGTTAATGATTGGTATTCGATTCAAGATTCTTTCCTTTCTTTTACATGTTTGAATTTCGGCTTTATCCGTTACGCAGCAACCATTTCTGCCAATGAGGCGAAAGATACGGACAACGTGCCCGTGCGGCCTCTCGTAAGCCACACCGACGAACATTCAGTTGACGATTGTTGTAGCCTTCACAGTAATATGTATTCCTGTTTGCTACCCAACCTGCAACGATTGTTCAAATAAACCGTAACACCAAGCAGCGAGTATTACGTACGTCCTGTGTTGAGCTCCCTTATTTTATTAGCTATACTGAACACATTCATTCGCACTAGCGCATACGTGACCACGCATACATAGAATGCGAAAGAATCTTACGTTCGGGTGGGAATTCTCTGCCCAAAAAAGAATTCAATATATTCCAACCACGAGTTTCGGCTGTGAAAAAAAGCGTATCGTAACGTTTAGTGATGGTATTTCAACCGGTGACACACTAATCGTTTTTTGAGATTTGTATCTGATTGCATCGACGATTGGCGACTATTTTTTTTTCAGTTCTACAGGTAACCATTGGCGCTACACAACAGTTATATCTGAAATTATCACACGAAGCAAACACATTGTGGTGAGACATAACATCTTTAAATAAAATATCACGGGTTTGGCATAACTTTATTGAGTTATTACCAACTATTTCGCTAGTCATTATAACAACTGATGAATAAAATCCCCTCTGGACGACGCCCACCGGGAAGACCACTGAAAAGATGGAGGGATAGCTGGACCTCGTCATCCCAGGAGGCGTAGTTTTCTGTAGCACAGATCAACAGATCTACTAAAAGAAGGAAACCAACTAGTTTCATCTCACAGCTGAGCCTTCATCAGGGTTGATTATTATAATATTCAACCCCAATTTCAACATGCCTGTCGACTCCAAAATCGGTGGTGGAATTCAAAAGGTGATTGATTTGAATATATGAATTGAAGTGTATCATGTTATTATTTGTGATGTTCAAAAATGAAATGTAATATGAATTGTAAAAATGTAAAATTAAAATGTAATCATATTGTAATATTATGACATTTATTTAATAAGACGGTACATTATTCTATTATAGAGAAAATGTCAGAACTAATGCATTAACAAACTGTGCAATCCTCAGACTATACTCATTAGGGAATGAACATGCGGAGGTGGTCGACATTTTTGCTGATAGTATAACTGTGTATAGGACTAAATTAAAACAATTCTTTACGTCTCGACTAAATGGTAATGGATAAATAAATTTATTCTTTTTCTTCTTCCTGTATAAACTTCTCATTTTAATGTACACAAATCGATTATATTTACTTGTATCTTTTTAAATGTATAATCTGTTTTATGTTTTTATTTGGAAAAGCCCATAAGGGCGTTAAATAAATAAATATTAATTGTAAAAATGAATTCTGCAGTTAAAATTCTCTTTAACACGTTTTGTGGGGCTAGCGATGTTCAAAAAAAATTATATAGAAAATAAATAGATAAAAAACCTCGATGAAACTAGTTGGTAATTACTCAAAAACGTAGTGCCAAACAAAGTGATATTTTATTAAAAAATTAGCTGGTCATACCCGGCGTTGCACGTGTTAAGGATTAAGTAAATAATAAGTTTGTGAGGGAAAACAAAGGTTCCCCTGTTCTCTAAAAAACAATTTTTCCATTTAATGTTAACATAAGTATTTATAACATAACTGTAATACTTAGATATATGGTATTGTAGAATTTTTTGTAGATATTAATGTCCTCTATAAAACTGTAGTACATCACTTTGACCTATTGTCAAAAATTTTCGCAGAGTACGCGATGTAAGTTTTTTTTTGGTATTTATTTCACACGTTGGGTTACATTATGGAAGTTTTCATACGGATTTTTATTTTTTTTTTAAATATTCTATAGCCTATGTTCATCAAGGATAATGTAGAATTCTAAATGTGAAAGAATTTTTCAAATCGGTTTAGTAGTTTCGGAGCCTATTCAATTCAAACACACAATCAAATCTTTCCTCTTTATAATATTAGTATAGATATAAAAGTTATGTCTTAGTTACAATCCGATAAAAATCCCAAATAACTGTACCAAAAATAACCGGTTAAAATAACGGTTTGACCGTTACTAGTCAGGTCACCGGCGGACATGGAGAATAATGTATTTTGATCGGACATGAGACGCCATCTAACGGGGAATGTTTTCCCGATGTGGCCGACGCGCCGGCCCGCGATGGCGCGGCGCTCAGCAAAGTGGTGACGTCACATCACCTTTGTGACACACCGTCACCGGCTCATCTCCGCGGGGACGCCGCGCCCGCATTATTCCTCCTGTGCGGCACACTGCGGCTCGCGTCCCGCACTGGCTTGGCTCAGAATAGCACTGCAGGCATGCGACGCCAACCTTTCGGGAATTATTGATCACTGTAAGCGATTGATGTTTTCACAAATTCTATGAAGGTGCAAAAAATGTGAAAGAAAATAAACAGTTTCAATTCATTGTATCATTAACTCTTAAAAGACTGTGCTAAAAAAAAAACTTTGGGGACGGTGAAGTAACACAGCGTTACCTGATTAAAAATAGGCATTGTTTTTAATATGTGATAAAATATACATATATACGATACAGATAAGACTTTTTAAAGGTCCCTTTATATAATTATGTAAGGTAAACATACATATTTTCATTATTTTAGTAAATTATTATAAAATCATGGCAAATCGAATTTGCGTGCGCTTCCGCTGACATTTTATTAGCGACTGAATACAAAGACGCGGTAGCCAGCTTTCTTCAGTCGCATGCACTCCGTCTTTATCTACCACGTGTTACCCCACTCTAACGTACTCTTTCTATATTATTTATGCTTTCGCCGAAACCCAAGCAACCGCCATCTCTGTCCTACATGAAATGTATGGTATTGTCGTGCTCTTTCTTGCTCGATTTAACTGCGATGTACAATATTCTGCTCTCTCTTACACACTGGCCGAAAATACGAGAGTAATGAATAAATATTTTTTAATTAAAAAAAAATTCCTACATTCCTAACAGTTTAATTTAGTAATTTTAATGTGAACGTTTTATGTGACGTTTTAGTTTTCTTAAATAAGGTAGATATTTCAAATTTTGTATGACAGGTAGACCTACGTTACATCACCGACACACACACACAGGATTTAAGGCATTAATAATTTTATAATTTCATAAAAAGTGCATTACGTATTGTGTAAAAACTTGTTAATCTGGAACTCATTTTTAAATTGCGTTTGTCAGGCGTTTTTAAATGCAGAACATTTTGAGTTTATCCAAATTTTTCAGAGCAGTACTTGATTTTTGTCACAGGGACATCATTAATTGATCAAATTACGTGTCGTATAATTTACATATATACAACTTCCAAAAATTTAATTGACATGGTATTCTATCATGGGTGGAAATGGCGAACGTTACATCGTGTAAAGTGATCACTTAAGCCAGCCGTACGATAAGTCGTAAGCCCTCCAAAGACTTCCATACCTACTTTCCCATAAAAATATAATTTCGTGTCTGTGAGACATCTATAATATTAAAGAAAATAAACAGTTTCTTTGATAAATGCAAAGCGCATTCGTATTATCACTTCCTTTCTTTTAACTCGTGGCGTCTGCTTGCTTGTTTTCTTGACGAAAAAACTTTGGATCGATCTTTAACCCTTTTCCCGTGATTCAATCGAGCTGAACCTTTGCAAGCAGACTCGTGGCGACGATCAAGAAGATCTGTCAAATTTTCGTTAAAAAATAATAATAATTGTAGTACAATTTTGGATTTTAGAAATTTTAATGGTTTTTTCAAAGTGGAATCATTACAAAAGTTTGATTACTACCAACGGCGCCGGCGGCCCGATAACGTCACGGAATATTTAAAATTTGAATTACTCCGTCGGTAGGTGTAATAGGTACTTCACTACGAATTTCGAAAATTTATGACAATTGGTTCATAGATGACAGCAGAGTTTTTTTGGGAAGAAATCAAATAATAAAGAGATATTTTTAGAGATTTTTGACCAGATATTTGTCTAGACATGTTTCATTTTCAGTGAATCAATTATTCAATGATGATAATCTTAATTTACAAAGAAATTGAGTAAAATAAAAACTTTGGTTTTACCGGTTAGTTTTTTAATATTGTTACGTGGCGTGGCTCGCTCGAAATGAAATGACTAAACTCGTAAAATAAATCTTTATTCTCGCTTCAACATTTTATCTGACATTTTACATTCGCTCGCAACGCAATACTACTATTCAAAAACACCAAAGAACCGTTTCGCTTTGTATCAGCACGTATTTATCGCTCGTAGGATATTCAATTCTCGCACATTAAAATTGCGCTGGTTTATTTCGCTTTGATTATCTCGCGACTGGCCACCTTGGCCGTCGAATTGTCAAAACATGATAACTGTGCGGCGGCCTAAATCCACTCCATTTATATCCAAATGCTGGTATTTTTAAACTTTCTAGATTATTCTAGTGTTTAGGAGAAGGTTCTCGTCTCTTCTCGGTTATTCCACATATTTCCCGAATATTTTAGATCACCCTAGATTGTTATAGGCCGTTCTCGATCGTTCGATAGTGTCATGACATATTACAAGGATTGCGGAATTCCTTTCGCTTGCCATTCCGTGACAATATACATATGCATATTTGTGCGAGCGTAACAGCAACATAATTATGCGCGAGCGACAAGGATACGTAGCGTAGGGTCAATGTACGAAATTCTCTGTGCTCGGCGACCGGGCTTTAGAGCAGGTTGCAGCGAAGATACTTGTAATTGAGATAATGATCTGAATTAAAAATTCTAATGTATTGTTTTTCATTTATTGTGTACCCATTATTCTGTAAGTATCTCATTAAATAAAAAAAAAAATAAAAAAACTATAGAATGAATTAGCCAATACATAGACTACTTCGCCTAGGTAATCAACACAGTTCTGTTAATATATTTAATGCTGATTACTACACACATTCGAAAGTCAAATCTACTCATCTTCTATTTCATAGTTTTCCTGTATATGTGATATATTATTTGTTGTATTTATCTTGTTAACTTTTTTTTTATCTTTTCTTTTTTTGGGTCTGCTGTCAACATATTGTATTTTCTTTTACTTCTTACTACTCTCTTTCTTACTACTTTAGACATTTAATTCTGTTTTACGTAAAATTTCAAATCAGGGCGTATATCTATACTTATATATAAAGAGGTATAGTTTGTAAGTTTGTGTGTAGGAGGTAATCTCCGAAACTACTCATCCGATTTCAAAAATTCCTACACTAATATTTAGAATGACCATTCAGAGTAGACATTGGCTATATATTATCCCGTTAAAATAAAACGGCATTTCGTGGTGACCTATTTTACTACTAAAGTCGACGAAAAAATGGCTGAGCGATGCGTTTTTACTAACGCCGCCTAAGAAGTATTTAAATATTTTGTACAGAGGAGTTGTAGAACTCAAAAAGTTCTGTAAAAAATTCCGCAACGACATTTTTACTATATGTCAAGTTTAATACACAAATTTATCAAATATGACTAAAAGTTACTAAAAATCTACACGTGCGAAGCTGCAGGCACAGCTAGTTATTAATAAATAGATAAATAAATAATAAAAAAATAATACTGTATACTGATGAAGGGTCCACTGGTCCCGAAACGTTGTCGATTGTTCAATTAATAAAAAGTTGTTTTATACAAAGTGTTTTCTTTTTATAAATGTGAAAATAAACGGACATAATTTGTTCAGATTAAATATAAGATAGTGATAGAGTAAAGAATATTAGAAATGAACGTAAAGTTGATCTTAGAATAGTTAATAGAATTAAAAGAGGTTCGCTCAGTTCATGTTAAGCAATTGAATGTGGAAAGTATAGTAAAAACATGTGTTTTTATATGTACAAAAAGAAACAAGTGTTGATAGCTGCAGAAAGAAAGGGCGAACGCGGAAGACGTGGCATGACCAGATTAACCAGGTAATGGAGGATGGTCCTGTTAGGAGCCTCAACAATCGTCGAGCTTGTGTGCGAAGATGTAGGTATGAATGTAAATGACGCAAGAGTCGTGTGTCAGGACACATAACTTAAGTTACCAGTACCAACCAAATCGTTTATCTAGGAATTATTGATTTGTAATAGCCTTTATATTAAACTGAATATAATTTACAATTTATTTATTTTTAAGACATTTATTATTATTATTGTATTATTTATTTACTATAAGTGTATTGGGTATTATGTAAAAATTTTATTATCTAAAACTTAAAAACATGCTTATCAAGAACTTATTCCTAAATTGTATTAATTGATTTCCGATATCTATTTAATTTTTTCTGAATATTATTTCTGAATATTCATTCTATCATTAGGCATTATTAATTTTCTATTTATCATTAAAAGTGTACGTACTGTACTGTAAAGTGTACTTGTTAATCTGGAACTAATTCCTAAAATTGTATTTATCGATTTGCGTTAGTCCGAATATTATTTACAATTTATTTAATCATTTTATTTTTCATTACTCGTTACTGATTATTAATTTATCGTAAAAAGTGTATTGTGTAATTATTTTATATTTAAAATGTTCACAAAATGTTCATACTTTTTACCCTAATGTAACTCTAGGACGTTCTATTAGGGTCTGTTTGTTAAAAAATAAAGTAAATACGAGTATCTTCGGTTCGTTTTTTCAATGCCTCACGATTATTTATATTTAAACTAAATTATTAATATTTGAACCCATCAATGTAAAAATTCTATATTTAAAGGTAGTCAATTTATTACTTCGCCTGTCGATTAAAATTTCTGTTTTTCTCGAACCTCAAATAATGAAAAATGGAGGTAACAAGGTTAATGTTTTTTCTTAATTTAATGATGATCCTGAATAATTTCTTCAATGTAAACGCCAAATCTATTAATAATAGAAGTGTATAACCTTCATTAATTTGTAGTACTTTTGGCACGTAGGTTTTTTTTATTTTTTTAAATGACACTAGGTACTTATGTTAACGACTAGTATTGTTAACTTTGTATAACCATTTGAGTTTTTATGTTTATCCAACTAGTTTCGGGAAATATAGAAAGGTCGTACACATGGCAGAATAACCCAGAAAAGTCTCTGCATAGATATTTGTATAGAAAAAAAAGTAATTATCTGAGAATGTGCAGAAATTATTATTAATTTGGTGGAATATTAGTGATATTTGTGGAAAAATGTTGTGTGCATAACATAAAGTATGTTGATGTTTGATTTTTTTCTTCTAACTTGACATCTCATTCTTCTACATTTTTTAAACTTTTAAACATTAAAATTGACTACTCTGAGCTACCGGATAAAATCATTTTCTATATTTCATCCAGATGCTCATTTTAATTCTCCATTGAACAAATGCAAAACTTGGTCAATAAGTCATTTGAAATCGATGTGTGGAACATAGCGCTAACGAAATATATAAAAATAAATAAAGAAACACATTCATTACAAGTAGAACACCAGATCCAACCTGATGCAATAGTGAACGGTTACACTCATATTGGTATGAATTTAAAATGTTTGAAATTTAAAATTTATAAAAAAATATATTTTAAAATACGTGTATGTAAATAGTACTTTCGTACCGTACAGTTAAAATTAAATATTCGTGTAAATTATTTATATTCTTATATACATCACGAGAGCCTAAAACAGTAATGACTGCGGATTCTCAAAATCTAAAACCAACTGGGCTTTTCTCATAATCACTAAAAATATGGAGAAACTACACGAACGTTCTCGTTGCATCGCGAAACTGACATTTATGTATAAAAAGCTTCGTGCGCGCGGCAAGAAAAGTTATTCTTTAACAGCCGAACATAGAAGTCCACAGATAAAATCGAAACCGTGCGGCAGCTCAGGGTGGCCAGCGGTGTGAACAAAGTGACCAAGTGACAGATATATGGCACAACAGGTACTTACCTGAGAAACAGAGCGGATCTGCCTAGCTATAGACAAAAGTGCGGCGAAGATCCTAGTGACGTGAATTAGTGTGAACCTGTGTGAAATAGACTAGTGTGAATTTAAGAACAGTGCTCCGATTAAATTCGTGTCCAGTGATTTCGCGTGAATTGTAGTGAATTAAAGTTTAATTTTTTTAGTATTTCATTTGTTTACCACAGTCACTATCCCGTGACAAAATTCAATTAACCTCAGTGCATTACAGTGTGTATTATTTAATTACTAATTTACTGTCTAACTATTTTAGTTGCTTTGCTCTACAAACAATATATACTTGAATACACGCGACACGATACATTTGAACGGCGAAGGATTCTCCCAGTAGTGTGGTAATCTTTCCTTTCACATTACCGTATTTATAATTTGAAAATCACCAATGCGGAAATATAAAATCTTCACGAACCCTCTTACACAAGCCAATGGGATCAACATCTGTGCAAGAACTAGAAACTGACTTCAAAGAATCGATGGCGCTCTGTAGTGACTGCGGTCATCGACTTCCTTGTCTCATGAGGCTTCGAAGGAAAAAGAATATCTGGAACGGAAATATTATTCGAGTCCGACGGATGTTAGTATCAGGGCAGTACTAGGAGTAGCAGTATGGCGTATCAGGTATGCAATTTAAAATCTCCTATATCGGCCCTGCTTATTCGCCGCAAGCTTGGCATTTTTTTAATGCTAGATACTTTAGTGAGACTATGTGAACGTTACATTGTCTAAGGGGATCACTTAAACCAGCCGTACGATAGGTCGTAAATCCTATAAACGCCCTCAAAATAATGAACTCCCATAACTACTTTCCAATATAAAAATGGGTTCGTTTCTACGAGACATCTATAATATAATTTGATTAATATTTATAACATCTATCAAAACAATTTATTAATTTAATTCTATTTTTTCTTGTAAAGCTACTCATCTCGATACAGGTTCGTACTATTGAGGTGAGTGGCGCACTTTCTTATATATGTGTATTTAAGTTCATGATAAATAAATAAATAGATAAAAAAACTTTTTGATCATCTTGACGATAATTATTTAGTACTTCATTTAACAGACCTGTTGCAAGGTAGAAAAGCTTGTGAATTGCCCTAGTTCAGAGAACATGATTAATTATCATATACCGTGCTATTACGGCGTGAGATATCATGCTCTGTTTCATGTAAATGCTTCTCACTCAATTTTTTAGAACAATTCATCTATAAAGACAATGCATTTGTTGAGTATTGACTATATTGCTGTTCTTGACACTCTCATTCCGATACGGGGTATAACATAACCCCTCAAACTATTTAATTAATAATTATTAATGATAATGGGCTGGCATAATACAATACCCAAAGCAAATAAAGCAGACAGTCGAAAGTAGAAAAAAATATTTTTTCCACAGGCAATCGGTAATATTCTGTACGATGTGGTTTCTTCATTCTGTTTGCACGGTTTCCGTGAGTCGGATGCTTGTGAGTGATAAGACGTCACAATACTGCAGTTTTTTTATAAAATTACTACAAATTTAGTAGAATCTTGTTCGCATTGTATAAGTTATATAATTAAAATATTGTAGAACATTTTCAAACCATTATACTTCATTAAAACACAAATTTGACTGGGTACCCCGTTCCGCCCCCCCGATCCTTTTTTTGATCTTCTGGTACCCGAATAACTGTAGATTACAATGTTAGACTAGGTAACTGAATTTAATATAGTTTATCTTTCTTTTTATTTGCCTTATTTGCTTCACTTATAAGTATGTTAGTATTATGTACCTAATGCTTTTCCTTTCGTTCACTATCTCCTTCTTCTTCTTCTTCCACCCTTTATCCTAATGAGTCGGGTCCCTGCACCACATAAAAGCTTCAAACTTTTCCTATCTTGGGCTGTGCTCTCCACGTCAGCCCAATTTAGTTGCAACCTCGCTTCGCAGCAGTCCTTCAACTGTCTCCGCCAGCTCCTCCTAGGACGGTCTCTTGGTCTTCTGTCTTCAGGTCTTGCTTAGAATATCCGCTTTGGCAGTCTGTCTGCTGGCATCCGCAAGATATGTCCCAGCCACCGTAACTGTGCTTTCTCGATAAACATCAATAAGAATTTCTAATTCTGTCCCTTCTGGTAACTCCTACTATTCTTCTTAGAAATACCATCTAACTGTATCAATGAATTACAAGTGTTTTTTGAATGTTTAATTTGTAATTGAACTATTTTTTAATAAGCCCCAACGCGGCATAGAAAATTAATACATTCGTGAGTAATAAAAAATTAGGGATCTACCGCAGGGCGCGTTGTAAACCTCTGAGCTTAGAATTTCTAATTCCTAGTCGCCCTGTTTCTTCTTTGCGTCTACGTACTTTCATCCCGCGAGTCATCGCCTTGTCTCTGGACCAAAGGCTTTGTAATCATCCACACGAGCCATTCATGCGCGCCACAAAAGATTGCTCCCATCGCGGCGCGCGGAGGTGAAAAATACCAAATCCACCGCTCTTTTGAAAAGTGACGTTTTCAACATTCTAGGAACTGCAACAACTAGGACTGCAATCGGCCGTACGAGGATTAAAAAAATACTAAATGCAATTAATAAATTTTTAGAGTACCTATAGAGTTAAGGACGACTCTCTAGCGTCCACGAGTGGTCATCAGATAACCCCGCGAACCCCGGGCAATGTGATGACCACCATCATAACATCACAGCAGATAGAGAAGGGCGAATGGCGAAATTCCGGCGCCATAAAACGGGAACCAGCCAGCTAAGGGAAGGAAAACCCCAACAGAAAACCCTGGTCCTCCAGGTTGGGAGTTGGGCGTAGGACTAACAACTCTACCCCATAAAAAAACAAAATGTTACGATACTTCAAGCCAAGCCTCGGATGAGTGGAGGAAAATTATTGAGGAGGCCAAGACCCACCAAGGGTTGTAGTGCCAAGAATGATGATGATGATAGAGTTGAGGAATACAAGAGAGAGAACGGCGCGATGAGGACATTGTACGATGGAGTAGACAGCGAAGGAGGGAGTGGTGTTATCATATCAGAGAATGGATGGCACCAGACTCCTTTATACCGCACTACATAGAGCCTCACAGAACCCATCCTCGCAGAAGACCTTCCAGAAGATGGAAGGACAGCTAGGAATCCACCTCACAGGAGGCGCTATCATCTGAAGTACGGACCACGTAGGTCTATTAAAAGAAACAAGAAGAAATAAAAGAGAGAGAAATCAATTTTTGAGTATGTTCAAATTTTTGTCTCACAGAGACGAAACTATTTATATGGGAAAAGTAGGTGCCGATGTCTTGGAGTGTCTGACCTTTAATATAAGCTGGCTTAAGTGATCGCTTTACACAATGTAACGATCACAAATTCCACTCATGATTGACCGGATAACTCCTTTATAAATATAGTTAAATAATAGGGTTTAAAATTGAAATATGTTAGTGATTCGGATAAATGTCATCATATTTTTCTTCTCCCTAGCTTCTGACTGTTGGGGTTATCTCTCCTTGTCCTCAGGATATATGTTCTCCTGTCCTAGACAACGTCACCCAATCTGCCTCTGACCATCCCTCTGCACCACCTATGATTTTTTGATCTTCCTCTGGATGTAATTCGGGGAAGATCCATGGGGATCGCCTTGCTGACAGTGTGATCGGATGCTCTGCGTCCAACGTGTCCATATCTCAATTGCCTTTCTTCATCTTGTTATTGATATCTGAAAAATCCAGGTTTTCACAAATGCGTGAACGTTTTATTTCATCTCTTGATGATAGTTAAAAACATCATCTCTTGATGATGTTTTTAACTACCTATTGTAGATGCTGTACATGGTCCAGCATCTGACAATTGTCTGATATACTTTCCCTTTTAATTTTAATGTCATACACTCATAAAAAGAATATTGCTTCACATTCTACTCAAAAAAATAGATACCTCATTACCAGCAGCGACATCTATATGCTGGTTCATGGAGATGACAGATTTCAACCGTAGATGGCGTTAGCATTTATCAAAGTAAAACGTGGAGAGTTTTGCATAAAAAAGGTATACTTATTCAAAAAATGATGAGAGATTAGGTGGTCAATCGTGGATATAACTGGTGATTAATGCCAATAGGCATGACAGTATTAAAGAATTAGAGAATAAGTGATTTAGAGAAGAAAATATTTTGAAAAGACTCTAAAAAACGATCCACTTTTAATATACAAATTGAGATTAAAAAGATTTTCAATGAAATAAAAGTATAAAATTGTTTAATCCGCCATTTTAACTGAAACACCGCTCAGAGTGAATGACGTCACGCCTGAGTACCCATCACCGATCTTTGAAATTGTTTTTGACACAATGCAACGTTTACTTAGGCTTGACGTCACGTAGTTGCCATGACATCTGCGGGCGTTTTTGCGCGAAATTAAAAATAGATGGATGAAAATGCAATTATTTGCGAAAAAACTTAGTTTATTACTGAAATAATGTTATTTTCGGTAATAGTAGACGTGTTCCTACATCATAGAAGGTTATTTCAAAATCTGTCATCATCTCTATTGTCTTCCTTCCTATTTGCTTGAAGGGTGTCCAGTGTCCAGTGAAATTCATGTCCAAATAGTAATAATATCGACGCGATACGTATTCCAAGGTCGCATTTCTATTAATTAAAAAAATATAAAAGGCCATTCATGATATGAAAATCATATTTTTTCGAGTTACAGTCCCTCTCGTCAACAGATCTTCTTCTTCTTTTTCATCAGCCTTCGTCTTTCCACTGCTGGATATAGGCCTCTTCCTTATTTTTCCATTCTTCCCTGTTGTTGGCTAATTGTAGCCATTTCTTTCCCCCAGCAGCGACAATATCTTCGACCCATCTCTTTTGAGGTCTTCCGATGCCTCTTTTATTTTCCCAAGGTCTCCTTTTCAGAACTATGGGAGGCCATCTTGTAGCATCCTGTCTTGCAACGTGTCCTGCACGTTGGCATTTTAGCTTCGCTACACGATCCATGATATCCACTACTCTAGTTCTGCGCCTAATTTCGTCGTTTCTAATTCTATCTCTTAGGCTTACTCCAAGCATGGATCTCTACATGGATCGTTGGGTGCATTTGAGCTTTTCTACACTTTTCTTTGTAAGGGCCATAGTCTCCAATCCATACGTTATCACTGGCGGTACACATGATTCGAAGGCTTTTCTTTTTAGGCTAATTGGGATCTCTTTGTTCTCGAAGATGTTTGAGTTTGTCAAAAGCAGCCCAGCTCATTCCTACTCCTATTTTTTTTCAACAGATCTAAATAAAAAATATTATCTACGTAAAAAATTAAAATGGTGTCTCTATTTAAAGACATTTTCTCATAAATACTTTATTTTTCTCATTCTCTATTATCGTCACCCACAAAAGACCCAGCGAATAGAAAAAGTTCATCTTCGTCAATGGAAAGTCTACCGGTAAATTGAATTTTCCTACGGCTTACCAGATATAGCGTTTAATACACTTTTGCAAATCGACGAGTCGACGTCGCGCACGGCGCCAAGTCGGCCGGTGGACAGTTTTCAGAATGCTTTGACTGGATCCATTCCTTTTCACGTGCAGCCACCGATGTTGAACTGCGAGACGGAAGAGTTGGCTCGGCATGCGCCCCTGGATAGAAAGGGACAGAAAAGCTGAGACGCTTTGAAAGATTGCTTGAGTGACGAATCGGGAAGGAGATATTAATTTTTTATCAAGATTCTATTTTATTATAATTATAGAAATACACTTTGTTTACACCACTTTTTTAAAAAAAAAAAAACATGTATCAGAACCCATGGTCCCTTCGTCAGGATAACAAATGTATACTAACAAAATTAAATTTTAAAAATATTTCATATAAGTTACTCTAGCGGTAGTCCGATAATTTCCAGAAAATAAGTCGGAAATATTGAGAGAGAAAAAGGAAAATCGATGTCGTTTATGTACGTAACTGTAGACATTTCACCCAAGGAATGAAGAGTATTTTCTGTTTAAAATTATATGAAGAAGACTCTCCCTAAGTTTTTGCTACTACTTTTTACTACATGACACCTGTGTAATTTATAGCAGGTTTCATAACTTCACATTGATGTCATTATTTTATTTAGATATACATTTCAAACATAACTTCAAACGTTTCATTTCGTGTAGTGATGTTATTTAACCGGTGACACATTAACCGTTACTTGAGATTTGTATCTGATTTTGTCAATGATTGGCAACTGACTTTTTGCAATACGACGCGCAATTGGCGATACTAGACAACAATTATATCTGAGTTAGTTATCTATGCAATCAGATACGTATCTCAAATAACCGGTTAAAATAACGGTTTAACCATCACGTATTCTGTGTAAATTAAAGTATTCCTTTTTTACTTCCTTTCTTTTAACTCGTAGCGTCTGCTTGTCTTCCGAAAAAACTTTGGATCCATTTTCAACCCTTTTTCCGTGACCCAATCGAGCTGAAACATTGCAGGCAGACTCGTGGCGACGATAAAAACAATCTAAAAAATTTACATATAATTTTTTTTAATTTTGTATATATAAAACAGTATAATTTAGGATTTTTCGAAATTTACATACAAATGAGAAAGGAGCCCGACGCGTGGAGAAGGTGCGAAACCTGTTTCAACTAGTCTGACTCGAGCCATGGGTCCGATCAGTCGGCTATACGTTGATAGAATATCAAATTGGAAACAACACAAATGAGAAAGGGAGTAAAATAAAAACTTGTTTTTTATGGGTTAGTTTTTTGTCAATCCTTTTCAATCGATAGCAGTGATAAAAACTTAATATATCGAGGATAGAAAGCCAAAAGGGCGTTAGTGATTATTTCGAACTTTACAGGAGAGCAAAATAAATTTTTATCAACATTTCTTTTATTTTTAATCGATTTGCATATGTTATGGATTAAAAAATATGGGTATCGATTAATAACAAAAGAAACCTCAACAAATCAGATTGAGAGGAGTTTAATTTGCTCTCCTGTAAAGTTCTAAGTAATCGGTAACTCCCTTTTTGCTTTCTATCCTCGATATGATATAATATACCTTTTTACGAATTTGTTTTTTTTGCACTAATCGTGGCTGTATATTTGAAAGAAAATTGATAAAATAGAAAAGCTGTTTTTCGTCTTCTTGTATCTCTTAATAGAGCAGTTTTGCCTTGAATGATGAGATGCAGCATCTGATATCATCTGGATGTCATTATTATCTTTTTATCGTTTTATATATTCATTTTTCCTTCCGCATCCAAATCAACACATTGTCAACAATATTGATTCAGTGAAATTGATTCTATTAGGTTGACGCATAATTTGACGTAGTTATACAGAATGCGTTCAATACACAAAATGCTAAAAATGAGCTATGTATACAGGTTGTACCAGAGCTATCAGCAGAAACTTGGCTGGTAGATTCCTGCCTATGTTATGAGTCTAAAATGTTCAAGAAACCATGGCCTAATATCAATAGTTGTGGAGATATGCAGTATCAAAATTTGCATTATTTTTCAATATTTCTGACTTATTTTTTGCAAAAAGTTGAACTATCATTACAGAAACTTATATTGATTATGAAACATTCATTTGCTTCAATACAACTTAAATAAAATGATAAAAACCTTGTAAAAAAAAAAAAATTTTCAATTTTATTCGACTTTAAAGCCGATGAATTTTTCATAATCAACTTAAGTTCAAATTTTTGCACAAAATAAGTCAGAAATATTGAAAAAAAAGTGCAAACTTTCATACTGCATATCTTCAAAACTATATATACTAGGTCATGGTTGCTTGAACATTCTAGACTCAACACAGGCAAGAATCTTCTGGCTAAGTTTCTTTTTCTTTTTTTTCTTTCTGGCAAAGTTTTGGACAATTCAATACTACCTATACCTTGATGTGCTGAAAACGTCTAAGCTCTGGTAGCAAGCTTTAGTTTTTTGTAAATTTGATATTTTTCTCAACCACATTATGGCCACCACTGTTAAATTAACTCTTAAACTCGAAAAAAAATCTTAAACAAAAAGTAGTTTTTGGTTTAACAAAAATATTGTTTAAGAACTTCCATGTGGTATGGACGCACCTTATTAATATCTTTACATTACTTACACGATAATAATTTAGTCAAAAACGTCTAAGGGGCTTGAACTTTACTACGCCCCTACTAATAATACTAATATTTCCTACTTTAATATAAGCTACATAGAATATAAAACATATTTTTTTGTACATTTGAATATTTTGTAGGAAAAACCCACGTATAAAACGCCTCATAACTTCGTAAAGAAATTTTTCTTATTATAATTACAATAATAAAACATCTTTATAATAAATGAAAAAAATATCATCATATTAGGTTTTTGTATAGTCAAATTATTAGAAGCCATTTTCTCAATTCCTTGTTTTTGGACATTTTGGATGCTTTCAGCGTAACTACGTCCGATTATTCACCGATATTTTGAAAATAATATTATAAGAAAACCAAAAACGAATATAATACCACAAATCACGTATGATTATCACGAATTATAACGAATATAATACGACATAATATGTACATCAACAATTATAACGATATTATAAAGAAATAATACCACATACTACTTATAATTATCGCGAGTTATAAAGAATATATACGACATATTATTTATAATTATCACGAGTTATAACGAGACCGAGTGAGGAATTCCGAAATACGAAGGACCTGTGACGTCGAGGATATTGTCCGATGGGGAAGATCTAGAAGACGTTACTGGAGAGATCATGTGGAGAGAGCTTGTTCTGAGAGAGTAGTGAGCATAGCAGCTAGATAGCAGAAGATCTATAAGACGTTACTGGAGAGATCATGTGGAGAGAGCTTGTTCTGAGAGAGTAGTGAGCATAGCAGCGAACAAGCTGCCGTCTGGTACCAGACTCCCAGGAAGACCGCATAAAAGATGGCGAGATAGCTGGACATCTGTATCCCAGGAACAGGCTCCGAGCAATGACAGGACGCAGTCCTAGATGAAGCAGAAGAAGAAGAATACGAGTTATAACGAATATTATACGACATATTATTTATAATTATCACGAGTTAAAACGAATATTATACGACATATTATTTATAATTATCACGAGTTAAAACGAATATTATACGACATATTATTTATAATTATCACGAGTTATAACGAATATTATACGACATATTATTTATAATTATCACGAGTTAAAACGAATATTATACGACATATTATTTATAATTATCACGAGTTAAAACGAATATTATACGACATATTATTTATAATTATCACGAGTTATAACGAATATTATACGACATATTAGTTATAATTATAACGAGTTTAAACGAATATTATACGACAATATTTATAATTATCCGAGTTTAAAACGAATATTATACGACATATTATTTATAATTATCACGAGTTATAACGAATATTATACGACATATTATTTATAATTATCACGAGTTAAAACGAATATTATACGACATATTATTTATAATTATCACGAGTTAAAACGAATATTATACGACATATTATTTATAATTATCACGAGTTATAACGAATATTATACGACATATTATTTATAATTATCACGAGTTAAAACGAATATTATACGACATATTATTTATAATTATCACGAGTTAAAACGAATATTATACGACATATTATTTATAATTATCACGAGTTATAACGAATATTATACGACATATTATTTATAATTATCACGAGTTATAACGAATAAAATATGACATACTATTGTCGTGGCTACGGGAGACAAATAAAAACAATGGAAGTGAATTAGTGATTTATTAATTAATTGTAATTAATATAAATTAACTTTGTTTAAACCACTTATTTATTGAAAAAAATCGAAGCCAATGGCTTCTTCATCAGGAAAACAAAAATAATATTTAAAAATCGAAGTATAGATCAAAATATTAAAAAGTTATATAATTAATTATTCAATGTAAAAACTCACTCAACCCAAGCTACACTTAACGCTATTCTTTAATCGACACTATTTTGCAATATCTTCTTCTTTGTTTCAATCCGTGGGATTGGTTTGCAGCAAAGCACGTCTTCTCCATTCCGCTCGGTCTCCGGCGATCCTCTTGTAGCGCGACAGCTCTGTGTAGGAGGCACAATAATTCATATCTTGGCACACTTGCTCAAGATATTCACGGCGAGGGCGCCCCCTGGCAATCTTTCCCTCTACCATTCCCACCAGTATAGTTTTTAGCAGATTTTAATGGTGTCATTTTATGGCGTAAAATAATTTTGCAACATATCACTTCGTTTATAAACTTTTTATTTAAAGCCCTTATATTTATATAGCCTATGTCTACTCTAAAAATCCATTCTTAATATTGGAGCAGTTTCGAAGATCCTACATCCAAACTTACAAACGTATAAATTTTACCTCTTTTTATAATAGTAAAGAGAAGAATGTCCATTAATGGTCAATTTAAATAAAAGGCGTATAATTAGGCATCAATCTAAAACTCCATATTTAAAATGCAGGGAACACAAAGCTTCATTTCATTCTTATTCGTAAAATGTAACGAATTTCATGGTTGTATAACAGTTTTTTCATGCAAAAAAGCAGCTAGAGTTTGCTCAATAGGAAATTTATAAAAATAACTTATTTAATACTTCCAGTTCAGATCTGGCAGAGGGAAACATTTTCCCTTATCGAGTGTACGGTCGGTTCCGTTCAGTATTTGATCAATTTTCTATTGCTACCCGCAGCTACCTGAAGACATGTAACCTTTACAAAATTATCCAACACACAGCCACCCTTCTACCATACACATAAATAATAACAAAATAAAGAACGAAATCTCGTCATTTATATTAATGAAATCAAACTTATTTTATCCACTTTGAACCATGAGGAAAGTCCCACTAAATGAACTTTAAAATACACAAAGAAACGCTAACTGAATGAAAAAAATGAGGCAGACCCACCGCTTACGCAAAAGCTCCTATATTGGCCCTTCTCATTCGCCGCCAGGTTGGAATTTTTAATGATAAAGGCAACCGTGAAACCCAGCGCTGCAAAGGAGAGCTGAGCCGCATGGCTGCAATCTACTACGCCATTGTCCCGACAGTTTACTTCTTTAATTCATGAAAATTAAAACATAGACCACATACATATTTAAATACAGTAGGCATAAAACAATTATAAAATGATGTATAAATACAAAATATATAAGATACAAATGATACACTGGACTCAGGATTATACGGGTAGGAAGCAAATAGGCCGGGACATTTGAGGATATAAGAAGTAGAAAACTCCTTTTGGGAAAAACAAAGTACATATAAATATGACTGCGCCTTCCTTCCTTCCTGGGTTTCAATCCATGGGATTGGTTTGCAGCAAAGCACATCTCCTTCTCCATTCCGCTCGGTCTCCGGCGATCCTCTTCGGCTCTGTGTAGGAGGCACAATTCATATATTGGCACACTTTCTCAAGATATTCACGGCAATCTTTCCCTCTACCGTTCCCTCCAGATGCAGGAGATGAGCAGATTTTTATGGTGTAAAATATGCCCCATCCATTTTGCACGCCTTTTCGAGATGGTATTCATTATGTGTCTGGTTTCACTGATCCTGCTGAGAACCTCTTCATTCGTTATGTAGTAATGCGACTGCGCCTTAGCGACCACATTCAGTCTACTTTCCTACTTTCCTTTTTTGCCAATTCCAATTCCAACATCCGTATATTTTAATTGACAAGATCTCCACTATGAACCGGTAGTCTTGCTTCTTATTACAGATTCCTATTGGCCATAATAGCACTAAGAACACCATTTACCTTATTTACCGAATTCACCCTCCTCTCAATACCCTCTCAGCCTTGTCGCCCCTAGAAAACATACTTTCAAATTCACAAGCTCGTTCACTTGTTCTAGTTAGTTATTATATAATTATAAGTTAGAGTCTCGAAATATTCATCAGTTGTTTGGTCACCTTATTATACAACACAAGTTTCTAGAACGAAAAAGTGCAGAAAAGGGTATAATGATCATGTTGTCAATTGCAATAAAATGTTATTTTTGAATGTTGATTTGCAGTCTGAAAACATGTCTTTATTGCTTTGTGAATGAAGAATATTATACATTCTAATAAGTCTTGGTAAAGCAGAGAAGTATCTGATATTCGCTACAACGAGGAGGTCTACAATATATACAACGAGCCTAATATAATACAATTTAGCAAAACAGGGAGACTGCGATGGGCAGGTCACGTAGAAAAAATGAGTGAAGAGAGAATGCCAAAAAAGATTCTCGAAAGAGAGAAAGATGGCTGAGTGCAGTGAATGGTTCTAAGAGCAAAAGCTTCCATATCGGTCCTACTCAATCGTCTCCAGGTTGACATTTTTTAATACTACTTTTCTTTTTAAAATTCATTATCCCCATCGTGAAATAGATCATTATTTAAAAAAATGTACAAGAAATAAAACAAAATAAGAGTCATATAACTTAAACATAAAACACAAATGAAATCATAAGTAAAACAAAAACAGAATTAAATACAACTATAAAACAAAATAAATTAAATTAAATCCTGGGTGGAATGCAGCAAGACGTGAACATCAGAGACTATGAGCATCAGGGATTGGAGGAGTGCGTGTAGGATAGAGGAAGATGGAGAGGAATGCTGGAGGAGGCCAAGGCCCACAATGGACTGTGGTGCAGAGAAGAGGGACCCACTACACACCCAGGACCGTCCTATGAGCAATAGCTCCCATATCGGCCCTACACTTTCGCCACCCATTATCGGCATTTTTTAATGCTAAAGTGGCCATACTCACCGCCCCGCCGACATTCATGGGAATGCGAGCGGGACGGGGAGGCGTCCACACAAAACCTCTTCTCTTCCAAAGCGCAGGGAAAAATAACAATTGGAATATATTAGGTCCTTACATATGAAATTGGCGTTTTGCCGTACTGGCAAATTCGATCTCAAATATCTTCTCTTTGGTTAGGAATTCCAAATCCAAATTTATACAGCTATTTACTCATGTATTTGTGTTTTGAAAATTATAATTCATTTGTTTTTTCCTCAATTGTTTTTTTCTTTGCGTCACTCAGTTTACAAAATGAAAAACTTGAAATATCGCGTTATTTACGAGTACGAGTTCCACCGTGGCACCAGTGCTGCAGAAACGGCTCGAAGGATTAATGATGTGAATATATTATAATAAAAAAAAAATCGGCTTTATGTTCCTCCCATACTAAACGCCAATTTCATATGTAAGGACCTAATATGTACTTGTCCTGGAGCAATTGATGATGACGATCCTATATTCGCATTAAAAATAATTAAGGAAATATGCTGCGTATTGAGGTGTTTAATTAGTTTATATGACGATCTGTTGTCGTGCTCAGCGGTACTGGCTCGATAGCCGGTATTTTTACACTGGCTTATATTCGATAAGGCTTCGTCTCTCTCGCCCCTCGACCGTGAAACTACGCCTAAAAATAGTCCCCAATGAGGAGGAACTCAATCATCTTAATCCATTCCTATCGGCCGGATTAACCTCCGGGCATTGTGCGTGTAATCGATTGGCGAACGAGTAGAAAGGAAGAGCCGCCCGGAGAGCAGATAAGCCCGCCCCGTGCGCTCTATTGTCAAGTGCCGCCACCCCATTAGGATTAAACCTTACTACCGGGGTCTTTTGAGCGACAAATCAAATCCTAGTTAATTTGATCGATCCGATGTGCAGTGGCTGAACATTGTGACTTTTGCGGTCCATAGATAACTTGGATGGACGTAGTTCTGCAGAAAGCATCCAACCCAAGAAACATGGAACTGAGAAAATGGCTTCTAAAAATTTGAACCTGCAAAAGCTTTTTTTATTTTTTTATTTTTTACAAATACTTTTTTTTTTACAAAATAGAGCTAGTTTCATATGTTGGATTTTTCTCTTCTACATGAGTGACATAGACTCGTGTGTAGAAGAGGAGTATCTTTACATTTTACAGATAATGAAATGATAAAATGTACATATTCATCATTTTATATGTATAGACTATTTAGTTATAATTAGTAAATAATAGGTACATATATATAATAAAAAGTAAGCAATAAGTTCAGTAATAAGTAAAGTAATAAGCAAGTATAATAAGTAAGTAATATATAATACTAGCTGTGCCCGCGCGGCTTCGCACGCGTAGATTTTTAGTACACTGTTTGGATCGTCATAGCACTTTCGCGAACCTTCTAGAACATTCTCCTTCCGGAACTTTTAAGAAATTTATCGAATGTACAGGAACCTTCTAGACACACCGACACATTCCGCCACTCAGTTTAGAACCTTATAGAACTTTCGGGAATTTTCTAGAACCTTCTCCTTCCAGTTTATTATAGAGCAGTTTTTTCCGGAACCTTCTATACTCACCGATACAGACGGCGCGCCTATTTTGAAACAATCTGAAGCATTTGCGGCCTACCCGTAACAAAACAATGTGCTAGAAAGCACTTTTTCGTCACCCACTCCCACCCACGCACAGCCACCCCCACCAAACTCGCATATTTTCGATGTGACACCAAGGGCTGTCCACCACCATAACCACCCATGTGTGGTTGTGGCTGGTTGTGGAGAACAATTGGCGGGTAGGGAAACACGGGTTTCTTTATATCTATATATATATATATACTTATATATATATATATATATATATATATATATTGATTAAGTAAATTATAGGTATATATATAATAAATTTTTTTTAAATTATTTATGAAGGTATTTTTTCACGTTTTTTTTAAATTTTTTTAAAATTATTTATGAAGGTATTTTTTCACGTTTTTTTTAAAGCTTCATAATTATCCTCAGTACTCAATTCAACAGGCAATTCATTGAACCATTTCACACCTCTGAATGTGTAGTGATGCTGAGCAGTTGTGGTATGTATCACAGGGATATGTAATTTACCAAGTGTTACATTTCTGCTACTTGACACTCTTACCCATTAAAAATCTAGACCGGTTCAAATCTTCCCAATAATGGGTTCCGACTGTTAAAGTCGCTATGTTTCGCGTTAGAGTTTCTTATTCGTTTTGTGTATGTGGGAGTTTGGATGATGGTGTGATGGAGAATCTCCTTTTTAAGGTCATCACCCGTCCTGCGACAGGAAATCTCGATAAAACAATTACAAGTTATACATAGGTACGATTACAAGACAAGGATAGATACTCGATGGACCAGAGCCTCCGGCCTACGCCGGGGATCGCTGAGAGACTGACATGCCCGTATAGGGCGTTGTTTGTTTTTTATATGTTTTGCGAACAAATAACTTTATTGAAGTCTATCTGCATGTGTGGATTGCTGACGGTGCGATGACCTGTAGAGACTCATGTATCCTGCTGAGCCTCGATTTGTTTACGCGGCATTCTCGCCACGTTTATGTTGTGTGTAGCGTAGATTGGTGGTTATGTATTTATGGTATGTATGACGCCATATGTTTATCGATCATGAAACTATTTCAATGGTGTAGCTATTCAACGTTACTTAACAGAATTCTAGACAACTGGACTCGTTTCTTTATTATTCCCTTTCTTTTTACTCGTAGCGTCTGTTTGCTTGATTGACGAAAAAAAATTGGATCATTTTTTAACCCTTTTCCCGTGATTCAATCGAGTTGAAACTTTGCAAGCAGACTTGTGGCGACAATTAAAATGATCTATCAAATTTTCGTTAAAAAAAAAAATAATCATAATACAATTTTGGATCTTTAGAAATTTTAATGTTTTTTTTTATTGGAAACCATACAAATGTTGCATTACTACATACAGCGGCCTGATGACGTCACGGAATATTTAAAATTTGAATTACTCCATCGGTGAAATAGGTACATTACTACGAATTTTGAAAATTTATGACAATTGGTTCACAGATGACAGCAAAATTCGGGAATTTTGGGGAGAAATCAAATAATCAAATAAATTTATTTCTTTTAGATTTCTGCTTACTCTAATTCTGACTATTTTAAATCATTTGACGCTGGAAATTCATAAGGTACGATATTATATATCAAAATCTTGATTAAATTGACTGAAAATGTTTTTAGAATTTAGTCTTCAAAGCCTGAAGTGTCTTATCAAAGCTCAAAACATCTGACATTTTAGAAATATATTAAATTCCTTCGAGTTAAGAGTTATGTTATACGTTTTAATTCGTCTTTAATTATTAAGATTTTCATTCGCCAAAAGGAATGTTAGAGGAAATAAAACGAAAAGAAAATTCAAATGGAGATATTTCTAGAGATTTTTGACAAAGATATTTTTCTAGACATGTTTCATTTTCAGTCAATGAATTATTTAATTACATGATGTTAAATTTAATTTACAAAGAAAGGGAGTAAAATAAAAACTTGGTATATATTCAAGAACACATTCATATTTGTGAAGCTGTAATTTTTCAGAACAAAGTTCTGTGAAATTTTTAAAACAAAATTAATTAATCAATTAGAAAGACATACAGAAAAATCTAATTCACGAAAAAATATCAGGATACTACTGGGATTCGAACCCAGGTCACCTCCTTTCCGGGGCCGGTGCTCTGACCACTAAGCTATAGCAACCCTCTATGTTTCCGTGAATATATCGACCTTACATGTAGTTCTTATTTTTATTAATTGATTAATTTTTATTGAGGGAGGCGACCTGGGTTCGAATCCCAGTAGTAACCTTATATTTTTTCGTGAATTAGATTTTTCTGTATGTCTTTCTAATTGATTAATTAATTTGGTTTTAAAAATTTCACAGAACTTTGTTCACAAATATGAATGTATTCTTGAATATACACCAAGTTTTTATTTTACTCCTTTTCTTTGTAAATTAAATTTGTAATTAAATAATTGATTGACTGAAAATGAAACCATGTTTGAAGAAATATCTTTATCAAAAATCTCTAAAAATATCTCCATTTGAATTTTCTTTTCGTTTTATTTCCTCTTACATTCCTTATTAAAGACGAATTAAAACGTATGACATAACATTAAACTTACAGGGATTTAATATAGTTCTAAAATGCCAGATGTTTTGAGCTTTGATAAGACACTTCATGCTTTGAAAATTATATTCTTAAAACATTTGTTAGTGAATTTAATCAAGATTTTGATAGATTCAATTATCATTAATCAATTTGGTTTTAAGAACTTGGTTTTTATGGGTTATTTTTTTTTCAGTTTTTATTTAAATGTCACGCTTTTCGCAGTCGAGTTTTTTGAATTTTTTTAAAATTTACTATTTTTTCAAAGTTGTGTCACCAAAGCGTCTCCAGCGCGCCGCGAGTCATGGACCACTTCCACGACGATGTCGGGCATCATCCGGTTAAGGGAGGGGCATGCGCGCTCTGTGGGCTCATTAAATAATCATTTCGTCACAAAGGGCTGCAGGCCGGGGAGAGGGACTCGGGGGGGGGGAAGAGCATAAAAAAACCAATCATCCCAGATTGAGCCGGGGTGGGGAGAGCACAATGAACGGGATAAAATGTCCAAGTTTGATTTAGTTCTTAGCCGGGCGAGGAAGGTATTTTGATTGAGAGCGATTTTCGCGATCGCTCTGTGCGTGACTGCCGACGCACAAAGTCATCCGCAAATAAAATTATTTTATTTTTTTTACTCTCTTTATATTAACTCGTGGCATCTGCTTGTCTTCTTGTCTGACGAATAAACCTTGGATCCATTTTAAACCCCTTTACAATCGAGCTGAAACTTCGCAAGCAGACTTGTGGCGACGATCAAGAAGATCTATCAAATTTTCATTAAAAAAAATTAATAAATTTTGTAATGGTTTCTTAATGGTTTCTTCATACAACTTATTAAGTTGTATGAAAATATTTCAACGCGTCTGGTAGACGCGAAACCTGATTATTGTATAATTTTGGATTTTTGGAAATTTTTTATTACTCCCTTTCGTAGCGTCGCCAGACGGAAGCCCAACGCATAGGTTAAGCGCCAAACCAGTTTCCACTAGTAAATGAGAAAAGGAGTATAATAAAAACTAGATTTTTATGGGTTAGTTTTTAATTATTATTTAATACACACAAAAACAACGTCATTACAAATATGCTGGTATAATAAAGACATCAAACACTAAACATACTTAAAAACTATAACAAAGAACAATTATGCATATGAATTATTCCGTGAAGACATTATTGATAGTATTGTCAAAGTACCCAATTATATAAAACGGGTTTCAATTTATTTACGTACTCATTGAACAGTATTCTTTAATTTTTTATATATATGTGAATATACGTATAATTAAGATATATTATACTTGTCTCATAGAAGGTAGGTATGGAAGTCTTTTTTCATGTTTATAGATATTCTCTAATTTACATTTACTAAATGTTTCTAGAATATTTCACAAACTTACTATAACACTGCTTGTTAATTAGCACTAATAATGCTGTTTATATTGCTTCGATCACTTTCGAGAATGTTCCGTTCAATTTCTATCACTCGATTGATCACACGCTATTCAGACTGCGCTCTCTACGGTTTCACCGTTGCTAATGTAACGCTGGTTAAACGTCAAAATAAAGTCTGTGTCGCAATAGCCAACCGCTCTTCTTTTATAGATAAATGACGCATCGCGATGTTTCGAGAATTTTCTAGTCGATCCCAAATTGTTTGACAGATTTTGATAGCGCACAATTCCTCCGGATTCTACTGCCTTGTTACAATATCGTATATCCATGCACTACGAAGAACTGCTGAGAGAATGCAAAGAGAGTCGCGAAGACGTTGGACATTGCGGATACAAATTGTATGAGACATGATCGACGCTCCGAATGTATGGCCTATTCATACCAAATAACTAATTGCATTATTCTATGTCCCAAAATGTAGGACGGATGTAATGTGCAACATTTTAACGAACTGTGCGATCATGACGATGTATCTAATGGTAGCATTATAAGTAACACACAGACAATCTCTCCTGTATAGGAACACACCTCATAGATTGACACACACACTGGTATACACCAATTGACTGCCTCACTACTTAAATTACTATCAAATCAACACATGTATACTCGTACGTATACGTATATACGTACTCCTGTAAAATTAGGGTTTATTGTAATTGGCCAAAGGTTATATCTAATTATATCACTGAAGTAAAATAAATGAAAAAAAAAATGAGCGAGCCTTACAGTAGTCGCATATGATGTGTAAAATTTGACATCTCACAATTAAAAACATCAATTGAGCAGCAACAGAAATTAACATATAATTTGTATTGTGCTGACCCTAACATTGATGCTGATATTCTTGCATATACCTTATCTTCGTTCAAAAACTCACTCATACACAACATCCATTTTCTAAACGATGACCTGAACCTATAGAGCCATTAAATCAATTATTCATTAAATACTAATCGCACTACATTCAAACACTAAATATACAATGCACATAAATGTACATGTAAAATATACTTAAATGCAAATATACATGTTACTAGAGCGTGCCGAAAACACTTGAAATTGGGATAATGGGCACAGTCTTCACTATAATGTTTATTATCAGAGTATCATGTACCTATTATCCTGTTAGTGTCTCTAATAAATAATTAAAAAAACTACAACATATTATGAATTATTCCGTGAAGACATTATCAAACTGCATGTGCATAAGTACCCAATTGTAGAAAACAGGTTTCAATTTATTTATATATTCATTGAACTGTATTCTTTAATTTTTTCATATAAACGTGAACATACGCATAATTAAGATATATTATAGTTGTCTCAAATAGACGAGGGTATTTATATGAGAAGGTAGGTATGGAAGTTTTTTTGCGTGTTTATAGGGATTCTTTAATTTACAGTTACTAAATGTTTCTAGAATATTTCACAAACTTATTATCACGCTGTTTCTACTGCTTCGATCACTTTCGAGAATGTTCCGTTCAATTTCTATCACTCGATTGATCATGCGCTGTTCAGACTGCGCTCTTTACGGTTTTAAGGTCACGCTGGTTAAACGTCAAAATAAAGTTTGTGTCGCAGTAGCCAACCGCTCTTCTTTTATAGATAAATGACGCATTGCGATGTTTCGAGAATTTTCTAGTCGATCCCAAATTGTTTGACAGATTTCGATAGTGCATAATTCCTCCGGATTTTATTGCCTTGTTACAATATTCTATATCCATGCACCACGAAGAACTGCTGAGAGAAAGCAAAGAGATGTAGGATCTAGTGATATTGCGGATACAAATCGTATGAGACATGATTGACGCTTCGAATTTATGGCGTATTCGTAGCAAATAACTATTTGCGTCATGCATTATGGATGCAGGATGGATGTTGTTCGATCTTTATGAACAGGACCAGTGTCACTAAACACAACCACCTTCCTTCGCCTTTTCATAGTGCACGCTCTAACCAGTGTCACTAAACACAACCACCTTCCTTCGCCTTTTCATAGTGCACGCTCTAACCAGTGTCACTAAACACAATCACCTTCCTTCGCCTTTTCATAGTGCACGCTCTAACCAGTGTCACTAAACACAACCACCTTCCTTCGCCTTTTCATAGTGCACGCTCTAACCAGTGTCACTAAACACAACCACCTTCCTTCGCCTTTTCATAGTGCACGCTCTTACCAGTGTAACTAAACACAACCACCTTCCTTCGCCTTTTCATAGTGCACGCTCTACTAAAACCTTTTATCTATGACATTTACAATTCAACTTTGAACTGTCTTGTTGGCTTGACATTTTTTGTTCTGAGTTTTGTGTGTGCCCAGTTTACGTGAGCGTAAAGCCTTCGGATAAGGATTAAGGTGCCACACATAAGATTTCCTGAGCTACTGCCCTTCTGATAAGGGAGAAAACCAGCGCTGTTCCTTCGACCTGGACCAAAAGGACAAAGGTAAAAGCGTGCTTTCCTTCTGATCTTTCTTTCCTTCCAGAACCCCTCTTCCCATATCTTAACTTATCCATTCTCACATTCCGTGGTCAAACAGATGTAATGAATAGGCATACCATTGCATTCAGTGTGAAACTTTTTAACGAACTGTGCGATCGTGTCGATTTATCTAATGATAGCATTATAAGCAACACACAGACAATCTCTCCTATATAGGAACATACCTCATAGATTGACACACACTGGTATAAACCAACTGACTACCTCACGACTTAAATTACTATCAAATCAACACATGTATTATACGTACTCCTGTAAAATTAGGGTTTATTGTAATTGGCCAAAGGCTATGTCTAATTATTTCACTGAAGTAAAATAAATGAAAAAAAAACGAGCGAGCCTTACAGTAGTGGCATATGATGTGTAACATTTGACATCTCACAATTTAAAACATATGTCTGAATATGGGGTGAAGAGTAAACTCATACAGGCAATTGCATCCTTGTACGAAGGAAGTAGTGCTTGCGTGAGAATTAATGGGACATTCACATCATGGTTTGATATTACAAAAGGTGTCAAACAGGGATGCGTAATGTCACCATGGCTTTTCAACCTGTATATGGATAATTGTATGAAAGAACTGAAGGAACTAGAAGTTGGAGCGAAAATGGACGGACTCACAATATCCTGTCTGCTATACGCAGACGATGCAGTATTAGTGGCTAACAGTGAAGCTGATCTGCAGTGCTTGGTATCCAGGATGTCCGATGTATGCATGCAGAGTGAACTTTTGATGAATGTCAGCAAATCGAAAGTGATGGTATTCGAGAGAGACGAAAGAGTGACTAAGTGTGATGTAATTATAAACAACGAATGCTTAGAACAAGTGAACGAGTTTGTGTATTTGGGAAGTATGTTTAGTAGAGACGGCAAGGCTGAGAATGATATCGAAAGAGAGTAACTGCGGGAAACAAAGTTAATGGTGCACTAAATGCAATTATGGCCAATAAGAATCTGTCAAAAGAAGCAAGACTAGCGGTACATAATGGCGTTCTAGTGCCAACCCTTATGTATGGAAGTGAAGCCTGGAATTGGCAAAAGAGGAATGAAAGTAGACTGAATGTGGTTGAAATGCGGTCACTAAGACGCTTGTGTGGAAAATCTTTGGTCGATAGAGTGAGGAATGAACAAATTAGAAGTGAATGCAATGCTGGCTGTAGTGTGGTAGATAGAATAAAGAAAGGAGTGCTGAGATGGTTTGGTCATGTGGAACGTATGAACGAGGAAAGGATGGTTAAGAAAATATATGAGGCGAATGTTGAAGGCAACAGGAATAGAGGGCGTCCGCGAAAGACCTGGCACGATCAGGTACTACAAGTATTTGAGGATGGCCCTGTTAAAAGCCGCAACAATCGTAGAACGTGTATGAGAAGATGTATGAATGTGGCCGAAGCAAAAGTGGTGTGCCAGGATAGAAGAGTGTGGCGTTCAATCCTCTCTGCCTACCCCTGCAGGGAAACGGCGTGATGGTTAGTTAGTTAGTTAGTTAGTTAGAAAATGTATGTGCATTTATTTATTGTTGAATTTTGCCGCACTAGGTGGGCGCCGTATATCTACATACGCATTTATATTATATGCCCTAGAAAGGGGTGGATCCGTGGTTCGAATCCCGGTAGCAGCCAAATATTTTTTCGTGAATTTTATTTTTCTGTATGTCTTTCTAATTGATTAATTAATTTGGTTTTAAATTTCACAGAACTTTGTTCTGATAAAATTGCAACTTCACAATAAGAATGTGTTATGGGTTCTTAAATATAATGAAAATTCATTCTTATTTTTATTTTGAACAACCCTATATATTTCTGCTGGCTTAGACGTGTCCAGTATCCATTTTCACACGAGTCAAATAACCCTTAAAAATTGAAAATACAGTTGTAGAATTTCGCGCTCGCGAGAAGAGCGAGAAATCCAAAGCGCTCAGAGGCAGCTCCCCAAAAGTTGAGGGTACAGATATCTTCCTCGGCGGATAATGGCGCTGCTTCTCCCAGAGCGGCGGCATCCTGGGCCAGCGCCTCGGGCGGGGAAGGCTGCAGGAAGCGCCCAGGGCCGCGGATAATTGGCCAACTTCAGCTCGGCTCCCGCACAGTGGAGCGCCGTCGTAGGGCTTGTCAGCGCAGTGGCGGCCACTGCGCTGACAAGCAACGCGGTTTAAATATCAAGATATAGTGCAGAAGCTTTTATTTATTTATTTATTTTTTCGAAAATAAAACGTAAGCTGATAACACTCACAAGCCGTGACTGCGGGGGGCAAATGAAGGCGTTGGAAATTAATTAGCTAAAAAACTGACCAACTAACAGTCACGCCGTTTCCCCGCAGGGGTAGGCAGAGAGGACTGAACGCTACACTCTTCTATCCTGACACTTTTGCTTCGGCCACGTTCATACATCTTGTTGCAAGTTCTACGGTTGTTGCGGCTTTTAACAGGGTCAGATACTCATATACGAGTAGTATCTGATCGTGCCAGGTCTTTCGCGGACGAACTCTATTCCTGTTGCCTTCAACACTCGCCTCATATATTTTCTTAACCATCCTTTCCTCGTTCATACGTTCCACATGACTAATTCTCAGCACTTCTTTCTTTATTCTACCTAACACACTAGTCAGCATTGCATTCATGTCTAATTTGTTCATTCCTCACTCTATCGACCAAAGATTTTCTACACAAGCGTTTTAGTGACCGCATTTCTACCGCATTCAGTCTACTTTCATTTCTCTTTTGCCAATTCCAGGCTTCACTTCCATACATCAGGGTTGGCACTAGAACGCCATTATGTATTAATGTAGATTAATTAGTGATTTATTAATTAATGATTTAATGGACAACGAACTTTACGCGAATTAAACTTAACGTTATTCTTCAAATGGCACTATTTCATAAAATATCACTCATGTATGAACATTTTATTATCGCTGGGTAACACTCTATCGCTCGTAGAACATTCGATTCTCGCACGTAGTATTTATCGCATTTATTTATTTCGCCACTTAGGTAAGTACCTACTCGCGCGATTGTTTCACTCGATATCGGTCGCTTCGCAATTCACGACTAGGCACGCTTGGCCGTCTTCCGCGACTCACTTCGCACTGAGCTATCTGTTAAAACAAGTCTATCTGCGGTGGTGTGGATCCATGCTATTTATACCAAAATGCTGGATTTACGAAGCTCCTAGATAATTCTAGTGTTTAGAAGAAGGTTCCCGAAAATCTGTGAGAAATTTTAACTTCCTTTCTTTTAACTCATAGCGTCTGCTTGTCTGCTTATCGGCTTGCCTGCCGAAAAAACTTTGGATCGATTTTTAATCCTTTTCCCATGATCCAATCAAGCTGAAACTTTGCAAGCAGACTCGTGGCGACGTTAAAAATAATCTAACAAATTTTCGATTAACAAATTTAAAGTTAGTTTTTAAAGTTCCCAAGTTTAAAATATTGTCAATACATGCCGCCACTGTCTGCCACACGCTGATTGGCCGGCAGTTCTGCACAGGAAATTAGCCGAGTTCTATTAACTTATTTTCTTCTTGAATATTTATTCATTTTTGATTTATGTGTATATTTTATATGTATATATTTTTAAATGCAGATGGAATATACGTAATAATACCTACTATTGCGTTATCTTAGATCTGGCAACTTGTTGATTAATTATTTTGGAGGTAATTTTATAAAACTACAAAATCACATACGCACAAAATACAAAACGCACTTTTTTTTGTAGTTTTTACATTTCATTGCTTTTGTTTCGAGACGGTATCACCTTACGAAGGCATTACCAATCTAACTTGAATGGCTTGTTGGTGTAGTGATCATGACGCTTGCCTAGTGATCGAGTGGTCGGTGGATCGAGCCTCTTTCCAGAACACCAGCAAGTTAGTCCTATTTTCATAGCACAAGCGTTTAGCTTAGTTTGAAAATATTAAGAATATTGACTTGACACGTATTCCGTGTTCGCATCTAGTGTTAGTTAAATTAATATAAACCACTACGAGATTTTAGTTCTACCGGTATTGAGACGTTCCCGTCTCTCTGTCAGGACCAACATTACACTACTATGTTCAGAACACTACACACCACAACCATAGTACTGTAAACCTTTCACCAATGTTTATCACATGCGTGTTAATCTTGCTCCGATTATCTCACGACTGGCCGCCCCAGTCGTCATCCCGCGGCTGATATCGTGCAAATTGAAATGTCAAAACAAACTCAATTAGCGCAGCTGTCGGTTTCGCTTTATATACGTAATACGTTGGTCTTTCGAACTCTCGAGAAGATTTTTTTATTTTCTAGTGTTAATGTCGTTATTATATAATCCTTTTCATCATCATCGTCACCGTTTCTCCACTACTCTTGGTGGGTCTTGGCTTCTTCAAGAGTCATCCACTACTGGTCTCGATTTTGCGACATCTCTCTAGCTCTGCATTTCCAAGCCAGATATTTCTTTGGACACATCATTACTCCATGTTGCTTTTGAGCTTCTTAAGCTCCTTCGCTCTACTGAGCTTGTATTCAGCATAGACTTCGGTGTTATTCCGGTTCAAAAATACGCTTCTAATTTTTCTTTCAAAAACGTCCAGCGTTTGCTATTTCCTCTTGGTCAGTACCCATGTCTTCTATTTCCTTGCGATGTCCCAACTCATCACCTAGGTAGACTGTTGGGGTCGGCTCTTCTCGTTCTCAGGCTGTATCTTCTTCGGTTCTGGATATCGCTTTCATCCAGACCGTTTCTCTGTGGAATTTTGAAGCATTGAGTCATCCAGGAGTTCTTGAGTCTTCCTCTAGATGACTGTCGATGAAGCTACATAGACATTGTCTGCTTTACCGTGTGGTCTGGTGGTCTCCATCTTATGTGCCCGTACCATCTCTCCAGCTTACTGTTTATGTCCGTGACACTCAGGCTACCACGAAGTCAGTACCCATGTCTCAATTGTATATATATATATATATATACACTGGTCTGGTGAGCTTTTAATCAATTTAATACTTATCAAATTATCTAATTTATGCTGTGTTAAGTATGATTCAGTGATTTCAAAGTTTATCAATTTAAATATCAATTTCCCAGTAAAAATCCAAATTTTACATAAAGAATCCAATAAAAACAAAATGTCAAAATCATCATTCGATTAATTATTTATTAAATACTGCACCAGGATAATTTTTTTTTTATTATATTGTTACTGGGCTGAATCATTCATTGAAGTACACATTCACTGAAGTATACACTCAAGTATCATTCACTGAAGTACACATTGATTCAACATTTTTTATCAAACGTGTCCAAAAAAATTAATTAATTAAACGATTATTTCTGGCATCCCTTAGCGGTAGTTACACAAAGTAATTTATGGCTACCGCACCAGAAAAGTGAATTGCTCTAAAAATATATAATATATGTTAATCAATTAATAAACGAGACTTTCAGATAATGTCGAAAAGGTACCAGGCTGATGTGGTGTAACTGGTAAAATACCTGCTCAGAAAGCTAGGTGTTATGGGTTCGAATCTCTATTGCAGCCAAAATATTTTTTCGTTAATTTGATTTTTCTGCATGTATTTCTAATTATCATTTTTCGTTTAAGATACAGTGGTTGATTTATCTGGTGAGAGTATATTCTGGGATATTCTGCCATTCGAGTACCACCTTTCTGGCTGACGTTTGGATCTGTTACGGGGTTCATCACCACCCCCCATAAATTCTGAATGGTCCTGAAAAATTAACATTATTTTTATCATCTTTTAAAAATCATGTACCTACCATTAGGTTAAATATGATATGATCTTTTGATTTGGTCAATTTATTTATTTAATAATATGTACATTACAAACTAAAAGTTTAAGGCATACATATTATGAAAGTGTATATATATATATATCAAAATAAAAATACTAAATTAAAAATAACATAAAATCTGATCAAAGGCTTAGGAGAATCCTGCTTCGGAAAACCCCTTCAGACACATGGAATATATCAATACCCAAAGCGATATTGTTCAGCATAGCTGTAGCTCTTCCAATAGGCATAACCATCAGCAGGTTGTTCCTGTATATATAAAAAAAGTAATAAAGGTAAGAATGAGAGAGACATGAACGATGTAAAAGTGAATGTGATACTGGCTGTAGCGTAGTAGATAGATAGATAGATAGATAAATAGATAGATAGATAGAATAAAGAAAAGATCGCTGAGATGGCTTGGTCGTGTGGAAGGTAAGAGCGAGGAATGGATGGTTGTGAAAATATATAAGGCAAGCGTCGAAGGCAGCAGAAACAGAGGACGTCCGCGAAAGACCTGACACGATTACATAAACAAATATCGGAGGATGGCCCCGTTAAAAAACTTAGCAACCGTAGAGTGTACATGAGGATGTATACGAATGTAACCGAAGCAAAAGTGGTGAGTCAACATAGCAGAACATCGCGCTGTATCTTCTCTGCCTGCACCGTAGTGTAATGTAGTTAGTTTATATATATTCAAGAACACATTCATATTTGTGAAGTTGTAATTTTTCAGAACAAAGTTCTGTGAAATTTTTAAATCAAAATAATTAATAAATTAGAAAGACAGAAAAAACTAATTCACGAAAAAATATTAGGTTACTACTGGGATTCGAACCCAGGTCACCTCCTTTTCGGGGTCGGTGCTCTGACCACTAATCTATAGCAACCCTTACAAAAATTACAACTTCACAAATATGAATGTGTTCTTGAATATATATAATATCTTTTGTATAAATGTGTGTCCAAATAAAATGAATTATTCAATTAATTCTGGCGTCCATCTAGCGGTGGCATTTCGAAGTAATTTCAACTGCCGTATCAAAAAAATGGATTGCTCTATGGACAAAAATAAAAATTAATCAATTAATAAAAATAAGAAAGTTGCTATAGCTTAGTGGTCAGAGCACCGGCCCCGGAAAGGAGGTCACCTGGGTTTGAATCCCAGTAGTAACCTAATATTTTTTCGTGAATTAGATTTTTCTGTATGTCTTTCTAATTTATTAATTAATTTGTAGTTAGTTTGTTAAAAAACCATATTTAGACAAAAGAAAGAACTCCAGCCTAGATTTTTAATGCGAACAATTTATTCGCATATGCCTAGGACTGTGGAAAATTGCTGTCGATAGACATCTATAGATCTGTCGATGATTAAATATGGAAAAAATAAACATACCTAGATCCCGTCAAAGGCAAGGCATTTCTTAATATTAAAATCACATTTAAATATCCGCATTTGAAATTCAAATATCGGACGCGAATTCCATTTCTTCCGCCATCTTGAATTCAAAACGTGTGCCGTCAGGCGGAAAAAATAAGAGTGCACGGCAGGTAAGCAAGGGTAGGTGGCTGCCCACCTACTACCCCGTGATTTCCCCGCCAATAGACTGGGGGAAGGCCCCCATTGGTGGATACGGAAAATTCCGTTACATGATTTGTCTGGTCGGGTGGGTATTGGCTCAGTTTTACCGGGAAAATGGAATTTACCGAATCATAATATTCTTTGACGCGTTTCAAAAGATATTTTGCCAATCTGTTTCATTTGCATATTCAACAGGGCGGGATTGGGTATTTTAATTTTAATTTATTTTTTAAGTATGGAATCTAAACAGTACAATGGTTTGAAGTGACGTGACGTAATGGAATGTGGATAAATAATGACACAAAACAGAACGCAGAGATATTACAGCAACATAACTAGAACATGAAATAGTCAATCGAAAGCTAAACAAAAATGATAAAATACACAGTTGCCGGCAAACTTCTTGAAATTTTTTGGCGTAGTGGGGGAATGCGCAGAAGAATTTGGGTCTCTTTAGTGGAATGGTACATGCGAAAACTTCCCCCCACTACGCCGTAAAATTTCAATATGTTTGCCGGCTACTGTACCAAAATAAAGAAGAGTACCTACTAAATAAAACACAGTAATCAAAAGTAGAACAAAGTAAATAAAAAGAAAAATGATGACAAAATAAAGAAATATCATAAATTAAATAAAGTAGCACAAGGTTATAGAATATAAAAATACAGTTATGTAAGAATAATAAATATAATTAAAAATCCAAAAAAATATATTTTGTTTTATTTCATATGCTTATGGGTCTATTTATTTATACCTACAAATCTACATCGTTTGACTGATCTGACCCAAATTTTGCATACTTATTCTTTAGTATGCAGCGGAAAACATAGGTCACTTTTCCCTCTCCACTTTTTAATCTCACCCCCTTCCACTGAATATTTGAGAGATCTGGCCCAAATTTTGCACATTTATAATTAAAGACCCGGCAAAAAACATATGTCATCTCTCTTCCCCTCCTTTAATCCATCTCATTCCCTCGATATATTCTCTATACAAGTCTAATTTCACCGATCTCACCCAAATTAGCAAATACAAATCTACACCGTTCGACACATCCGACCCAACGTTGCATACCAACAAACTACTCCAAGTGTTGCAATTTTACAAAGCAATTTAATTTTTAAAGTTATTCATTTAAAATACTGAAAAAAATACTACGTTTCCAAAAAAAGATCTCTTTAAATTGTTTCCAGTACCAAACGTAGATGATATTTTCAAGCAAGTTTCCATATTAAAAATATGTAAAGAAAAAAACCTTACAGAAAACCAGGAATATTTCAAACTTATGAGAAATGGAAACCAATTCATAATGCCTAAATGTAAAACAACCCAAAAGCAGCATCACTATATTTATAAAGCCATTAATTACTACAATAACTTACCTATCGAGATACGATGCATCAGTAACCTCTCAGAGCAAATCAAAAAATTAAAATTTTCCTAAAATCAAACTTAAATTCATAAATCATTTAAACCTATAGCTTTTTTCACAATACTTTCATTATCAATTTACCTTCCTACTGTATTAATAAATTACTTGTATACACTATGTACCTACATATTATAACAAGGAATAAGAACTGTGGCTCCCTTATCAGACTCAAGAGCTTCTCTTCACTGATGAGGTCTACATGACTACCAAATATTTTAAAAAATGTTTAATCTGATATGATATTTATGAGAACTGTATTTGTACCATAAATTAAAAATAAATAAATTTTAAAGTACTAAATAAAACACAGAAGAAATCAAAAGTAGAACAATGTAAATAAGAAGAAAAATTATGACAAAATAAAGAAATATGATAAATTTAATAAAGTAGCACAAGGTTAAAGAATGTAAAAATACAGTTATGTAAGAATAATAAATGTAAATAATAATCCAAAATAACAAATTATTTTATTTTATTTTATCTATGCTTATGAACCTCAATGTCTGTCTATCTATTCTTTTTACCTACAAATCTACATCTTTAGACTGATCTGACCCAAATTTTGCATGCTTATTCTTTAGAACCCAGCGGAAAACGTAGGCCACATTTTCTTCTCCCCTTTTTTTACCCCACCCCCTTCTACTGAATGTTGGAGAGATCAGGCCCAAATTTTGCACATTTATAATTAAGGACCCGGCAAAAAACATATGTCATCTCTCTTCCCCTCCTTTACTCCATCTCATTCCCTCGATATATTCTCTATAGAAGTCTAATTTCACCGATCTCACCCAAATTAGCATATACAAATCTACACCGTTCAACACATCCTAACAACAAACTACTCAAAGTGTTGCAATTTTACAAAGCAATTTAATTTTTAAAGTTATTCATTTATCTGGTAAATTTTTCATTTAACCTATAGATATTTCTATTATTGCTTCCGTGCAGATTAAGCTATTATTTCAATTTAAAAAATTTAATTAAAACATCAAATTTCCGGTCCACGTCTGGTCAGACTCGAAATATTCCGATACACTTTTGAAATTGGATTTTGAAACAACACCGCCCGCTTTCGCCACGTCTTTCAGCGGATCCTGATTACAGCCGCCGTCACGTCGGAAGCGGAAACGGAAGCGAGGGCGTCGCCATCTTTCGTCACTTCCGGCATGCGGAACGCGGAAAAGATTACTTTTCAGGTTTTTCAATTTAACACTTGATTAGCGGCAGTCCCGCGGCGGAAAATCATACCGCGGCGGAATTTCAAATGAACGGCCAAAGATGGAGTTTTTTTAAATTTATTTTATTAATTATTCCTGTCAGGACGCTACGAAGGGGATGCGATCGTATTAATGATAAACAGTTAATTGTATTTTGAAACGGATCAATCAACCCCCTCTTGAAAAGATCAGTGTTTGGTCATTGGTCTGAACCTTGCTCGTTAACCTCTATATGCTATTGTTTTACCAAAGTAACAATCTAAGATTATGGAAAAAAATCCGTTATTTACACTGACATATTACAATATACCTTTCTTCCTCTTGCCTCCAATAGATGTCGCCTTCGGGCTCTTAAATGAATATTTATAATCAATGTTAATAATTTACGCTGTCAAATGAAGATGTCGCTCTTTTTTTATTAAATTTATACATTTTTTCTATTACTGCAGATCGTGCCAACTTGTCGGCTTGTACAGCTTGTCGGCATGTTTATTTAATTATAGGTATAATTTACATAGGAAAAAATATAAATAAGATAATAATAACAATCAGTCTCACAGACTTCGCACACATAACGGGTAATACCACCGTGAAGCATCAAAAAATACATTCAAATAAATAAAGAATTGACCCAAAAATTGCATATACTTAATTCTTTTTATCATCATAATAATAATTTACAATATACATTGGTTAATATTTTTCAAAAACAAATTATTATAAAAATTTCAAAATGGTGGAGTTGTGTCCCGCAAAGGTCTTGGAAAACAAATTTCATTTGTTTCCTAAGAAAATTGAACTTCATAAAAAGATAAGAAGAAAATTGAAATTCATAGTAAGCATTTGGCTCATAGAAAATTTTGTTAGTAAGATGTGAGAAAATTTGAACAAAATCGACTCAACAATTTTTGAGATATCATCTCCAAAAATATGAAAAAAAGGAGTTTCAATAAAAACGCAAAACGATCCCAATTAAAATAATTTCGTTGTCTGTCCGTCTGTCTGAACTCCGTGTAACCTCCGTAACTAGTAAAATAAAAAAATATTTTTTCCTTTATAGTATTTTTTTATCAATATAGTAAATTATTTTTATTAATAAATCGATAAATACTTATTCATTAGGAACCGACATGTAAAAGTACCGTCCTTTTTGACCGGTTACAGGTAGTAATGTACCTAATAGTTAAAAAAATTCCTTTCATGCTAGATTCAAGTTGAAATTCTTAAATTATTAATGATTTAAATTATTTTAACTACTACAAGTTATAAGAAAAAAATTTTTTTTTTTTGAAAATTCACGGTGGTGCAACCCCTTAAGGGTTTAATTGTGGTTGGTTTAATAAGTGATTCAGCGATAGTGAATAAAAAAGTTCCTAACAGAGCACGAAGTTTTACTACGTGCGAGTATTGAACGGAATAGACCAGAAAGTGATCTGAGCGATAGAAACAGCGTTAATTAGTGCGAACTAAGAAACAAAAAAGAATTAAAAAACCTAAACAGTAGGAAATAAGTGTGTGAAACATTTAGTGACTACATAATTAAGAACGACACTTCGATTTAACTCGTGACCAGTGACTAAAAATTATAAGTAAATGGATAATAATTTTTCAGAATTTTCATTTGTCTATTTAAAAAAATAACTTGCAACAGTTGAAAATGGAGTCATATGGTACCTACATTTTTCACGACATCTGCGAGCACCAGCAACCGACCAGTCACGTGAGTGGCTGCGGAGGTAACGAATTGACACCAAATAAATCCCCGGAATCGGCCGAAGTAAGACAATTTTAATTGAAACTCTTCAACCATTAAATGAACTAACCATCGGCTGCCACTCCACCCCCACCCCTTGCGCCAAGTACACGGTGGTTCACAATTAATTTATTTTAAAATGAAAACTCATTTTATTTTGAAGTTACAATTTGAGAACATTCCTGGTTATATGGTATCCAAAATAAACAAAATGAAACATTAAATGTACATTATAGATGACTCACAGAGACGAAACTGTATTTTTTATGGGAAAGTAGATATAGAAGTATTTTTAGGTGTACAAAGGACTTACGACCTATCGTATGGTTGGCTTAAGTGATCACTTTACACATGTGTAACGTTCGCCATTTCCACCCATGATAGAATATATCATGTCTACTAATTTTTTTGAAGTATTTGAATTGCATGCCACGCTTTCACATGTGTGTTGTAACCACCTTTTACACGCGGCCTGTGACAGCCATTTTCATTGCCCCTAAATCCCCATAGATGTCGCTAATTATTTTTTAATATCGTTAATGTCGCTAATGAGACTTCCACAATTGATTTTACGGAATTTAGAAAGCAATATACTTTTTTCTGTGTATTATTTTTTTTTTATGTTTTATGTTATATATATATTCCAAAATGAAACATATTTATGTGTTTAATAAACCGGATATTTTATACGAACCGTGTATTTTACAGAGAAGCAAATCTACAACATATTGCCATCTGATATTAAAGGGTTAAAAGTGAAAGTACTTTTAAAACAGAAGCTAAAAAAGTGGTTACTAAACGTAGGTAGACTTCAAAACGAAAGCAATGTATCCAATGTGACAGCTTAGATTCTATTGTAACATGTTTTTGTGACTGTTATAATTTCAAATACCTTCTGTAAAAATGATTTGATTCTTTCTCTGCTTTGGAACAGACTAGTCTAGTTAAGCAATGTAATAAATAATTTGGAATAAATAAAAAATTAATAAATAAACTCTGCAATCGTGCTGTCCTTAATTTTATCTCAACTACGACATAATACAAGTCGTAAAAGCGTATTTATTATGTCGGGATCACCCTGTGCCTGAGCGTATAATAGGGCAACATATGGCGTGTAATATTCGATATCAAATCCCTTAGCGGGACAATCATTCATTGTGCTGGAGCCCTCCATCCCTTCTGTACTCTGCTGCGTTTTTATGTTTAATTATTATTACCCTTTTTCTATAGACAGCGTTTTAAGGGTTGGTAAAAAATACAAACACCATAGAATAGCGGTGCGACGAAGCGCGGAACTTGATTCAGTCAATGTTTAATCTTTTAAATCGAATTACACATTTTTTGATTTATTTTATTTTTATTTTTTTAACGTTTCATCAGTCCATGACGCCCAATTGGCGAAACGAAACACTTCTCAAAAACATCCAAGCTTGAGTGAATCACACACATTTATTGTGACGTCACCGAGGATAGAAAATCGAAACCTTCGGTGTGAGAAGCCAGTGCCATGCCCGCTTATTTTTAAATCAATATATAGATATATATATATATATATATATATATATATATATATATATTATATATGTAATAACTTATTTCGGGATGAGGTTGCTCCAAGTAAAGACTTTGTTCTCGTAAGTATTTATTCGGTAACAATAACGGTTTAGACAATCGTTTATACAGTAAGATGCGGTCTCGATAACAATGGTAGTAAAAAACCTCGACTCGACATTCACGCGCCTTTTTATACATTCTCTCTCTCTGTCATGCAGTCTCTTTCTGGCGTCGCGACATACGTTCCTCAGATCTATTACAATATATATATAAATAAAGAAACCCGTGTTTCCCTACCCGCCAAGTTTTCTCCACAACCATCCACCAGTGGTTATGGTGGTGGATAGCCCTTGGTGTCACATCGAAAATATCGATTTGGGGGGATTACTGTGCGTGGATGGGAGTGGGTGACGAAAATGTGCTTTCTAGCACATTGATTTGTTATGGGAAGGCTGCAAATGCTTCAGATTGTTTCAAAATAGGAGCGCCGACTGTGTCGGTGAGTCTAAAAGGTCCCGAAAAAACCTGCTCTAGAAAGTTCTGGAAGGAGAAGGTTCTAGAACATTCCCGAAATTTCTATAAGTTTCTAAACTGAGTGGCGGAATGTGTCGGGGTGTCTAGAAGATTCCTATACATATTACATTATTATATATAGTACATTCGATAAATTTCTTGAAAGTTCTGGAAGGAGAATGTTTTAGAAGGTTCACGAAAGTTCTAGGACGATCCAAACAGTGTACTAAAAATCTATGCGTGCGAAGCCGCGTGGGCACAGCTAGTCCTTTATATTAAGTTCACCGCCGCTCTTGATTTCTTGTGGAAAAATCTTGAAAGTGAAAATTAACTCACTTCCCGTCATCCAATCGAGCTGAAATTTTGCACATTGATTTAATATCAATGACTCTCTCGAATACTGTGTTTTTCAAATATACATACACAGAAGACACGCAAAAAAAAATATTTCTAATTTAAGAATTTGACGTTGCCGTCACAATCAGGTCTTAGATTACTGCGATGACCTTGACATGAAGATATCGAGTCAACAATCATCATCATCATCATGTTCGGTGAGGTAGGACTTACCACAGGCCCGGGACCGTTCCAAAGCAAAAGCCTCCATATCGGCCCTACAATTTTTCCATCCAGATTGTCATTATTTTAATGCTAAAGCAGTCTCCCTATCTCTGGATTACATAAAGTACACGCTTGCCCCGCATTTCAATATAGCAGGATTGCGCCGGAAAAAAGCGGCCGGCCGCGTGACGCAGAATCAAGAAATACCTATTAGTATTTATTACACATTTTCTATGAAAGTGTACCTATAACGATATTTCTTGTTTATTATCTGTACTTATATATAAAGAGGTAAACTTTGTAAGTTTGGATGTAGGAGGTAATGTCTAAAAGTACTTATCCGATTTCAAAAATTATTTCACCAACATTTAGAATGGACTTTCAGGGTGGACATAGATTATATATTATCCCGTTAAAATAAAAGGGCTTTCGTGGTGGCCTATTTTACAACGAAAGTCGATGTAAAAATCGTTGAGCGATGCGTTTTTTTACGAAAGTTGCCTTAACGGTAAGACATGCTTAAATACTTGAATTTGTAGAACTCAAAAAGTTCTTTAAAAAAGTCCGCGACGATATATATCTATATATCAAGGTTAATAATACACAGTTTTTGTTTATTTTTATCCTAATCAATTTAATATTTTAAATAAATACATTATAATTTAAAATATGTTTTATTTTAACTTTGTAGTCCCTCTTATCATCAGGCATTTTTAATAACCTGAATAGTGGAAAATTTCAAATTATAATGTTGCTCTGCCAAATTTTTCAATCACATAAATGGTTTTCTACACGAGATCGCAAGCGCACATTTTTTGACTCGACTGATATAAGAGGTCTCCTCGGAAGTTCAGTATTTTGAACCGGGGCAAGCGAGTGGTTATGGAAGAAAAATAAAACAACACAATAACAGAAAATAGCCGTCATAATCGTCACATCTCTTCAATGTTGACCAGATGCATTCACGTAAATTGTCTGACAGCAAAAGCGAATTCTTAGGTAATTCAATAGACAGCCTTCTTCTTCTTCTCTGCCCTGTCCGTTTACTGGACGTTGACTATCATGTTGGCTATGCGGACTTTGTTTACTGCGGCCCGGAACAGCTCCACAGTAGACTGGCCAAATCACTGTCTCAAGTTTTTCAGCCATCAAGTCCTCCTTCTTCCAGGACCCCGACTTCCGGCAATCTTTCCCTGCATCATGAGATGCAAGATCTCGTATTTCTCTGCATGTCTCATCACGTGTCCTAGATGTTGAAGTTTTCGGATTTTTATTGTCTTGATAACTTCTTTTTCTTTATTCATCCGAGCCATAACATCTTCATTCGTAACTCTGTCCATCCAGCTTATTTTGAGAATTCTTCTATAGATCCACATCTCGAATGCCTCAGGTCGCCTTATCAGTTCTTCGGTAGGCGTCCACGCTTCCATTCCATAGAATAGACGGCCAACAAGTATCGAAGTGTTCACCTTCAAATTACACAGCTCGGTGGTTAGAGCACCCGAGGGTACCCGGACACGTCCATTAGCGGTGTCGCCTCCCCAGAGGGTAGGGTGCGGGCCCCGGTTGTAAGGCTGCGGTGCACTCGGCGGGCGGCCCGGAGCGCGGATTAAGGGATGTGTATTAAAATGTTATATTTGAAGGGCTGGTGTTTATGGAGCCCGCTTCACACTGCCCCGCGATGGGGCGCAGGTCATTCTGGTGATGCGAGCTGCTACCCTTAATAGACGAGATAAGTCCCCGCGTGCTTTGCAATGTATTACGTATTGCCTGGTGGCCAATCCATTTTGTTTATTTTCAATATTTCTTTCCTCTTTTAACCCTTGTTTTAATTTTATTACTGCTATGTATTTATTTTACTTTTATGTGGAATGGAATTATGTTGCGTAGGTATATAATATATACCTACGCTCACTAAAATAATGCTAAAGTTGCTTAAAGCATTTAGGGTGTGGATCTGTAGACGAATTTAAAAAATAAATTCGTTCATAATTGAGCTCCAGTAGGATATTTCAAGATTGTTACTGTGAACTTGTGAATACTCTAAATAAATAAATAAATAAATAGATAAATAAATAAACTGGATTGATGACATTACTGATGACAATTTAATGATCTGGATGCAGAAGGGGAAATAAAACAAAACTCTAAGAGTCCGATCATAATTTTGATATAAAAACGGATAAAAATATTAAATAGTAATAAAAAAGGGTTAAAACTTAGTAACATGGAATTTTTTATATTCATAAAGCAATAAAAAACAACATTTCTCTAATTAATAATCAAATAAATTTCCCCTACAGTCCTCTCTGTGGTTAAAAAGTCTTCTTCTTCTTCTTCTTCTACCCCTTATCCTGTTGTGTCGTCGTCTGTCGTGTCCTGGACCGAATAAAATGTTCCAAATTTTCCTGTCTTTGGCTTCGCTCTCCACGTCAGCCTAATTTAGTTGCAACCTCGCTTCGCAGCAGTCCTCCAACTGTTTCCGTCAGCTTCTCCTTAGAAGCCTTGATTTAAAATTATCGGGTAAAACCCAAGAATTGTCAGTACCATCTCCCTCTTACCTCTAATTAAATTTCAAAAATTTTTGATGAGAAACTTAGTGCATGAAGAGTATTTTGTGAATGTGTTGGTGTGTAAATAATATTATATGCCAGTGTAGTGGTTTTCCTGATAAAGAGACGAGTTACGTCTCGAAACCGGTTTACACGCGACAGGATAGAAAAGTTTAATGGTACATGAATGGAAATAACGATTACTCTCCGTGATGTGGTTCGCGAATTCAGAAAAGTTGTTACTTGTTAGACAACAACGATCTAATGCTGACATTTGTAGAAGCACGTCCGATGTATTTGTTAGTACAATCTACGCATGAAATTTCAAATACACGCATTGATGTACCAACACTGTTTTCTTTTGTACCGATGCAAGTACTCCATTTAGGTACTCCATTGAGCCAAAAATAAATACGTTTATCGGCCGTAATAGAGTCGGCAGCGGCAACATCCTAATTACTCTCCCCGTTCAAATCATCCGTTCCATTAGCTCCCTTATCTGAGATCACCTTCGGGGGCTGGTTCCGCGATTGGACATGTGGCACTTTCAGCACTTTGTCTTTGGGGATTCGCGTCCCTTTGTTGTCTCCCTCGTGATGAATTGATGTCTCATTTCGGGCCCGATGCTGTTCCCGGCGGCGGGGGACGCATTGTGGCCGGCCTCGCACCGCTTTGAACGTCAAATATTAATGGGTCTGTCAAATCTGTCATGTTTGGAAACAAAATTATTAGACCAGTTTCGTTTGAATAATAACAATAGTCCCGGTGGCTCTTTTTGATTCAAATGTATACGCCAGAGCCGATGAGGCATAGTATGGATTTGTACTTCGAATAACAAACCAGAGTTTGTGATAACGAACAAAGATTAACCCTTAACTATGAACAAAGATTAACCCTTAACTTAATGAGGCATAGTATTGGATTTGTACTTCGAATAACAAACCAGAGTTTGTGATAACGAACAAAGATTAACCCTTAACCCTTAACTTAATGAGGCATAGTATTGGATTTGTACTTCGAATAACAAACCAAAGTTTGTGATAATGAACAAAGATTAACCCTTAACTATGAACAAAGATTAACATTTAACCCTTAACTTAATGAGGCATAGTATTGGATTTGTACTTCGAATAACAAACCAGAGTTTGTGATAACGAACAAAGATTAACCCTTAACCCTTAACTTAATGAGGCATAGTATTGGATTTGTACTTCGAATAACAAACCAGAGTTTGTGATAACGAACAAAGATTAACCCTTAACTACCCAGTATACTTGTGTGACGTAACTGACCAGTAGTGTCCAACAGACTCATCACCGAAATCTAGAGCAAATAAAAGAAAACCACGATAATGCGAATGCAACAGACAGTGTTTATTAATTAATATTAATATAATTAATAGAAATAAACTTTTTTTCACCACTTTTCTATTGAAAATATCAACATGTTTCAGAGCCCATGGCCCCTTTGTCAGGATACAATTGCATACTAACAATGTTCTTAGGTTTTCACGGTCACTCAGAATCTGCAATTGAATCCGAAACGTCGGCCAGATAGGTTGTAATAACACGAAATAATACCCCAGAAGACACAAACCAGAAGTATACTAACAAAATTAAATTTGAAAATCGATGTATAGATAATCAAAATATTAAAAAGTTGTGTATGGAAAATTAATAATAATAGAGTACCTGCTTAGCATAAAATAAATTTAAAAGATTACTATTTGTAAAAAGCATCTGGTTATTTATAATAAACAATTTACTATTAACACTTTTTCTTAATTCCAAAATAAGAAAATATATCAAACTGTGATTCTGTTTAATTTGTATGTAAAATTTGTAAACCCTTATTAATAATTAATATCAAAAGAATATTTTCAATAAAAATTCGTGAAAACAAAGTTTATTTCTATTAATTATATTAATACTGTAACCACAAAATAAGTTTATTGTGTTTGAAGAAGAAATTAATATTAAATTTCAATGTTTATTTAATTAACCTTTAGGTATTACTTACTTACAAATGTCACAAATAACGAAAATTTCAGAATGTTCAGAACAGACATTTTGGTCGCATTTATCACAACACTGTTTAGAAGTCCTGGATATTTTTGAAGGACAAATATGACAACGCATTTTTCATTTTGGAAAAGGATTAGATGATTGAGCAGCTTCCTGATTTGATCCTACCACTCTTGCATGACTGCCAAGGGATAACTCGATAGGCCTTTCTTGTTTCGTCTCTGTATATGAGGTGTTACCAATCCAGTTGCGATTTCACGTAAAAATAGCTTTCTTAGTGTATTTTTTTCCTTTGGTTCCAATCAGGATATAAATTTTTCCATAAAATTAGCGATATAGTGCCGACAACATCTAAAAAATGCAATCGGCCATTTATTTGTTTTACGTCAACGTGAATACTCAAAAACCATCTGGTCAAGCCTATCTATACCTCTTTTGGTGGACTTATAGTACCAATTTATTTCAGATTTATTCTTATTGCTCACGTATGTTTCTTTTGTACGATGCGTCGTAGACAAGAAAATGACAGCTCGATTCTTCTTTGGTACATACGAGACCAAAGACATTAGTTTCGATATCATGGTTTCTGTTCTGTTGAAAATTAGGGAGTATACAAGCCTTATTTTTTCTCATTGTTCCAACTAATGTGAGACCATTCTGTGCCAAAGATTTTGCAACATCAAGACTTGTGAAAACATAGATTTATCGGTACTGATATGAAATTGTTATAAATTCAATTTTTATGTTGTACTTTAAATGTCCCTGTAGGCCTGTTTATTAGCCTCATGCCTTTTTAAAATTAAATAAATTAAACACCGTCTCTGTTTTACTGTTACAATACGAGAACAAACTCACACAACGATTCCCTCGTACCTAGGCTACACAGACTGGTGTTCTCGTTTGCCCAGTCAAATTATAAGGACACACTGACGAATGCTCTATCGCGGCGCGGCGGTCAGGATCAGGCACAATAGAACTACTCTATTCTACTCTATTCTAATACTGTATTGTTCAGTTCAATATAGTTATAGAAGTATATAATTCCCCTATTCTCAGAATAACAATATCGTTTTATTTACATATTTATTTTTTAATCTCTTTTTTCCTTTGTATCTACTGTATACGAAAGTATATTGTATTTTTTTTATTTCTTACTACTTTCTTTCTTTCTAACCTGTTTCCACATATTACTTACTGTATTTTCTTGTGACTTTTTGTAGTTATATTGTTAATATTGTCACGTGCCGTAGCTGCAGGAGGAATTAATGAAAACACTGGAATTCAATAATGGATTTATTAATTGCCGATTAATTAATTAATCAAACGTACAAGGTCACCATTATTAAATTAAACTGTTTTGTAATTTATTACTTATAAATAGAAGCTTTATAATCACTTAAACACTTCATTCACTATTCACTAGAACATTCCATCCAATTTCCGTACGTCTTATTTCGCTTCGTAAGAACTTTCCAGAGCACTCGCTGTTGACTTACTGCTCGCTTGGCTACCCTGGCCGCCAACTCACTGCTACATTCGATTTGGTATCGCTGTCAAACGCGCCCAAAAACAACAACCGTCCTTACTCTCGTGTGCCGTATTTATATTGGCTAATGCTGATATCGAAACCTTCAGACGTGTTTACGAGGACTTTCTCGTGGCTTCCCGGCTTTTGTAGATGTTTCTCGACATTTCTCGTAAGCCGTAGATTATACTAGACCGTTCTGGAATCTTTGATAGTGTTGTTGTGACATATGACAGAAGTGCGCAATTATTTTGAACCTCGTTACAATATTATATCATTTTTGTCATGATATTCCTATGGGTACTAGTAGTAGGTATACAAAGATAGTTATGATATAAAAACCCAAATCAGGGAGTAAATATGTGCTATATTACTTACAATTTCGCTTCGCACCATGTCTTTCTTACTTTGTATGTCCTATTTATTTGAATAATTCTTGCTATATACCTTATTTCTTGTTATATCTTACCTTTTTTGTACCTGCATGTGATAATTTCTATTTATATATTTAAATCATCTTATATTTCTGTATATCGCGTGTATGTAATATTTTTTTTATTTTTTTTTATTTAATTCGGTCATCCAACAGGAAGACACAATTGCTTGATAAGATGAAATACAAAAAAAAAATAGTTAAATGCCTCCCTCAATTAAAGGATAACACAAATAGGACATAATCATAGATAAGTCAACTTGACAATGACAGATGAAACATCATTTAACCGATTGTTCCAAATTTAGCTTTAACATAGACATGAAGGGGCTCGTGATGTATATAATATACATGATCAGGAGATGAGTTTCTAGTATCTGTCTCATCATATGACTATACTCTTCATATTTAGTGTTAAAAATATCTATTGAATTTAAGAGGTAATTATAATCTGAGCATATGCGTGGAATGGAAGAGGATTTCCTATTGTTGGTTTGATAAACTGGAAATTGGAATAATATATGGAATGTGTGGGATTGCTAAAACCTCCCCACGTACTCAAATAAAGTTTTATTTATTTATTTATAAAATAAATAAATAAAACAAAAACACCCTTAATTACATTTTGCAGTTTACTAGAACTATTTTACATTTATCGACTGCAAGAATTAATGAAAGCCGAAATGTGCGCGCATCTGTAAAACAAATAGGCCTTCATTCAAATTAGCAATCAAGTGAAAGGAGGTAGTTTTGTAACTGACGAGGCTTTCGGGGTAGGCAGTTCTGGGACCGGCGGTGGCTCCCCCTGCCGCCCTAATCCCTTCACAAATGTCACCCACAATAAACACATTACAGTGTTTTGACGGCCCTAATAAAATGAAACAAGTTAGAGCACCGAATCAAAAGTAGTCAATTCGGCAGTAAACAGACCAGATTATAGAGTGAAGGGTTCCCCACAACATTTGGAATTGGCTGACTCGCTCAGATTTGGTGAAATACATATATTATTATGAACTAGCTGTGCCCGCGCGGCTTTTTAGTACACTGTTTGGATTGTCATAGAACTTTCGCGAACCTTCTAGAGCATTCTCCTTCCAGAACTTTCAAGAAATATATTGAATGTACAGGAGGAACCTTCTAGACACACTGACACATTCCGTCACTCAGTATAGAACCTTATAGAACTTTCGGGACTTTTCTACAACCTTCTCCTTCCAGAACTTTCAAGAGCAGGTTTTTCCGAAACCTTCTAGACTCACCGACATGGTCGGCGCGCCTATTTTGAAACAATCTGAAGCATTTGCGGCCTTCCCATAACAAAACAATATGCTAGAAAGCATATTTTCGTTACCCACTCCCACCCACGCACAGCCACCCCCACCAAACTCGCACATTTTTAATGGGACACCGAGGGCTATCCACTACCATAACCACCAGGGGGTGGTAGTATCTGGTTGTGAAGAAAACTTGGCAGATAGGGAAACACGGGTTTCTTTATATATATATATATATATATATTGATCCATCATCGGGGCTGATGTGAGCTGAAACATCAGCCCTTATGATGTACCCTGCAATGGGATCCGAAACGTCGGCTCGAAAGGTCGTAACAACACGGCATAATACCCCAGAAAACACAACATTTGAAGATTAGTTATTTTACATTTAAAACAAATTTGATGACTCAATTAGAAATGTATACAAAATAAATTTGGTTATTAGGTTATTCGGTTGCAAACTTGTTAGTAAAAATAATGATAATTTATTTAAACATATTTGTACTAAAGTATATAAAGGAATAGAGGGCGTCCGCGAAAGACCTGGCACGATGAGATACCAGAAATGTTGGAGGTTGATCCTGTTAAAAGCATAAAAAACCGTAGAGCATGCGAAGATGTATGAAAACAGCCGAAGCAAAGTGTGCCAAGATACAAGAAGTGTAGAAGATTGTTGTGGTGTTCTATCTCTCTGCCTACCCCTGCGGAGAAACGGCATGATGGTTAGTTAGTTAGGTATATGAAATATACTGAATGCGGGCACTTGGCCTATGTTCCAGAGTGATGAATGAACAAATAAGAAATACTGGAAGAAGTTTTTTACAATAGATAGTATAAATAATTAATCGCTGAGATGGTTCGATGGTGTGAAACGTATGGGCAAGGAGAGTTGAAAAAATATATTATGCGAGTGTTGAAGATAGCAAGAATGCAGGGCGTACGCGAAAGACTTGACATAATCAAAACCAAATATTAGAATATTTTGAGTTTGTCCAAAATTTTCAGAATACAGTACTAGTCGCCAGGAATATAATTAATCAAGATATATTATTAGGCGTCTCACAGAGACGAAATTATAAGTAGATATGGAAGTCTTTGGGTGTTCACAGGGCTTACGACCTATCGTACGGCTGGCTTAAGTGATCACTTTACAAAATCTAACGTTCACCATTTCCACCCATGATGGAATACCTTATCTATCAAATATTTGGAAATTATGTATATATTTACAACCCGTTTCATACGTATGTTCTAATTATCCTTAGTGCGACCGGTATTCAAAGCTTTTTCATTCCCCTCAACTAACCACAGATGTCACTGTCAAAAGCTTCTAAAACCAATATCCTTTATATGTGTAATGAGATTCTTCCAAATTATTTGCATTACACTAGAATACGCTTGAAATATAATTTCAATTTTTGTACCTATATTTTAGTTATAGTTAGTTAAATAGTTAGTTATACAGTACGAAGCTGCATTAAAAGTGTCAAAAAAATTACTGATTATTAAAGGTGATAAGATATCGATTAATAGTAACAAAAATATAATTGATATTCAAACTCCTTCTATTACATTCCCTCTTCTGCGCCTAATGACCACGCCCACATACCCACCAGACTCTAATCTCCACCCCACTCCTCACGCCGTCTTTTAGTCCTAGGTTTAGTATTAGTAACATTACTGAAGATGATGCGCTAGCATCGAAAACGTTCTAATTTTTTAAACAAATAGTAAAAGTAAACAAAGTTATCATTTTTTTAAATGGCCCTTCACAAGAAAATTTCGAAAAATGAATATAACAAATAATAATATAAAAATGTCAAGAAAGACAATTTTTTACAGCGACCCTTGTGTGTTGTTTGAGCCGCGCGCTGACTGGCGTCACACTCGGACGCCCACGCCTCATCAGTGATGTTGCTGTAAGTCCAGCATAATTCCAGCAAGCTGCGGACCTTACCGACCGACATACAGACGGACGACGAAATTATTACATTTCGATTAAATAATAACGACCCTTGCGTGTAACCTGGACCGCGCGCTGGTCGCGTGTCACACTCTAACTGTTCAAAGTTGCAATTCCAGCAAGTTAAGGACGTTGCGAAATTATTGTACTTAAATTCATTGTGGCTACCCAAGTATACTATTATTATTATAATCTAGACATTTTTACTGACAATTTGCGTTTATTTAAAATGAAACTCCGTAATCTCATTTATGACTATTGATTTGATACTTCTTTAATTGGATCCCATTCCCTCCCTCTCCCCACCCCTCCCATTTTATGCATAATTTAAATCTTTGAAATATTTATTATTTATCACATATTCTTTATCATTGTTTTTTATTTAGTTTTTTTTTTAGTACCAGCTTCGAGGAAACTTTACTGGTCATACTCACAAATATTTTTTTGACATTATATAAAAAAAAATTAAAATTGTACTTTATGTTTCCCAAATAAAATAAAATAAAATAAAAATGTATGAAATATACTTCAACAAAAAATAGAATCTGTCTTTGATTAAAAAATATATATATTTGGATTAAAATATGAATACCATTGGGAATCCTGTCGAGCAGTAAAAAGGCGACCAACTTAGGGGTAGCATAAATGTTTAATATAATATTAAACCAAGCAGCTACTTGAGGGTGTCTGCAGCGGAGGGTGGTCTAATGGTTTGCCCCAGCGTTAATGGTCCGATTAGGGTCCAAAATTCTTACCCTCCTATTAACATAAGCAGGGACTTTTTGATCAGGCCCCTGAACCATTTTGATATCATTTAATTATTTCATCGTTTGTATTGTATCGAGAAATTCATAATTTTGGCGTGGACTGTCTTTAAAATGTAGTCAAATTAATGTCACAAAAATAGATCAAAAAAAAGTGACCCATAAAAAACAAGTTTTTATTGTACTCCATTTCTTTGTAAAATATAACAACAATTAAAGACGAATTAAAACATATAACATAACACTAAACTTACAGTAATTTAATATATTTCTAAAATGTCAGATGTTTTGAGCTTTGATAAGACACTTCATGTTTGATGATTAAATTCTAAAAACATTTGTCAGTCAATTTAGATTTTCGACATTCGTAGTGAAGTACCTTTTATGCATACCGACGGAGTAATTCAAATTTAGAAAATATTCCGCGACGTTATCGGGCCGCTTATGCTAGTATTCAAACTTTGGTAATGATTCCAATTTGAAAAAACCATTAAAATTTCTAATAATCCGAAATTATACTATAATTATTAATTTTTTTTAACGAAAATTTCATAGATCTTCTTGATCGTCGCCACGAGTCTACTTGCCAAGTTTCAGCTCGATTGAATCACGGGAAAAGGGTCAAAAATCGATCCAAAGTTTTTTTTGACGGCAAGCCGGCAAGCAAGCAAGCAGACGCCACGAGTTTATATAAAGGGAGTAAAAATAAAAACTCGTATCTCAAACTATATAAGGCCAGTGATTATTAATTGTATTGAGGATGGGACAGATGGAAGATATTTTTGTTAAAATCACAAGAAATAAGTGCTAGCAGAAATCGTGAAAATTGGTATCACGGATAGATCTCAATCGAACGAACCCAACAACACCCCACAAAACACTCCGCTAGTGCTATAGCGCCTATTCGCATTAACCACGTCCATGTCTCCTAATATTGCTAGCAATTTAATATTAAGACCATTATAATATTTCGCAACACTATCGAAGGATCTAGAATGGCCTATATCCATCTAGAGTTATCTACAGTATTCGGAAAATGCCTGGAATAACCTAGAAGCGACGGGAACCTTTTCCTAAACTATTCTCGAAGGGGAAAGTATCTTCTCGAAAGTTCGAAAAACCAGCGTTTGGGTATAAATACCGAAACTACGTCGCGGGACGAGAGTGTTGTTTTGACATTTCTATCAGTGCAAAGTACACTGTGGAATGGATTTGCGATAGTTTGAACGGAATATTCTAACAAGTAATAAATAAAGTGCTACCCAGCGATAGTAATGTGTTCATACACATACGTGTGATATATTACGAAATAGTGTAATTCAAAGAATAGAGTTAGGTTAAATTCGCTTTAAGTGACATTGCTTATTCAATTATTAATTAATTACTAATTAATAAATCGATACTTAATTTCGAGTGTTTTCATTTGTGTAGCCACGATCCGTGACAATCGGTGCTATTCTGAAAATAGCAATATTGAGATGTCAGATCTTTATCCAAATCTTGACAAGTAGGTATAACATTGTATTGCCACCAATTTCAATTTTTTAAGTTTGAAATTAATGAATTCAATCAGTCAGAAAGCTCTAACGCGTGAACAAACCTTAAGTTATTCACAATTACGAATAATGAGCTTTCTCATTGATTGAACGGATGAATATTAAAAATAAAATGCAAACTTTGAAATCGTCTATTTCCATAACTTAAGATATTAGTACTAAGCTGCTTGAACATTTTCGACTCAAAATTTCGACATGAATCTACCTGTAAGGTTGTTGGGACTAGTTCTGTCATATCAGATATAATCGAGGATAAATTTTTACTTCAATGCTTAAAATTTTGGTCAAAATTTTTCTTTCTTTCTTTTGTATGTACAGGGTTATTTGTAAAAAATTAATAACCTCGCAGGACTATATTCCTGCCTTGATTATGAGTCGAAAATGTTCAAGCTATTATGACCTAATATCAATAATTCAGGAGATATGCGACATCAAAGTTTGCATTTTTTTTTCAATATTTCTGACTTATTTTTTGTAAAACGTTAGACTATCATTACAGTAACTTATATCGAATATGAAAAATTCATTCCCTTTAATACAAGCCAAATAAAATAATAAAAACCTTCGAATTCCAATTGGAAAACACTCCAGCTGGAATTTTTTCAGGGTTTTATCATTTTATTTAACTTGTATTGAAACGAATGAATTTTTCGTAATCGATATGAGTTACTGTAATGATAGTCCAACGTTTTACATAAAATAAGTCAGAAATATTGAAAAAAATATGCAAACTTTGAAGTCGCATGTCTCCATAACTATTTAACATTTTCGACTCATAATCAAGGCAGGAATATAGTCCTGCGAGGTTATTAATGTTTTACAAATAACCCTGTATATTGCCTCCAGGTGCTATTGAAAAAAAATGGCTAACTCTACAGGCCGTTTTGTAAGTAGGCTTTGCTGCTTCATTTCACCTAAAATGTTATTCGCTTTAGTGGGCGGTCTAACACTTCGGGAGGAAATACAGAACCATCCTTTATTAAGGCACTTTCAAGATTCTGCTGCAGTAATTTTAAATTTGCATTTTTTAAATCCATTTTTATAAGCACGAAAGGCCATACCTACAGTAATAAACTAGTGAAACAGACAGGGTAACGAAAGAAGTATGGGTCTTAATATTTTTTTTAATATTTATGTTTTTAAAATAGCATACAAATACAATACGAGTAGTTTGTTGGTCTTGTGGTTAGGACTCTCGCCTCGTGGTCTAAAGGTCGCGGGTTCGAACCTCACTCCAGACCAGCAAGTTAGTTCTATTTTCATAGCACAAGCGTTTAGCTTGGTTTGAAAATATTAAGAATATTGATGTGACACGTATTCCGTGTTCGCATCTCTATTTAAAAATATATATAAATGAAAACATTAAATTCTGTGGAAATATGTGACTAATTTATTTTATGTAGGCCGGCGCCACACTGAGCGGATCGTCCGCCGCGTCTTTTCCGTCGCATCAAATCGACAAAGCAAATGGGTCGACTGATCACCCGCGTAGTGTGTTTGATGCGCACATATTGTATGGAAAGAAATGTAGCGGCGTTCTGCGACCGAAGAGACGTGGCGGAAGATCCGCGTAGTGTGGCGCCGGTCTAAAGCGTACATTTTGGGAAAATTTTCTTAGATTTTCACGGCTGCTCAGAATATTCTGGTTTGTTTCTTCTGGGGTAATATACTATGTTTTTATGGCATTCCATTGCAGGGTCCATGTTCCCTGATGATGGACCCCACTATGGGATCCGAAACATTAGCCAGAAATATCGTAAAAATACGGCATAACACCCGAGAAGTCACAAACCAGAATGTTAATTTTGTAGTAGGACATTATTATTAATCTAAAAAAATTATGTTGTACGTCCGTCTTGATGAAGATACAGTTATATCGGAACCGGTAGACAGAATTTTTAATTCTTTGACATACAAAAAAAACTACCAAAAACACCCGATTTCTATAATGACAGTTCTCATATCACTTCTATATGAACACTTTTTATTGCTGGCAACACTTTATTTATCGCTCGTAGAACATTCAACTTTCGCTTTTAATAGTTGCATTTATTTATTTCATCATTTAGATAAGAACTCGCTTCTTTATTTAGCTAGATATCTATTGCTTTGCAATTTTTTCACGATTGGGCACACCTGGCCGTCGTCTCGCGACTTACTTTGCACTGAACGATCTGTCAAAACAAACTCTCCGCGGCGGCCTAGATATACGCTATTTATATGTGATTACTTTGGTTTCGAACCTTCGAGAAGATTATTTTCCTTTCTAATGTTTAGAAGGTTCCAGTCGCTTCTAGGCTGTTCCAGGCATTTGTAGATGCCTCCCGAATGCTGTAGCTTATATGACAGTGTGATAGACTGTGTTAGAGTCTTCTATGCTACTATCGTCATTGGCATATTACGAGGGATTTTGTAATTAATCTCTTTTGTCATTTCGTTACAATATTTTATCTACACCATTTGTTTTTAGTTTAAAAAAAATGGCCGCTCCGCTGCACTGCAAATCGGGTACTTATAGGTCAACACTCGAACTAAACTAATTGAATCCCAATGTGAAACCGTGTACAGCAGATGACGGCTGGCACGAGCTATGGCAGCCAACTTGATAATTATTTCCGTCATTTAATTTGACGCAGCCGAGGGGAGGGGGTATTTTAAAACAGTATCTCTCGCCGTTGTGTAACTCACCCCTTTGGCTGTGTGTATATTAGATTGTAATGTGCCGACTATTTGGTCGGGGCAGACGCCGCCCTCCAGATTTAGGGGAAGGGATAATTGGAGATTTTATTAGACACATCTACATTAATTAAAGGGATTGGTTTATTTTTATAAGGGATGTTTTGCCTTATCCACTGGAGCAATGGAAAATGTGAAAAAACACTTTTTTTTAATTTGAAGGCTTACATGTGTTTTAGCGAGGATTTCTTACATCTTTATGGTTTTACGCATTCTAATCAATATGTATATATATATATATAAAGAAGGTTGAAGGCAACAGGAATAGAGGGCGTCCGCGAAAGACCTGGCACGATCAGGTACTACAAGTATTTAAGGATGGCCCTGTTAAAAGCCGCAACAATCGTAGAGCTTGCATGAGAAGATATATGAATGTAGCCGAAGCAAAAGGGGTATGTCAAGATAGAAGAATATGATGGTCTCTGCATACCCCTGTGAAGAAACGGCGTGATGGTTAGTTAGTTAGTCAGTTTTATACGAGCAAAATACAATTATTAGCTTAGCTTGTTGGTCTTGTGGTTAGGACTCTCGCCTCATGATTCAAAGGTGTCGGGTTCGAACCGCACTCCAGACCAGCAAGTTAGCCTTATGTTCATAGCACGAGCGTTTAGCTCGATGAGCTTAGTTTAGAGTTTAGCTAGCTTTATGAGAAGATGTATGAATGTGGCCGAAGCAAAAGTGGTGTGCCAGGATAGAAGAGTGTGGCGATCAATCCTCTCTGCCTACCCCTGCAGGGAAACGGCGTGATGGTTAGTTAGTTAGTTAGTTAGTTATAAAAAGAAACCCGTGTTTCCCTATCCGCCAAGTTTTCTCCACAACCAGATACTACCACCCCCTGGTGGTTATGGTGGTGGATAGCCCTTGGTGTCCCATTGAAAATGTGCGAGTTTGGTGGGGGTGGCTGAGCGCGGGTGGGAGTGGGTGACGAAAATGTGCATTCTAGCACATTGTTTTGTTATGGGAAGGCCGCAAATGCTTCAGATAATTTCAAAATTCGGTGAGTCTAGAAAGTTCCGGAAAAATCTGCTCTAGAAAGTTCTGGAAGGTTCTATAAAATTCTCGAAAGTTCTATCAGGTTCTAAACTGAGTGGCAGAATGTGTGTGTCTAGAAGGTTTCTGTATATTCAATAAATTTCTTGAAAGTTCTGGAAGGAGAAAATAAATCAACGCGTGCGAAGCCGCGCGGACACAGCTAGTAATTGATAAAATAATATAAATTATCAAACTGTAGTAATGATATCACTTAAAAATGCAATATTTCTTTTAAAAATAATCTTAATCTTTCGTATGATTATATTTATATGAATATAAGTATAGATATCATCACAGAGGACACAAATTTACAGATTTAAACTAAACCCATTCTCTAGGAAGGTGGATTGGGTCACATCGGAAGAATCACCCCTACGCGTATGTTTAAGGCTCATTTATAAAACACGGAATAATACCCCATAAAACACAAATCACAAGATTTTTAATGGCTGTGAAAATTTTAGAACATCTCTCGATGTGATCTTTTGTGAAAATAGTGCTTGAATAGAAAATAATAGTAACAATAGAAATTTTCCATAATTTTTTTCAGTTTCAGTGCCGATAAATCGGCCTTTATTAGCTCAATAACTTTTATAACAGCTTGCATCAAAACATAATTAATGTTAAGAATATTTGCAGAGTTTATGAATAAGATAGCAACAAATACAATATACAATTTTTTGTACGCAGGCCTTTATCGTTACCTACCTCGCTAGGTACACAAAAATACCTGTTCTGAGGTAAGTAGCCATGCCATTCATTGAGACTCCATTTAAATATTTAATTTCATGGTTACGTAATTAGAAGAATAAAAGAAAAATAAAGTAAAGTAATTTAGAGTAAAAAGTATATAAAGTAAATAAGAAATAAGAAATAAAGTAAATAAGATGAACAAACAAAAGTGTAAAAAAGTAAATTAAAGTAAATTAATTCCAAGGTTGATAACATAAGAACAAAGTATAAGAAGATAATCTAATAACATAATAATATAAGAACAAAGTATAAGTATTATTGTCTACCGATTTCTCTCAATTTATATCCAAAATCGATGGACTTTCGTTAGGGTGGGGCTGTCCCTACACTGACTCTGAAAAATATATCCAATCCAAAAAACGTAACCCAAAGATCTCATGTGGTATGCTTAGAGTTGCCACATTTTTAATTAACTAAAACGTAAAATGTGATCGATACGCGAATACGCCATTTTTTAAAATTTTCATTCCCGACAGCTCTCTGATATTTCTTTATTCTATCAGGGAGTAAGTACAAGTATACGTGCGGTGTGCACTAGTGTGAGTGCATATTATTTGGTTACGTGTGTGTGTGAATGCGTATTAAATTTTTTGCCACCGTTCGTTTCAGACTAAAAGTTACTTAAAGGCTTTTTCGAACAACGGTTCGTTGGCAAAATATTGCACGGCCGTGCAAAAATATTAACGATATTAATGAAATACAATACGTTTCATTTAGTATTTTAATCAGTTAAAATTTTCAAAGAAAGCGAACAATTTTTGGGCTTATTAACATCAACAATTTATTATCTTCAGGTGAAGATTCTGAGTGGCCGTGAAAACCTAAAAACATTCTTAAGAATTTATTAAATAAAAAATGTATTCTATTTTAAGTCATTTTATGTATAGTATGTAGAATTCAAACCACAATACAGGACCACCAATCTAGGCCACACACACACATAGTGGCAAAAATGCCACATCAGCAAATCGAGGCATGATCAAGGCACACGCGCGGCCTACAGTTCATTGCACCGTCACCGTCAGCATTTCCGATGATTTCTCAACACACACACACACACAGCCGCAATTCATTAAACTCTTTTGTTCGTAAATCATATAAAAAGCGGCCCATACCCATCGTGTGCATCACTGCCTTTCACCGACCTCAGGCGGGTGGCCGGAGGCTATCGCCCTTCGAGTATCTATCATTATCTTTTAATTATACTCATGTATAACTTGTACTTGTTTAAATCGAGATAATAAAATCGTCAAAAGCCTTTGGAGCTTTCCCATCACACGACGGGTGGTGACCTAAAAACATTCGCTCCAAAGCACCTCCAACCCCCAAATATAGATATAATATAAGGGTTGTTTTTTGTAGAAGTAAAGAACTTTGAAGCGCATAGAAAGTGCAAATCGCTGTTTTTTCCGCCTACAAAAGCAGATAAAATCCAGACTGCTATCCAGAAACACCAAGATAATAATAGTGTACAAAACGCTTATTAGGCCAGTGCTCACGTACGCGCACAGTGGTACTAAGAGGAATGAGCGAGCACTGGACGTTTTTGAAATTTTGAGGCATATCTTCCGACCAGTTCTATAAAATGGACTTTGGCACAGACGTTACAACAATGAGCATTATACTCTGTTTAAGGAGCTGAACGTCACAAAATTTATAAAACTGGAAAGACTTCGGTGACTGAGTCATGTGGAGAGAATGACCGAGCATTAAGCACCAAAGTCCCTGCTGGACTCAAGGCCAATAGGGCGAAGGAGCTAAGGAAGGCCAAAATTAAGATGGAGCGACAACGTCCTCAAAGACATAACTTCTTAATTGGAGCTACAGCCTGAGATACAGCCTGAGAAAGAGAAGAGCCGACCCCAACAGCCTACCTAGGCAGTGTGTTGGGACAGTGCCAGGAAGAAGAAGAATGCTACGCACCTTGTGCACATGAATCACAATTATAATAATTTCATTTTCTGTCTGTCCGTAAAATGTGTTGTACAACCATCTTAGAAATAAAGATTATTTCCGCGCGGGACAATGAAGGTTTTGCGCGACCGACTCGCCCGGTTTTCGTCTCTGGGTGTTATATTGACGAAGGCCGAGCGAGGAGGTTGCTTTAGCATAAAATAATGCCAACCAGGCGGCGAACGTGCTGAGCCAATATGGACACTTTGTGCATAAAACGGCTCAGGGTATATGGTGGGCCCCCCTTCATTGTCCGTAATTTTTTTTTCATAGTAAATAAACACTCATTCCTTGGGAACCGACATGCAAAAGTACCGTCATTTTTGACGGGTCACAGCTGGTGAAAAAATAAAATTTCATCGAAATACTGGACCTGCACATTTTCCCCGAGCGGCGCGGCGAGCAGTGGCGTATTCGAATGGCATAAAAGCGGGGGTCCAGTTTGATTTTCCTTCTTTTTGCCGTATGACCGATGAGAGAGGGATTTTGGCATGTTAATATTTTTTACTTTGTCTCTTTTGGTTAGTCGCGCGCCGCCGCTCTGTCCCGCTCTCTCCCGCGGGCGCGGCGCGCGAGGGAGCGAGCGGGCGCGGGCGGGGCGGCGGCGCGCCTTTTTGTCCCTTTTGGCGCGCGGCCCGCTCTCTCCCTGCACTTTTATCATTTTAATTTGGGTTTTATCCCCCTATGGAAAAAAGCATATTAGGGTTTGTCCGGCTCAGATACCGTCAGACGCGAAATTTGTACCTACGCCGCTGATGCGCGCTGTGTGATGGCCGCCGCTCTCTCCACATCTCAACAAGCGGAGAAAGTATTTTTTTAAATGTTTATTTTTTTCAAAATATTTACTATTTTTTTCAAAATTATCTTTATTTTGTAATTAATTTCGATGATTGGGCAAATACCTACCTGTTTTGCATTTAAAACTAAGGCCGCAAAAAATCATTATTTTATTATTGATGGATTCGGCGTTTACACTGTAGAGTGTAGAGAATCATTTTATTTATTTACTTATATACGCCCATTACAGGCTTTTACATAAAAAATATTACATTTAATTCAAAAAGTATATACATTAAACAATATCAGAAGTAAGCAGTAAAATATAAAATATATGAATATAAAGTAGGTACATGTAAGCAATAAAAGGTTTAAGCAATGAAAGTATCAGGTATAAGCATTAAAATATGAGTATAAAAATTAAAAATATAAATTTAAAATATAAAATACAGGGCAGGAATGTGTATAAAAAAATATATATTACACATTATTACATTTTTTTTCTTTTTTTTTCTATTTATTTTCTTTACATTTTATAATATTTAGTCCCACAAAACGACTAAAAAGACGTTTGTCGGTAGGTTCATTTTTACAATTGTAAGTTACACTTTTACAAAATATTATTCACTTTATAAACATAAGAGATAAAAAAACGAAAACAATTAAGTACAAAAAACCACATAAAAGAAATTTTCAGTACAAAGTTAAAAATTTTAAGCAAATTAAGAAAAGAGCAATAAATAAAGAAAATAGCAAGTTAAAAATATAAATAGCAAAAATTAAGGAAAAGAAAGAGAAATATATATAAATATAAACATCACTAATTATTCAAAATCATTATCATAATAAAGCACTTAATAGTTACTTAAAGTTCATCAATAACTAATTTTTTTTATAATTAAAATATATTTAATTTAGTTCATAAATAATAAAGTTTTCTATTAACCACTTTTTAAGTTCTGACATTGACTTTGGAGTTTTTAAGCCTGAGGGAAAGGAAAGAAAAGGAAACATCTATATATTAACAGCAGATTATTAAAAATATTAATCATATTTTATTTTTTATCTCTACATTTTCTTCCTCTTCTTCTATTCCTTATCCTATTGGGTCGGGGTTCCTGAACCGCATAAGAGGCCAACTTTTCCTGTCTTCGGCTTCGCTCTCCACGTCAGCCCCATTTAGCTGCAACCTCGCTTCGCAAGAATTCTATAACTGTTTCCGCCAGCTCCTTCTAGGGCGCCCCTTGGTCTTCTGCCTTCTTGTCTTGCCTTGAATATCCGCTTTGGCAGTCTATCTACCGGCATTCGCAAGATGTGTCCCAGCCACCGTAACTGTGATTTCTCGATAAACTTCACAAAGGTTCTACTTTGAGACATTCTTTTATTTTCCATCGACGGGTGAATTATCAAACATTGATAATTTAAAAAAAAAATAATGATGTGAAAACGAGATACGTGTCACATCAATATTCTTACTATTTTCAAACTAAGCTGAAAGCTTGTGCTATGAAAATAGGACTAACTTACTGATCCGGAGTGAGGTTCGATCGCGCGACCTTTGGATCACGAGGCGAGTGTCCTAACCACAAGACCAACAAGTTAATCTTGTTGTTCAATTCACCTACCCATGGAAAATTCTATCACTACCACTCATAATAAACGCTTTATTATCACTGGAACACTTTATTTAACATTCACTAGAACATTCCATCCAATTTCCGCTCGGAGTAATCGCTCCGGTTTATTTCTTCTTTTCAGGCGACTTTGCAGTGTTTTCGCCCGTCAAACGCGACCACAACAACTCTCCTGCCTGCCGGCACTCCTATTTATATCTGGAAATGCTAGTATCCAACCTTTTAGACCTTTAGGTGTTTAGGATAACGTTCTCGTGTCTTCTAGGTTTTTCTTGAATGTTTCAGATGCCTCTTGAATGCTTTAGATCACCCTCAGATGTTCTCAATTTTTCTTTAGTGTTGCGACAAGTGACAGAAGCGCGTAATTCTTTTTAGCCTTTCGTCACAATATTAATGAATTGCGTCTATTTTCTTACGTCCAGTTCGTGTTATTGTCTTGGCGTCACGTATATTCCCGTAGTATATTCGGTGGGCGTATAACATTAGGAATATTCTCTTGACGTATTTATGCGATTCTGTTAAAGGTTGTCTTTTAATTATTCATATTATTAGGATCCTTGCTGAATATTAATATCAAACAAACCTTCCTAACCATAGTCTCTTTGAGTTCTGTGTTAAAGCAGCAGGTTGGGACAAAAATACTAAGTATATTCCTTACATGGTCATTAATAATTCTAACGACCAAATCCTTTTTGTGGTACAATATGGATATAACATAACGCAAAAAAAATCATATCGAAATACCCAGTAAAAATGATCCACGTCAAAATGACGATAGTCTACCAGGAATACAGATTAAATAATCGTCTTTATTAATGACTATTCCTCTGGGGACTAAATCCTATAATATTGTGTTCTTTTAAATTAGAACATAGGTACTCATAAAACTTCTTCAAAAAGAGCGAAATGATTTGGTGGTGTCATTAATATAATAAATAAAAATATACTTTGTTTTAACCGCTTATTTTTTGAAAATATCGACATGTTTAAAATATGGTCCCGAAACATGTTGATATTGTAACGAGATGCTAAAAGAATCGACGCACTGTCCAAACCCCTGGTAATATGTCGCTTGGAACAACACTATGGAAACATCGATAACGGTCCACAGAAATCTACAATTATCTACAACCTTCGCGAAAATACAACTGGAAAAGCCTAGAAGCGGCGAGAATCTTTTCCTAAATGTTAGAATAATCTAGGAGGCTCGGTAATTCACTTTTTGGGTATAAATACGGAACTACGCCGCGGCGCAAAGTTCGTCGTATTTTGAAAGTTTTGACAGACAGTCGTGAGATAATCGAAGCCATAAATAAAGCGAAATAATCGAATATAAGTGGCGAAATAAACCAGAACGACTTCTATGTGTGAGAATTGAATATTCTACAAGTGTTAAACAAATTATTCTAGTGATACTGAAGTTTATTACATATACTAGTCATATATTGCGAAATAGTGTATATTAAAGAAAATCGTTAAATTAATTTGTTTTAATAATTATTAATCATTAATTAATATATAGTTTATTTATTTCCAGTGTACTCTTTTATCTCTCGGCGTCACGACCCGTAAAAATATTTTAATAATTAAAATAATTAAATAAATAAGTGATGAAAACAGAGTATGTTTATTTTTATTAATTATATACCTACTCAAAAAATACTAAAAATTTCAAATTATTGTGAAAATTATTTTTTGGAAGAAGTAGTGTGATGGCCACGTGGATTTTTTGCTCTCGAGAGAGCGCTCGCCCGGATGAGGATGCCTTTTTTCAAAAGAGGCTCTAAGTTCAAATGATAATGGACCTAATTAAACTAATTTTTGGTACGCTACTAAAGCGCAAGATCGCGAATATTCCAGTTCCGTCACATATTCAATTTAAATACTTTGCCGAATGACTTTAAATGTCGATTTTTTCTAAAAGCGATTTGAAACTCTTAGGGTTTTGAAAAATTCACTTCTTTGAGATGATGACACTTTTCTGTTTGGTACTCAGAACAAAATGTAAGCAAATTGAAAGTAAAAAAATAATATTGTGTAGCAGAAAGTGTATCCATACCATTCGAGATCTAATGTACTAGAAGCATCATACTTCTGTATGCACAAAATACAGATCATAGGTTTTTTTTTTCATCATTCTTTACGCACTTTCGAGAAAAATCTGTACACAGGCCCAAAGATTTTAAACGGTTTAAAAATAAGATAGACTAAAAATGTCTTTCACGGCCGTTCAGAATCTTCTGTGTATAGTTTTCTGGGATATTCTGCCGTGTATATGTCACCTCTCTGGCCATTGCAGGGTCCATCATAAGGGCTGATGTGATGGACCCTGCAATGGGATCCGAAACGTTGGCCAGAGAGGTCACATATACACGGCAGAATATCCCAGAAAACTGTACACAAAAGATAGACTAAGTTGTTTATCTTTGTTATATTGGTGTTGTTATTTGTTTATGGGTCGGGGGTTTGAGCATTTTACGGAAAGCGGGAGACAACGAATGATTTTCATTTGATTTTGAAAATGGTAAAAAACCCGCTATTCGTGGACGCGTATTCAGTGGACACATCTTTCGACATAACCCCACTTGTTAATGTTTCGTTACTGGTGACTTGACAAAACACTTATTAAAATTATCAGCTGCGAAAATCTATGTAAATTACTAGGTCATGAGAAAAGACTACAGATGTCAGTAACAGTCTATTCCGATAAACTAAAGAACATTTTTTATTTTTTTATTTATTAATGCCCTACAATGTTGTGCTGGTATCACCTATTGCAACCATATCATTATCCCGAGAAAGGGGCGTTAACCTGGTCAGTCTGGAATAAATACTTTATTATATACAAGACTTTAAAATATTTTTTCAACACTTTAAAATATTTTTTCCGACATAAACAAGATCACCAACAAATAACTCACTCACACTCAACAAGGGCACAGGTGAACTGCGAATATCTTGTACCAAAATTCACAAAAATATTTTCACAAAGATTTCACCTCATCCAAGCACCAAAAATATTCAACACTCTTAACACTGCACTAAAAACTTGTAGCCATAGTCTCGCGTATTTTTCTTCAAAAGTGAAACTATGGCTGCATGAAAAGGGAAGGAAGCTTGTCCAAAACCTACTAAAAGCCATGATATAAACTAAATTTGAAAAATACTAATCCTACAAGAACATTTACTTTCATCTTTCTAAATGCTTTTAATTGTTTTATTTTATTTTATTAAATATCCTATTCAGATAATTTTTTCCTTTGTCTATAATAGAATTAATTAACACCATTATTAGATTGTAAACATTGAATTATTACTATTACTCAATTTTAATAGGCAATAATATTGATTCACAAATTTTATATAAATACTAAATATTTTTGAACATTATACTTCTGGAAGAGCACTGTCTGCTATAATACAGTAAACTACTAGTGTAGCAGGCAGGGCATCAAATCAATTGTAGTGTTTACTTGCTGCCAAGACTCTCAGCAACAATGAAAAAAGCTTAATTTAATTTTGTAAACACTATAAAATTGTAAACTTTGTAACATTGAATAAACATTGAAGACTATTGTTAGCCCGCGAATGTATGGTTCCGAATGCTGGACTATGTACAACTCCTACTCTAAGCAACTCGAAACACCAGAAATGCGAATGCTTAGATGGCCGGCAGGAGTAACACTCAAATACAGGATTAAAAGTTTACCCATTTGTGGTAGTCTGGGTGTCACGGACATGAACAATAAGCTGGAGGAACGACAGTTGAGATAGTATGGGCACAAAAGACGAAGACCACCAGACCACACGATGAAGCAGGCAATGTCTGTGGAGCTGCATCGATAGACATCCAGAGAAAGACCAAAGAATTTTTAGATGACTCAGTGCTACAAAATATAACAGAGGAACGGCCTGGATGAAAGCGATACCCAGAAACGAAGAAGATTCAGCCTGAGAACGAGAAGAGCCGACCCCAATAGCCTACCTAGGCAATGAGTTTGGACAGTATAAGGAAGAAGAAAGATTACTATTATTATGTAAAACCAAACAGAAAATTAATGTTGAAAAAATAGTCAACTTCATGATTTTTTTAAAAATATTTTTGATCCACATTTCAAGACCCCATGGCAAGAAGTTGTTAACTAACATTTAAGTCATTTTGAGATAATTAGACATTTGCATTTCGCCTTTGAAAAATATGTTTTATTGCTAATTCAAGATTAATTTTTATTGATTAATGTCACTAAGATATCAAAAAAGTATTTACAAAGTAAAAAAAACGCATTTATGCACAAAAAAATAAAAATATACTATTTTCCCTAAAAAAATGTAGTTAACAACCATTTTTAACAACAACTCTTCAAAATCTATCTATTTTTACCATCCATTATCCAAAATTACAAAATACCTGGCATGTTAATTAATAATACAAAACATGTTATGTACCATTTAAAATTATTGTAAAATAATATATATAAGTGCATATTATAATAGTCATCAAATAAAAACAAATATATGACAGTACTGCCAGAGTAAAATTTATATTAACCATAAATATTCCAATCAAATTAAAAGGCGTGTTAATTTCATAATGATGGCATGAACATGTTATTATTGAAGATAACATGTTCTTGCCATTAGTAACTGAATTTATTTTTATGAAAAGTGTAGTTAACATGTTCATCCCTATGATTTGAATATGTTCCAATTATTTTCAAGTTATGAACTTATTTCCAATGGAAAGAGCGTATAATATTTAGTTTAGATGGCTTATTAACTCATTTTTGGCAAAAATGTTAGTTAACAACTTCTTGCCATGGGATCTTAATTTGTTTGTAGCTCAAATTACAAAACTTATACAATATTAAATTAAATTGCACTATTATTATCGAAATATAAATACAGTCACTCTACCGGCCCTGGAACATGTTCCTGAGTGCATTCTCTCTAGAAAATTGTGTAGAAATGTTAATTTATATTTCATTTTAATAAAAAACATATTTACATATTATCTATCTATATACAGGAATTATTTGCGAAGCATTTGTAACCTCACAGGACTATACTCCTGCCTTGTTACGAAAATGTTTATACAGTCATAACCTAATATTAATAGTTATGCAGTTACGCAATATCAATGTTTATATAATATTATGTTATGTTAATATAATATAATTATTTTATATATATATTTTGTCCTTTGTAAATCGTACTTATAAATAAATATGCTATGTACTTATGCAAGAAAATGAAAAATAAACGTGCCGACACATATATATATATTTTATATTTCTGACTTATTTTTTACAAAACATTGAAGTATCATTACAGTAACTTATATCGATTACGAAAAATTCATTCGTTTCAGTACAAGTTAAATAAAATGATTTGATGAAATTCCTCCTGCGAGGTTATTAATGTTTTCCAAATAACCCTGTTTTATATAAAAGGTAATGTTTGTATGTGTATCTGCTATAGACTAAAAACTACTGGTCCGATTTAAGGGCGGTTTTTTTGCAAAATTATCTTCATTATCCGAAGGCTTTAAGTTATTGTAATCCTCGAAGGTTGACAGGAATAGAAATGTCTTTTTTGTTTTTGTTCAATTTATGTGGAACCCATTCGTCAACTTTCTTAAGGTTTCTTGCTATTTTAAATGGTCTAGAATTGTTAAATTATTAACGCCTTACTTTTTCGCAAGCTTTCAAATTTGATTTTTTTTGTAAACGTGACTCATCAATATTCTTTATATTTTCAAAGTAAGTTATACGCTTGTGCTATGAAAATAGGATTAACTTACTGGTGTCCCGGAATGGGGCTCGAACCATCGACCACCAAATCACTAGTCGAGCATCGTGACCACTACACCTGTTATATCATATCTACACCATCAAGCTATAACTGTGTTCTAACACCTAAAACATGGTTTTCACAGATTTCGATATGTTCTGATTAATTAGCAGTATGCAAATTCTGCTAGGGATAAACCTGCGACATATATTTCCTCTCACACATGCGCGCATGCATACACACACTCACTCATACACTTCCACACACCAACTCACTACATGAATTATTACATAACCGACAGGTATATTTACTCTTGTAATTGGCCAAAGGCTCTGTCTATTATATCACTGATTTACATGATTTACAATGATTGTATGATAACCTGAAAACGAAAAATAAAGTAAAATTAACTCATAGTATTTTAATCGGCTATTTTTTGCGGTTATTAATTACAAATTAAGTTAATCACCAATTCACTTGGTTTAAACTACTTTATTTTTGGTAACAACACCTTTTTTGGTTTCGGAATCACCGCTCCTTCTTCTAATAAACTACTAAACTAAACATAACTATATATAACTAATTATTTTTTTAGTGTACGATATTATTTTTAACATGTATCAAAACGGATGAATTGAAATTTTCCACATAAGTTCCTGTAGTGAAAGTCTGATGTTTTACAGAAAATAATTGTAAAATATTTTTAAAAAATGCAAATTTGATGTCGCTTATCTCTACAACTCTCTTTAAGATTTATATAGCACCCTTTTTGCGTGAAAGACGCTTCAAGGGCGCTTTACAGATGCGACATCCCGAATAAGTGAGTTTTTAGGGTCTTCTTGAAAGATTCTTGATTTTCCATAGATCACAACACTGGTGAAAATTCGCAATGCTGAAAGCGCGTTCCTCAAACTTGGTGGCTCCAGGTCTCCTCGGTACTACCACCTGCAGAGTGCCTCTGATTTAGCTGACCGCAATGTGAGCCGTCTTCCAGTAATACAGTTCCATCAAATATTGTGGTGCATTTCCTTGAAGACTTTTGTACACCATCAGAGAGAGTTTGAAATTTATACTCTCCGGCAGACGAAGCCAATGCATCTGTTCCAGCATTGAGGATATCCGCGAGAACTTTGATGCCTTAAATATAAGCCTCGCTGCAGCATTCATCACTGACTGAAGTCTGTCGTTCTGAGTCCTGGGCTGTCCTGCATATATTGAGTTGCAGTAGTCCAGCCGCGAGATGACGTACGACTAATCAGTGACTTTGCTGGTGAAGGCATTTTCTTACAGACTATCTGATACGATCAGAGGTAATGCTTTGAGAATGTTAGGATTCGTTCTGCGTACTGCCAGAGTTTTCGAGAATACCCGCGTACTGAGAACTCTTTACAACTCCTTGGTGCGAAGTAGACTCGAGAGTGGCTCGATGATCTGGGGAGCAAGTACTCTCTTATGGTGGAGAAAGTCCAAAAGAAGTTTCTGAGATATCTCTACATGAGAGAGTACGGGCATTATCCTTGGCTCTACCCAACCGAGTTTCTCCAGTTTACAATACAATACAGTACAATAGTTTAGAGACTAGAAGGAATGTGTATTTGATTACACATTTTTATCGATTGTTGCGCGGTATGATCGATAATACTGAAATTATGCAGAGCATTGGTTTGTATGTTCCTGATAATTACCTTAGACATCGTCAGCACAGATTGTTTCACATCCCAATATACAGGACCAACCTGCCGATGGTTATGCCTGTTGGAAGAGCTACAGCTATGCTGAACAAAATCGCTTTGCATATTGATATATTCCATGTGTCTGAAGGGGTTTTCCGAAGCAGGATTCTCCTACACTTTTGACCAGATTGAATATGTTATTTTTAATTGATTACATATTCTTATTTAAATATGTATATAGATATACCGTCATAATATGTATGCATTAAATTTAAGTATATAATTTACATATTATCGAATAAATAAATGAACCATAGGAAGCAGTACTGACAGCTTTATTAATTCTCTGTGTGTGAAGAATATTTTTTGATAAATTGAATGAAGAAGATTCTCCCAAAGTTCTTGTAGGCTAATATATTAAAAATTATTATATTAAAACACAATTTTTCCAAATCTCAAATACACCTTAGCACAAACGGCGTTTCATTTTACACAAACACAATCCAGATTCAATTTACACTCTCGAACCCTAAGCATTTGGTACCCACCGCCGCCCGGGGCGTTTTTTAGTTTCCTTTGTAGTATTATCGCGTTTTAATTCATCACAAATAAACCGTACACAGGCAAACATTGATATGAATGGGCTTTTCGGCTGCCCCTCCCCCCAAACACATGAAAGTGTAAATCTCTTATTAAATAAAGCTTTTATCGGGAGGGCCGCCCGATTAGTTCGCGCAGGAATTAAAAACGTTTTAATGTTGATTTTAATAAACGGCTATGGGTTCATTTTAATGGTAATTATTTATTGTAATAAGGCTTGATTAGTACGCCTTAGATGGGAGCAAACCCGAATGAAAATAAATTGTCGAGTTAGTTTTAGGGCGTGACGTGCATTTCCTAAGAACATTGAAATAACGTACTTTTATTACATATTTCGGCCGCCACTCAAGGCTGTGACAACAACGCTATTTAGAGTAGCGTAGCGATTAAAAAAATGAATTAACGGTTAATTGCGGCGTCCCCTAGCGGCAGTTACACAAAGCAATTTGTGCCTACCGTACCACAAAAAGTGGATTGCTCTAAAAATTGATAATACATGTTAAATGGCTTACAGATAAGGTTGATATATTCACGGAAATGTACAAGGCCGCTATAGCGTAATTGGATAACGTGCCTGCCTCGGATAGCAGGAGATCCGTGGTTCGAATCCAGGAAGCAGCCAAATATTCTTTCATGGATTTGATTTTTCTGTTTGTCTTTCTAATTGATTAATAAATTTGGTCTTAAAATTATGCTTATTTTGCATCTCATACCTCATTATTATTCGAGCTATCTGGAAGCGTTAGTGATGAACATTGCTACGTAGAGAATTTCACTTTTCTTGTACCTCATTTTATACATCGCATTATTATTTGTGCCATCTGGTAGCGTTAATGGCGGACATTGTTGCATAGAGAATAATATATTTTGATTAGTGATTAATGACATGTGCGATGTAGTATAATGGTTGCACATTAGATACTTTATTAAGTTTTTCACTAACGAACGCCTGGTAGGTACTCTTTTAATTTATTCCGCTGGTCGCTCATTATTTGCACCATTCGCCGCCTTCGCTAATCTCACTTCTATGGTCTTGCTTCGCCGCCAAAACATCTGAGTTTTCGGCGCAATGTCGTTGCTTATTTATAAAGACTCGATGTTCTCGTAATTTCTATAGTTATTTCTAAATTCTGCCACATTAGATTATGTGTATTTCTTATAGTTTTAGAATCGCATGACAATGCACATAAAAAATACAAGTATCATGAAATAAAAAAAAATATTAAGCAAAGTGTCATACATATAAAATTAATACAAACAAGGAAAATATTAAAGTGAGTCTCACAGAGACGAAGCTATTTATGAGAAACATGCAAAGAAGTCTTTATAGTGTCCCAAGGCCTATGACCTTTATCGACTGGCTTAAGTGATCACTTTACACAATGCAATATTCAACAATTCCACTGAAGAATATCAACAAATCAAGTTGTGTATATGTTCTAAATAAGTTTTTTTTATATATTCGAATTAGAATATACACGCTTGCCATATAAATAGTTTCATCACTGTCATCTATAATTTATTTTAATGAATGATCACCCATCTTACCTCCAAAGGTAGCATAGCAACTGAAAATTTACTTACTGTAATTGCATAATAATGTCTTCAAATAAAAATATATACCTATATAAATTAATTAATTAATTAATTAAGGAAAATAAAAAATAATCTTAAACAAAACTTTAACTCTTTTTACATTAAACAATTATCCTACACATATTTACACTTGGACTTATGACTCACTCAACTTTCACTAACATTCCACTTGATACTTTGTAGATACATAATTACTACCTTATGAAAATAAATACTACTGACGAATTCGAAAAAATATTATAATTGTGTTCTATAACGCCACTCTGGGACAGGCGTAGCCTAGTAGAGTGGCATAATCCACAAATTAAACAAAACAAAAAAATGTGTTATTTATCTTATGTTTTATTGTTAAATTAGTATTAAGTACCTTTATTTGTAAACAAGGATTTTTTTTAAATAAAAAAAATAAATTTAAAAAATCTATCCCTCTGTGTGACAAAAATCGTGTTCTCGGAACATACGTATAAAAACATTGTTCTGAATATGATTTATTTTTGGTTGCATTTCGAAGGTTTTAGCAATAAGGTTGCGCATATTCCCGGAGGCTAACAGCGCAATAAGAACAGCTTCCGCGCGCCGGCCGAACTAGCCAACCACCCCTCGGCGAAACAGCCCTGGAGCGTCAGTAAATGTGGAGCCATTGTTAAGTGCTATTTGTAACACGAGACCCGGCCTGCTCTTTGATTCCTCCTGACTAGGAGTGGATGGACAGGAGCGGACTCGGAAACTGCATCTAAAATATTACTTATCAATTGATTTGATCAATCGGAAGGTCACAGTATACCCAGAACAGTAGTTTATCTCCGGCCTGTCGGCGAGTTATTAGCCTACTCTTGCGTTGACGCTAGGGTTACTTTTACTGTTACTTTATTTTTACTCCCTTTCTTTTAACTAACTAATACTGTTACTTTATTTTTACTCCCTTTCTTTTAACTCCTAGCGTCTGAGATTCCGACGCATGACGTAGACACGAAACCCGAAAATTTCTGTAATTAGTATACCTAGTTTCTGCACTTGAATTTCAAGAACGCTGATTAACATCAACGTAGACTTTTAAAAACTCACAGTCTTTGTGATGACCAGTCCATTTTAGTTTCTAACTCTGTTGCTACATAATTTCATAAATTGTAATTAATTCACATTTGTTAACTTTTTCATACTATTGAATATATATTATTTTTTAATACTTTTGTTATTGTATATTTACTCTGTAATTATTGTTATTTTATCTCTGTTATATTATGCTTACTTTTGACATTATTATGTTATTTCATATTAATTCTGTATTCTACATATTTTATCTTTATTATCTTATACTTACTCTCATTTTATATTATAAGGTAATTAGTACAACATCAAATTACTGTAATAGGTTTTGTAACCGTTGAAATAAATAAATAAATAAATAAATAATCAACACACCTTTTTAGTAAAGCACCACAAACATAAAAAAGGCATTTTTTTCAGGAAGCGCACTTTTTTCTAAAGCGGCGGCTACGAGCGCGAATGGCACCGAAGGCACGGCCCTTACTGTCGCCGCCTTGTGCCCCCATATTCTATGTCAATGTGTGCGTCACGGTGCGTGCGTACACGGCGCCGAGCACGCACGCACACATTCTAATGGGTAGCGGCCAGTTTGTATGAAGACGTATTACTTAGTACGAGTATATTGTGTAATATTGACCAGCTAACGCGTAGACCTCGAGTGTCATAAATGTAATTGATTTGAATGTCTTCGTCCTTCTTCCTTTTTGGGTTTCAATCCATGGGATTAGTTTGCAGCAAAGCACATCTCCTCCATTCCACTCGGTCTCCGGCGATCCTCTTTGTGTGGGAAGCACAATTCATATCTTGGCACACTTGCTCAAGATATTCACGGCGAGGGCGCCTTCTGGCAATCTTTCCCCCTACCATTCCCTCCAGTATAGTTTTGAGCAGATTTTCATGGCGTGAGATATGCCCCATCCATTTTGCACGCCTTTTCGAGATGGTATTCATCATATGCCTGGTTTCATCATCTATCCTGATGAGAACCTCTTCATTTGTAATGTGGTCTCTTAAATTGAATTGTCTTCGTAGACAATTTTTTTTTTTTAATGTTTATGCGTAACTTTATGGTTGGACAAAATTATATATTTTAAAAAACTAATTAATTTTGTATAAACCACATTGATACTTTGTATAAAAGCACATTACAGTATATAATTAAAATTTTGGGTGATATATGACTTTATTATTAAAAAATCAAAATCATTTTCGTTCCATTATCCTAGGAGAGTCAAAGGTAACATTTTTCGGTAGGGCGCTTCTTCCAATGTCGTAATTTCATTGTCTGTCTGTGTATCCGTAGCTTCGTGTAACGTCCGTAATTTAATTCGAATTCACGGCTAAGAAAAACAAATGAAACGGCCGGAGTTGGGGCTTGAACCGCGGGCCAGCACACCCGAACCGGCCGCTTTACGTATGTTGCTACCGCCGCCTCTCCGTGAACCGTCAAAAATATACTATATAATATAGTAGGACTTAGCAAGGACGCGAACCATGTCATTTTTTCTGATTTTTCACCGGTATCCGGCAGGCGCGTGCACTGGGAACAAGAAGCATGACTTTTATTTAACTGTATATTTGAGAAAAAATATCGAAATTAAATATTTATCTAGCAGAATATTATGAAATATTATAATCCGAATAAAATGTTAATTATTGTGATTTGAATATTCCGGGATATATCTCTTATTTAGGTTTCTTTTCAAAATATATGCTTAGGAAAAAGTCGTGCTTCTTGTTCCCACTGCACGCCCCTGGACTGTCCGGCTAGTAAACAGTAATAAGAGTAAATAATAAAAAAAATCTTGAAATTTTTTCCACTTTTAAAATTTAATTTCTTGAATTCCATCTCTATCCTCAATATTATCCATTTTCATATCAGATTTGAGAAAAAATAATATTTTTACATAACTTCGTAAAATAAAATAAAGGATGAATTCACGCAAATTTTTTCAAAGCCATCATTATTTTTTTTAATTAATATAAATTAACTTTGTTTAAACCACTTATTTATTGAAAAAAATCAACATGTTTCAAAGCCAATGGCTTCTTCATCAGGAAAACAAAAATAATATTTAAAAATCAAAGTATAGATCAAAAGTTATATATGGAAAATAATAATATAAAGTACCTAATTAATATGAAAATAAATTTAAAAGATAACTATTTGCAAAAAGGACCTGATTATTTATAATATTCAATTTACTATTTACACTCTTTCTTGTTTCCAAAATTTCTAATTTATCAAATTGTGATTCTGTATAATTTGTATGTAAAATTTGTAAACCCTTATTAATATCAAATTATTGATATATTTTTAAATATTATTTTTGTTTTCCTGATGAAGAAGCCATTGGCTTTGAAACATGTTGATTTTTTTCAATAAATAAGTGGTTTAAACAAAGTTAATTTATATTAATTATAATTATGTTACCACAAAATAAATTTGCTACATTTGAAGAAGAAATTTTTTTTTTTTTAACAAATTAAAAAACATGCCCGTAGCTAAATAAGTACCAGTACTGGCCTTATATTTTCAACCAATAGGAGTCCGACATACTTCAACGTGTGATTACGCTACTAGCACACACACACACACATGCGACGAACCAACAAAGCATTTCGCCTTTGTGTTTGTCGTTTTGAATTTCGAACAATTTGACACCCATTTGTTAATGTTAATTCGATTCCAATTCAAATTTTTTATTATTGTTATTGTTATTATATTGTCGTCGAGGACTTTTAAACGAAATCGCTTCTGTGAATGTAAAAAATGTATACCTGTATGTCGCATTGTGGGCGTTTGGTTCTTCCCTCGGTATACAATTTTCTATTTAAATATCATTATTTCACTTTTAGGTACGAGTTTTCAGTGGACCCTCAATATTCATCCATGTTGATGTTGGTCTCGTTTTGTCGTCGAAATTTTTGTTTGATATTCGCCCGAAAATTCGATATTCGTCCCAACTGACGCGTAAGTCTGTCAGTCAATTTAAAAAACCAGAACAAAATTAAGAGCCAATGACCGTCAGATTTTCGTTATAATATCAAACCTGAAATATATTCTGTAGATGTACATTGTAGTAAGTAAGAAAGTTTGGATATTAAGACATTTGATTTCGGAGGATTTGGGCAGACAACAGATGGTAGGGTGGGGGCCCAAAGACCCGACAAGGTACTTTCCCCTGTCTTGCGCTTCTCCCACATGAATCAACCATTTGTTTTCATACACATATTTTGTTGCTTCTCCCAGCTTACTCTGGGGCGACCCACCAGCCGTCTTCTTTCCGGGATTGCTAACAGGATTCTTCTTGGTATTCGTTTTTCTGGAATTATTAGCACGTGTCCAAGCCGCATCATTTGTGATTTCTCTGTATGCAGGAGTAGGGGCTCCATACCGAGTATGTGCCTAATGTCAACACTTCTCACTCTGTCCATTAGTGTTACGAAATAATTATAATTGAGACGGTGAGGCTTATATTCAAAGCAAAAAAGTTCTCGTGGATATCCTCAATGCTGAAGCAGCTACATTGGCTTCGCCTGCCAGAGCGGATAAATTTCAAACTCTCTCTGATGGTGTACAAAAGTCTTCAAAGAAAAGCACCACAATATTTGATCGACCTCTGTATCCTGGACAATATCACTGGAAGGCGGCTCACACTGCGGTCAGCTAAATCGGAGGCACTCTGCAGGCTGGCAGTACCAAGGAGACCTGGAGCCACCAAGTTTGCGGAACGTGCTTTCAGCTTTGCGGCCCCAGCTATGTGGAAACAGCTGCCTCCAGTGCTGCGATCTATGGAGAACCAGGAACACTTCAAGAAGAGCCTAAAAACTCATTTTTTCGGGATGTCGCACCTGTAAAGCGCCCTTGAAGCGTCTCTTACGCAAGAATGGCGCTATATAAATTAACATAAACATAAACATTTATGTGGACCTACAGTGTATATACAGCATCACGATTAGTAAATCCCTGTCATAATGATAAAGCATAGTAAGTAGTTAAAATGTGTTTGCGAAATTATTTGCGAAATCGAGGTCACGCGCTATTTCATGTCCCAAAATGCAGAAAGGATATAATGAATAAGCACACCATAACGCATAGTGTGCAACTCCTAAATAACTGAGCAATCACGTCGATGTATTTAATGATAGCATTGAATGCATCAAGCAGCGGATCGCCTCCATTTAGGTACTCCAAGATATACTTGCATTGTAAATGGAGCGATCTGCAAAAAAAAATACGCCAAATTCAAGGCTGGGTGCGAATTAAACGATTTTTAGTTAAATTAGGCGAAAAATCAATATATTTATTTTTAATGATCATCAGGAATAATCTCTACAACGTAAACGCCAAATCCATCAATATTATCATTTTTAGTGCATTGCGGCTCTCGTAGCCCAGTGGGCAATACACTGGCTTCTCATGCCGAGGGTTCCGGGTTCGATTCCCGGTGAGGTCACAATAAAAATATGTGATCTACTTAATCCTTATCTGTTCCACTTGAAACTTAATCTACACTTGTACACTATTTAATAGTGGTCTTACAAGTTGAAACAGCTGTCACATTTAAAATAACACTTAACCAGCAGAACCTTATAAAAGTACTTATTAAAATCTAATTTATTTTAAATTTCATTAAAAATAAACATGGAGTTCTACAAACTAAATTTTTATTGATGAAAAGTTAACAATACTACGGTTGTGGTGTATAGTGCTGTGAACATAGTAATGTAGTGTTGGTCCTAACGAAGAGTCTCGAAACCGGTAGACCTAAAATCTGTTAGTGGTTTATATAAATTTAACTAACACTGCAAAATTTGCGTTTATTTTCATATTATTTTGATATTAGGATACTTTACAATAAAAGTTAAGACTTTCATTTACCTGCAAAACATTATAGACTAGCTCTGTATCACCCTGTTCATAAATACTATATACAAATAATTTCCAATAGAATTCTTCGCCGATTTATAACTCGTCACTATATTTACTCCCTTTATATTAACTCATGGCGTCTGCTTGCTTGCTTGCAGGCTTGCCGTCGAAAAATTTTGGATCGACTTTTGACCCTTTTCCCGTGATCCAATCGAGCTGAAACTTTGCAAGCAGACTCTTGGCGACGATCAAGGAGATCTGTCAAATTTTCATTAAAAAAAATTAATAATTATAATATAGTTTCGGATTTTTAGAAAATTTATTGGTTTTTTCAAATTGGAATCATTAGAAAAGTTTGATTAGCAACGGCGGCCCGATAACGTCGCGGAATATTTTCTAAATTTGAATTACTCCGTCAGAATATATAATAAGTACTTCATTACGAATGTCGAAAATCTAAATTGGCTGACAAATGTTTTTAGGATTTAATCTTCAAAGCATGAAGTGTCTTATCAAAGCTCAAAACATCTGACATTTTAGAAATATATTAAATTACTGTAAGTTTAGTGTTGTGTTATATGTTTTAATTCGTCTTTAATTGTTGTTATATTTTACAAGGAAAGGGAGTATAATAAAAACTTGGTTTTTATGGGTTACTTTTTTTATAGCCTTGTTAGACTGAAAATCTGGCTCAACAAAGATCTGGTTCCGGGAACGAAAGGGTTGAATTGGAATTGCAACCGCCGCTGGCTATCTGGGAAATGTTTATTGCTGATTTGATGAAATGCACCCCTGATTATAGTGATGGGTCCGCTCTGTACTCACTACTACAATGTAGTACCACACTACATTGAAGTGCACACTTCGCACACTTTGATGTGTAATGCACACTACAAACTACAAAAACCAAAGTTATTGAAAGTATAAACTTCAAATAGTACACTTCATTTCAAAGCAAACACTACAAAGTACATACACTTCAAAGTTATCGAAAGTATGAGAAACATACTTTAAATAGTGCATTTTTTACGTGAAATTTTTGGAAAGTTGATGTAGATATATGAAGAAATCTCTGGAAACTGCAACAACCCCCCCCCCCCCATGGTTTGAAAAATTTTGGGAGCTATGAAGAAATTTTTGGGAAGTTGATGTAGGTAAATGAAGAAATCTCGAATTTACTTCGCTACTACTTCATTTCATTACTTCACTTCATTATTATAACAATTACTTTACTTCATTTACTTCACTTCATTTCGTAGTACTACAATTACTTCACTTCATGTAGTTTTTACTACAATTGTAGTGTACACTTTGTAGTTTTCAAACTGGTGAACGTGTGTGTGTTGTAGTCTTCATTTTGAAATGTAGTTTTTCCCTTCGCTATCTGATTATATCAATCGCCCCGCGATCGTGCGCAGTGGAAAAATTCATAGTGAAAATTCAGCGGGAATTTGAAACGTACCATAACCGTGCGCGTACCAAACGTACCATACGCGGATAATTACATTTTGCGGCTAAATAATTGAACTGCCGCGTCAATTCCCGCGAATGGATATCAATGGCGGTTCTGATATATTCAAACCAATTGTCGATCATGATGTTGCTATTTTTACTCCCTTACTCGTGGCGTCTGCTTGCTTGCTTGCCGGCTTGCCGTCAAAAAAAACTTTGGATCTGTTTTCGACCCTTTTCCCGTGATCCAATCGAGCTGAAACTGTGCAAGCAGACTCGTGGCGACGATCAAAAAGATTTATCAAATTTTCGTTAAAAATTAATAATAATAATTGTATAATTTTGGATTTTTAGAAATTTTAATGTTTTTTTTCAAATTGGAATCATTACAAAAGTTTGATTACTACCAACGGCGGCCCGATAACGTCACGGAATATTTAAAATTTGAATTACTCCGTCGGTAGGTATAATAGGTACTTCACTACGAATCTCGAAAATTTATGACAATTGGTTCATAGATGACAGCACACTTCGGTTTTTTGGGAAGAAATCAAATAATCAAGAGATATTTTTAGAGATTTTTGAAATAGATATTTGTCTAGACATGTTTCATTTTCAGTCAATCAATTATTACATGATGGTAAATTAATTTACAAAGAAAGGGAGTAAAATAAAAACTTGGTTTTTATGGGTTAGTTTTTTATTAAGTATCATTCCCTTGTAGTAAAAATCTGTGACATATTTACTATTGCGTTGATTTGATTATACAGGGTGTACCAAAGTTAGCAGCAGAAACTTGGCCGGTAGATTGTCATGAGTCTAAAATGTTCAAGCAATCAATAGTTTTATTATAATTTTTAATTTTTCACTTATTTTTTGCAAAAAGTTGAACTACCATTACAGTAACTTATATCGATTATGAAAAATTCATTTGCTTCAATACAACTTAAATAAAATGATAAAAACCTTGTAAAAAATGACATTTTCAATTTTTGCAAGGTTTTTATCATTTTATTCCACTTGTATTAAAGCGAATGAATTTTTCATAATCGACATAAGATACTGTAATGATAGTTCAACTTTTTGCAAACAATAAGTAAGAAATATTGAAAAAAATGCAAATTTTGATATTGCATATCTCCATAACTATTGATATCAGGCCATGGTTGCTTGAACATTTTAGACTCATAACATAGTCAGAATCTACCTGCCAAGTTTCTGCTGCTAGCTCTGGTACGCCCTGTATATGCTAAGGAGAAGTCACAAGCATCACGACAAGAGAGTTTTCATCGTACAATAGTAACTGGACATTATCGAACCCAAAATGGTCCAGACGAATCTAGCATAAACTGGGCTATTCTCACAATCACTAGAAATACGGAGAAACTACTGGAAATGTGGAGAAACTTGTCGAACTGTCTCGGAAATTCGACAAGCCAATTTTTTTTATATAACAGCGAGCAAGTGCGCGCGCGGCGAGTTAGCCATTTATTGTGAAATTTCGGCATCCCATAGAAGTCAGCGGCGACGTTTGGAAATTGGACCATAGACGGGCGAAGATTCTGGCAAGCGATAGTAAAATGTTTCACAGACGAGTGATTAAATGCGAAATATTGCGAACCAAAGAATAGTAACTAATTAACTAACTTACCATCACGCCGTTTCCCCGTGGGGGTAGGCAGAGAGGATAGAGCGCCATACTCTTCTTTCCTGATATAAAACTTTCGCTTCGTCTACATTCATACATCTTCGCATGCAAGCTCGACGGTTGTTCAGGCTTCTAACAGAACCATCTTCCATTATCTGATTAATCTGGTCATGCCACGTCTTCCGTGGTCGCCCTCTCTTTCTGGCGCCGTCAACACTTGCATCATATATCTTTCTTACCATTATTTCCTCATTCATTCGCTAAACATGCCCAAACCACCTGAGCGACCCTATTTTTATTCTATGTGCTACGATCAGCTTTACATTCATTCCTAATATCTTCATTCTTTACTCTATCATACATGGATTTACCACACATACGTCTAAGGGACCTCATTTCCACTGCATTCAATCTACTTTCGTTCCTCTTTTGCCAGCTCCTGGCTTCACTTCCATACATTAGTGTCGGTACCAGAACTCCATTATGTACCGCTAGTTTTGCCTCGGTAGACATATTTCTATTAGAAATTATTGCATTCAAAGCACCGTTCACCCTATTCCCGGCAGTCACTCTCCTCTTTATATCTTTCTCAACATTCCCTCTGTGACTGCCAAAGAATAGTGCTCCGATTATATACGTGTCCACTGACTTAACCCAGTAAATAAACGTTTAAATTGTTTTAACTGCTTCATTTGCCTCCTTCCTTCAGCCACGATTCCGTGACAGGATATAAAAATAGTTTAGGTAAAAATAATAATATTTGGATCATTTGTATAGCGCCGTTTTCGTTTTCTCACCTCAAGGGCTAGGTATAACCTAGGTATAACAGGAAAAAACAGGTCATGTACAGAAACTTCTTTATATTTTACTATTCTTAATTAAACAATAAATATTGCATTAAAATGAGCAAATAGATTAGTTTAGCATAATTATCGGGTATGGTATATAGAAGCAAAGGCAGCATTATTAAAAAAAAAAAAAAACGTTTTGAAAGTAGTCAGATTACTTATGTAAAATGTACTGAATTCTAGATTTTATGTATCTACCCCTTCCAAAAACATTTTACCTATAAATTTATAGGCTACGTTTCCTATGAAATCTCGAATTCAGTACATTATAAATTAGTAATCCTCGATAAGTGCATTCAATTTTTTTTTGATATTGCTGCTTTTGCTTTTATACCCTACATTTAAGCCATGTGGTATTTGTAATTTATCGTACAATCCAATATGTCTGTGATACTATCCACTCGTTGAACATGTTGTTAGGTTCGAGAAAGATATTTAAGGATTATTCTAATTATTGTTAAAGTATTTTTTCTTAAGGGGGGGGGTAAAGTTTTTAACTTTCTTTTTTGCATTTTATTTTTAATTTTTTAAATGAATGTTGTGTCAAAATTTCAAGTCAATCGGAGCAAAATTGACGAAATTATGAACATTTGAGCGATACTCAGACTGATTTTCTATACCTGCTCGGGCAGCTAAGAGACGCGCTCACCTGAGGACTACCGGACGTGCTATTGTATTGGAAGAGTTTTGCGTAGACAAGAACAAAAAGATGCTGCTGATGAAGCTCTTTGCTGTGTGAACATGGCATCGACAATTATGTGTAAGTATAAAATAAGTGTTGAGTTTTATTTTGAATTTTACAGTGTGCAAAACTTTAAAGCGTTTTCCCCACATCTCACGTTTTCAAAGTCGGTGTCCATCATAACTTCAAAACTACTGCACCGATCCTTTTGAAATTTTGAACACTATTTCTGTACATAATTTGCGAGGTAACGCTGGAGACTTTTTTTCAAATTTGTTATTAATTTTTATTTTTTAATAACAAATTAGTCGATATTTTTCGCAAAAAAATCGCGTTTTTCCCTTTAAAGTGTTCCAAAAAATTGAAAAATTGAAATTTCAAAAAACCCTCCGAGTGTTACCTGGGAAAACCTATTATCTAGCGAATGAATTTTGATTTTTTGATTTCAGATGATCTAGCACCAAGTTATGATGGACACCATAATTCTACTTTTTTCCGAGACACGTCCGAATAAATGCTGCCATTGCCGTATTTTTTAATATTTCTTCTTGAAAATTTTACACAATATTCTTCAAATGTCATACTTTAATGTACCATTGGTTTTAATAAAGAGATTTTTACTGTGTCGTCACAAAAAATTCACAAAAACATGCCTTTTTTGTACGAATTAACCTTACCCTCCCTTAAGGCGCGTTGAGAATGAAATTTTAAGTTGCTTTAGCGCAACGGAATAGTTTCACACCATGAATTCTCGACTAACCAAGCGAAATCTAATATAGCGTTTTTCCGAGTGATATTTAACCAATAGCAATTGTTATAGGTGACGACATCAAGTTGTCTTAAAATGATGCTATAAAATTGCATATGCTCCAATTATTTTGCAACGTTTGAATTAGATGCGTAATTAGAAGGACCTCTGTCGGAATTGCTGAAAGATTCCGTTACGAGATTGGCGCCAAAATCATGTGCGGTAAACGTTCCAAATTCAATAATTATGGAAGGGGAGCAACCTGGCGGTGTTGGCGCGCACTCACCGGCAGCAGATTAATCGCGCGATGATGAATTTGGCGATACGGACGCGCTGTGGAATCTAAGCGTCCGAATTAGGACCCCCTCTATGGCCCGAGTGTTTTATTTTTTTTAATTAACATTCTCTCGCAGACAACATATGCTCGAGTTACAGGCTGTTCCAAAAAAAAACAAAAAAAAATTATTTACACATTATATTTATTTATTTATACTAATATTATAAAGATGAAAGATTTGATTGTGTGTTTGAATTGAATAGGCTCCGAAACTACTGGACCGATTTGAAAAGTTCTTTCACATTCAGAATCCTACATTATCCCTGATGAACATAGGCTATAGAATATTTTCAAAAATGTTAGGGATCCGTATGAAAACTTCGATTATGTAACCCAACATGTGAAAAAATTATGAAAAAAAAACCTTATATTGCGTACGCTGAGGAAATTATTGCCAATAGAGCAAAGTAATGTACTACAGTTTTATAGAGGACATTAATATCTACAAAAAAGTCTGCAACACCATATATCTAAGTATTACAGTTATGTTACAATAACTTATGTTAACATTAGATGAAAACATTGTTTTTCAGAGAACAGCGGACCCTTTGATTTCCCTCACAAATTTATTTTTTACTTAATCCTTAACCCGTGCAACGCCGGGTACGACCAGCTATACATTATATACATAATGTTTTTTATAATAAATTGATTCTATGCTATAACATTTTTACAAACATTATACTCCTCATAATATGAGCCAAAGCTCGAGCTTATGGGAGGAATATTTACAAGCTAAATTAAAGTATAAAAGCAGAAACCATTTAGAAGTAGTAATTTTTTTTATTTTGAAGAAACCATTTGAGACATGTGGGCAATATTACAATACATTGTTGTCCAAAATCAAAGATTTGACTTCTTTCTTAAACTGTTCGTATTTTGGAATGTTCCTTTCTTGAAATTTGTTTTGCGACAACAATGTATTGTATCATTTAACTCCCAAGTATGTATAATGATGTTGTGCCATGGTGGTTCTTAAATATGGTATCATTATTCGTCCCTTTGTTCCATGTCTACTACTTATACAGTCTAAGGGGTGAGATTTATTTATAAAATATTCTTTGTAAATTTGGCATAGGGAAATTTTTAAAATCAAATTATTTAATCAATTAGTAAGACATACAGAAAAATCTAATTCAAGAAAAAATATTAGGTTACTACTGGGATTCGAACCCAGGTCACCTCCTTTCCGGGGCCGGTGCTCTGACCACTACTAAGCTATAGCAACCCTCTATGTTTCCGTGAATATATCGACCCTTATATTGGTTCGAATCCCAATAGTAACCTAATATTTTCTCGTGTATTAGATTTTTCTGTATGTCTTTCTAATTCATTAATTAATTTGATTTTTAAAAATTTCACAGAACTTTGTTCTGAAAAATTACAACTTCACAAATATGAATGTGTTCTTAAAAAAATATATATTGGCATAGGGAGTTTGTTTTGGATACTTTTGTGAGTGACGGTACATTAAATTCTTGAAATTTATTTACAGTAGGATAGTCATGAGGTTTTTCGAGAATCGTTTTAATAATTATTTTTTGCATTATGATTAATGGCTGTACGGTGGACTTTTAAGCCCCTCCCCACCCAATAATACCATACTGTAAGAGGGACTGCACCAACGCGTAATACACAATTTTAATAGTATTTTTGTTCAATATATTGCATAGGTTGTATAAGACGTAGTTCAGTTTTCTCAATCGTTCCACGGTCAGATTGACATGGTCTTAGCATTTGACATGTTTTAAAAATATTAAACATATTTTTAAAACAAATTTTATTAATCGATAAAAATAGGGAGCGTCCATAAATTACCAGGCCTTATCAAAGGGGGGTTAAGTAGAATTTTCTTATTAAAATTAATTTTAATAATCTTTTCCCAGCGGGGTAGTCAGAGCGGATGCATCGCCACATTTTCCTGTCCTGATAAACAATTATCTGTTCATCCTTATTCATACATCGTCGTACGCAAGCTCATCGATATTAATGAATACGAATACGAATATTCGTATTCGCCGAATAGTAGATATTTACCGAATATTCGTATTCGCCGAATATCATCACGAATATTAAAAACAAACTATTTATAACAGAACGCAACGCAAATTACGGTTTGCCTGTGCACCGTGTATCCGAACACACTTACGCACTATATTATCGGGAATCCCCTAACATTGAATGAATTAATTTGTTGTAGAATCTCAAGCTGTCAATTGTTACTTGTTTCGCAGCATAACATGAGTTCTTTCATCTTGTTTCGTTGGGTTAATAAGAAGGTTAGGTGCTCATTTCATGTAGTTCGTTCCATTTTATTTCCGTTGTGTGTAAATGTGTTAAATCTTATAAAATAATTTCAAATCAAATCTAGTTAGATGGAAAAAAATGAACCCAGAAGTATTTTCATTAAAGGCATCTACTATCGCCTCAGAAAGATTATTTTCGACCACTGAGAATGTACAAACAGATAAAAGAAATCGCCAAACGAACGAAGTTACAAATGTTTTGCTTTTTGAACAAAAAACAAAAGCAAAGAACAGTGGTGTATTATTTATTACCTTGTTGAATTATTCGTATTCGCCGAATAGTAGGCTTGACATTCGTATTCGTATTCGTGAAAGTGGTATTCGTTGCATCACTAAACAAGGCCATCATCCAGCACGTAAAAATAATTTAATTTATAAGTATGAGTGATTTATTTTTAAAAAACTGAAAACAAAGAAATTAATGTAGAGGTAGTATCTTTGAATGCCATAACAAGGAAATAATTTAAAAAGGTTCCCGAACACCCGGTAGTGAAAAGGGCCATTAGTTCCCTAAATCGTGGCACGCGACCGCCGCTCGCCCCCTTCCCCCCCGCATCGCGAGCATAATGACCATTTGAATTTAGAACAAAAGCAGCCGGTGTTGCCAGCACCGTGACTGGCCATTTTTTATATTTTGTTTTAATATAACGATGCCCAGTATTACCTGTCAAGGTACTTAACTCCTCGTCGAGCGGAATACAAAGTAAGAATATGAAAATTCAACAAACTGCTGAATATTATTCATAGCCCATAAATATTTAGTTCTTTAAAGGGGGTGTCACATCTTGGTTTATAGCATTAACAATTTAATCAATACATTATAGATGTCTCACAGAGACGTAATTATGTTTTTATGGGAAAGTAGGTAGTGAGGTCTTTGGGTATTCACAAGGCTGGCTTAAGTGATCACTTCACTCAATGTAAAGTTCACCATTTCCACTCATGATAGAATATCATGTCTAAAAAAGTTGTATATATATTTTAAATTATACGACTTGTTCCGTATATGTGTTGCAACAATTCTTAGCGCGACCGGCATCCAAAGCATTTTCATTGCCCTTAAATGACCACAGATGTCACTAATGAGATATCTATTTATGATTGATATAAATTAACTTTGTTAAAACCACTTATTTATTGAAAAAATTCAACATGTTTCGAAGCCAATGGCTTCTTCGTCAGGATAACAAAAATAATATTTAAAAATCTAAGTATAGATCAAAATATTAAAAAGTTATATATGGAAAATGATAATATAAAGTACCTAATTAACATGAAAATAAATTTAAAAGATAACTATTTGCAAAAACGACCTGATTATTTATAATATTCAATTTACTATTTACGCTCTTTCTTATTTCTTATTTATTTATATATTTATAATTTTCGGAATTTTTTGTGTGTAATGAGATTCTTGCTAATTATTAGCATTACACTAGAATACGCATAGCTCTCGATATTTTTAACTTGTATAAGATCTGCTTCTTCTTCGTCCTCAGCCTTCATCTCTCCACTGCTGGATATAGGCCTCGTCCATACCCTTCCATCCTTCCTTGTTGTTTGCTAGTTGTAGCCATTTCTTCCCCCCCACAGCGGCTATATCGTCGGCCCATCTCTTTTGAGGTCTTCCGACGCCTCTTTTATTTTCCAAAGGTCTCCATTTCAGAACTCTGGGAGCCCATTTTGTAGAATCTTGCCTTGCAAAATGTCCTGCCCATTAATATTTTAGCTTCGCTGCACTATCCACTACACTAGCCAAGCATGGATCTCTCCATGGATCGTTGCGTGCATTTGAGCTTTTCTACACTTTTCTTTGTATGGGCCATAGTCTCCACTCTATACGTCATCACTGGCAGTATGCACGATTCAAATGCTTTGCTTTTTATGTTAATTTGGAAAAATAATTGTATATATGTGTTTTCTTGTAATTGGCCCAAGACTCTGTACATTAATTATTGGGTTTTTTTTTCAAGATTGATTAATTATATGGCTGTGAGAAAACCAATAAATGAAAATAAAAAAAATAAAAAAAAATAAAAATATCTTTGTTGTCGAAAATTCCTATTCGTCTTGGCAATTCATTCATGTACAAGATCTGTCGAAATCGATTTAACTACCCATCTCTATTATCCCTTAAAAAAATCCACGTCCCTAGAAGAGTAACGAGATCACGCTGCCTCTGTCATATTTATTTAAATCTGGATTGCCCATAGTAGAAATTTACATATAATGACTTATTCACAGATCTTACCTGTGAAATTGCCATTTTATAGACCTAACCTAACCTAACCTAACCTAACCTAATACTTCAGATTCGTCAATGGCTGACAGTACAGTGCCATGAGTAAAAGATGGACTTGAAGTGTGTACATTAGGTCGAAAGGGTTTAACATATAACTAGAATGCGACCACTATAAATTGGAGTGCGAGTGAGGGCGTCCCTGTCGCGTAACGGAAGTTGCAAGGGTGTAAATTTATTACACAATACATAATATACAGGTGTCCGGTGACCGGTGTCGGAGCCTTTGATAGAAATTTGGTCGGGCAACACTAAATAAACAAACCAGTAATAGCGGCCGCTCTAGCTAGAGCCCTGTCAAACGGTAATATTGGTCCAATATCAGCTTCGCAAAACTTTAATACTTCATTGGCAATGGTTCTTGCACCACCCCGGACAGTTTTGGATGTTTTGGACATAATAATTCAGTGTATATTGGAAATCTAGACGTCACAGCTCACGCCCAAATACGAGATTGAACTGAATGACAGAGCGAGGGGTTACCGCCGCGTGCGGGCGGGGCGGGTTTTAGCGCTTGTTCAGACACAGCGGGAACCGTTCAGTTTCAGAATCGCGTCTCTAAACACGCGATTTGTGTCATCTGTTCACACAGCCGCGGTTAATAAGCGATTTGTGCGCGCGAAAATAAACGTCAGTTTGACAGTTCCGGTGCCGTTCTCCATCTTTGAATATCAGAGATATATTCGCTCATTACTTTGTTAACGACGGCCGTGTTCCATGGCAAGACACATATATATCATTCTGTCAGTTCATTTTTGGTGAATAAATACCTACTTCTCTAAAATACTATTTTTTTCCACCATTTCCAAATATCTCCACCAACTCCTGCAAAGCTGGGTTCTTGGCATATTTGAGTAATCCTCACACTATTACAGGTCTTTTCTCCCATATTACAGGTCTTTTCTCCACTTCATCAATAAAAAATTCAGTGTCAAAGCGATCCATAACCATAGAAAAGAGAATATAATCCACGCGTGCTCCTGTTGTGACATGGAACCGTGCGGTGCCCGCAATGCGACTGAACGCTCTCGTAAGGTCCCATAGTAATAGGATCGTGCGGGCGCCGTGCGGGTCTATTATCTAGCGGTTGGGTTGCGGGCACCGCAGCGGTGGACTAACCGCACAGTTGTGTCTGAACGATCGCATACAAACCTAGGTAAATGAGACCCGCACGGATCTCATGCGATTCTGAAAGGGCACGGTTCCCGCTGTGTCTGAACAAGCGCTTACCACCAGAGGTCAAACGGGAAAGTTCAATCGCGTCAATCGGCACTCTCTGACACATTGTTCGGAACGAATCGTCAAATTCATTCTGTCAGACTAGTGTTTCCCAAACTATGGGTCGCGACCCAGTGGTGGGTCGCGACCGGATATTAGGTGGGTCGCAGTCACAACACCGCGCAAAACGTCTCGTCCAGGTCGTGTCGAATTTATTATAAAAATGTCTGCAATTTTCACTCATTTAACAGAGTTGAAAAATAACTTTGGAATAATCCAAGAATATGGTCCCGTTGTTCATACAATGAAAATAAGTATTTCGCTATGTAATTTAATGTCCTGTTAATTTAATCTAACTAAAGTAACCAAACCTAATAACCTAACTAAACCAAACCTAATAACCTAACCTAACCTCATATATTGCCTATGAAATGTCAAAATATGCAGTGCTTTTTTCGAAACTTGAAAGTGTAATATCTTATTACTTTTTAAACGTAAATTATCTTTCATTTTGTTATTAGCACATTCAATAATATAGTGAAATAATTATTTTCGTTGCATATGCAATGGGACCATTATCTTGGATTTAGCTATAAATTTAACGCTTACTTCGAAGAAGAGATGAAAAAGTTCAACAGGATAAACTGGATTTAAAATCCGTTTCAAGACAACATACCGACTGAAATGTCAATAAAAGCAATTAAAGAGCTTATTGCAGATTATTAGTTAACTTTGTAAAAACCACTACCAGATTTTAGGTCTACCGGTTTCGAGACGTACCCGTCTCTTCGTCAGGACCAACACTACACCACTACAAACCTCAACCATAGTATTGTTACACTTCCACCATTAATTGATCACATGCGTGTTAGTCTTGTCAGGGACAAACATGCACTGTTTAGCCTAATGAACCATCAGGGATCTATCGAAAGAGAGTGAGAGGGGGCGGGGTCTAAAGTGGGTGTTACCCCATCTTTTGTAAACATTAAATTGAACAAAGGGCTATATAGAAAATTAATTTGGTTGTTAATTAGGTATTATATTAATTGCTCTATTGTTTACCGCCTCCCTAATGTTAAAAATTTCTAAATTATTCAATTTTAAACTTTTGTTATTAGTATTTAATATTTTTACCCCTGTTTTTGCGTCAAATTTATGATCATTTTCTATGAGGTGGTTGGAAAATTCATAAAAATTGTTGTTATTAAGACACCTTATATGTTTTTGGATTCTAGTATTAAAATTACGAGTTTAAAATTAAGAAGTTATATTAAAATACTCAAGAAGAGCTTTTTGATTTATCAGAAGATACGTCGCTGAAAAATATTTTTAATCGCAAGCAATTAGCGAAATTCTGGCTTTCAGTTGCTGACACTTATCCCTGCTTGTCTGACGAAGCAATGAGAGTCCTCCTCCCCTTCACTACCCCATGTGAAGTAGAATTTTCTGCCATGATTTCTATTAAGACTAAAAACGGAAATAAAGTAGACGTATCAAATTCACTGCGATTAAAAGTGACTAAAATTGAAGTCGACGCGATAATATTAGGACGTTTTTCTTTTTTCTTTATTAAACAGTCTTTCATATAGTTACAATATGAATTGAGAAAATGTGAGGCAGGAGGTGGGTCCCGAAAATTTCTTTTTTTTTTGGTGGGTCGCGTCCTGTCAACTTTGGGAACCACTGCGGTCAGACTATTGACCCCGCCAGTATCACTCGAAAGTCTTGATACGGTGAGACCAAACGATGGACGTCAGTGGCATAACAGATGGGGTTACACTACCCCAAGAAATTGGGTGCTTTTTTACAAGGAGTAATTCATTTATTTTGTTTCGGAATTTAATTATATGCATTAAACTACCGTGTACGCTGATTCGCCGCATACTTGGGGGATGGCGGGAAATGGGATTAGGAATAGGAAGGTTAAGAGGAATGATGAGACGAGAAATGGACTGTATTGGTCGAGAAAGGGAGGGACGTTTCGACTCTCCTTTGCCTCTCGGCGCCCTTCCAGATGTTACATCACTCGGTTGGCCACCAATACGCGATAATCCCGTTGTCCGACGGTGACGAGATAAGAAAATGTTTATAGGATGCACAATTAAATACAAGACGAAAATTTACAGAGCAGGAGGCGAGAAAGTCTGTCCTGTAGCGCTTCAACAACGAGATAGTGAGATTTGTCAAAATGAAAGGTAAACTGGTACTGTGGAAGTTAGGATTAATTTCGTGAGAGACAATTGAGTATTGCCACATAAGAAAAAACAATATTCTGTGAAAATTCGATTTCTATGCCATCGTGACGTCACGAATATCGAACAACTGTTTTAATGTAAACTTTTTTAAACAAAACATAAAGGCCGGATCATATCAATTTCTGTGAAACTCCTCCGGTATGACTGACATGCAATATTCCTCATATACTTATTAAGAAATATAATACCTGTAATGTGGCATGTCCGATTTGACAAAAATAATATCGTACATTCAATCATTCAGTCAATCAGAGCACCGTTCCTTAATCCACACTAAATAACATAATTCGCACTCGAAAATCTTCCACGATTATCTAGAATTTATAATTCACTGGTTTGAATCGCTCTGATTATTATACTTCTCACGCATCGGTAGTTACTTTATTGATTTACTATTGCTGGAACAACATTGTTGAGCCGCTGCGCGGTTTCTTCGACAGACTCACGCAGGTAAAATGTCATGTTTTCCACAGTGACAATTTAATTTTATCAGCATTGTCGGCGATATTGCTGAGGCTACGTCCTTGAGTATCTGGTCAACCTGATCAACTCTGACAACATTCATCCCTCTCTCTCACCGCTCTCTTCTTCTTGGAGACTCGGGGAATGATATTATATTAATAATATATTGTCTCTAATGGCAGGAGACATTTTTCCGATCTGTCAATGTGTCTACGAGTGTCTGGGGAAACTTGCGGAGCTGTAACTCATTTTCTAACTTTCAGATAACTTATTTAAATGCTTATATATTATTCAAATAGCATTTCCTATAGAAATTCGCTTTTTATTCATCTTATAATTTCAGTGATATTATTATGCATTAAAAATAATTGACCACCAACCTTAAATGTTTTATTGAATGGAGTTAAGTCGATCTTCACTTTAGAAGTGTTTTGAATTCTCTACGTTCCATCGGCAGGGTAGAGACACGCAATGCTGAAAGAGCCAAGTCAGAGAACTTTGGACTATTTTAGGTCGTTGAAGGACGTTCCCACACCCTTTTCCGTTATATATAGTTCACGTTACCTATACTTAATCTGTAACCAACTAACTGACCATTACACCGTTTCTCAGAGGAGTAGAATATCACACTCTTTCATTTTTATACCTCTTCTCATGCACGCTTTTTGTATCTGATTTATCTGGCCACGCTAGGTCTTCTGCAGATGCCCTCTTCAATATTCTTCTCATAAATTTTCTTTTCCATCCTTTAATCGCTTTTACATTAATATTTCATAAAATTTGTACATCATATAGGATTTTGACCAAAAGAAAGCGAACCATTTTATGTAAAGGACGCAGCAAGAAGCAAGAGAAGACTTTAGATTTTGAAAATGAAATATTATGAAAATGAAGATTATCTAAACGACGCTCTTCGAAATATCGATATACTTCGGTGTGCGAACGGTGTACAGTAACGAACGGACGAAAGCAGTGTGAGACGCTCCCGCGCATACATTTACGTCAATTTATGGCACCCCAAACCCTAAAGAGTCAGTCAATGAGCAGCCCTGGTGCTTTAACCAAGTTTAAGTAAGTACCATGCGGCCGTAGGTATTTATTTCAAGGACACTGCCGAGACAACATACTCTATACTTTACTATACTGTGGTTCAGCGACGCAAAGTTACTATCAGTTAAAAATAATTTTTCATAGAGCTATGATGATCGATGCCGCCTTTATTAGGAGATTGTCATTATATTGCATCCTTGACTGATAAGAAATCAAGTCCCAGCGGAGCTTGGAACCTCTGATCCTGTGAGAACCTTTCTGAAGCTCAGCAATATCTACTATGCGGAATTTCGAGCATCATGGCATGAACCAAATTCGATTTTGAAAGGGAATATCGCGTGCCACGTGATGTTGTAATCATTAATACCGTTAAGTATGTTTATTTAAAATATAAAATTTCATTTCATTTAATGCACTGTTTTGTTTTAAATATTTCAGTCATAAAAGTAGCATTTCATAGTCTCTGCCTACCTTTGCGGGAAAAAACGTTGATGAGTTAACGTTAATCTCATACTTAGACTATTTAAGGACTATCTTGGTTATCTATATATTCTAAAATAAAAATCAAATAAAATTATTAGACATGAGGTGTTTCGGATATGAGATACAAAGCCGCCACTTTGTAATCGACGTAATCGAGACATACGTATTTGTAACTGATTTTATAGCCAGAGCGGAGATTTCAAAAATGATATGATCTGATAAATTTCTGATCTGATAAACACTTTTTGTCAGGTAATTATCTTAAAACATGTCACTCTCTATTTTCTTAAATAGATGGTTTTGTTTCCGCATCCTTTATATGCACTATTAAATTCTGTCCACAGATCTGCGTAATAATTAGTTAATAAAATAAATTATTCATTGCTTCGAGGGTATATTTGCTAAATCTACTGGCTAAGACGTATATATTCATAGTACGAATATTAAGCGCTGTATTATAAGGTGCCATTACAAAGTTCTCAAGTTATTTTATATCCGAGATACTTTACATCGTTTTTTACGAATAATATAATATATGTCAATCCCGTTAAAAGTTATCAATGGTGTGTTATTCGGGCCGCCTAAAATATTTTGAAAACAACATTCAAGACGAAATTTCGTATTAAACTCGAACCTAACACAATTCTGCGCAAGTTCCGAGTGATCTCTTCCGCATTACCATCTCATCAAGTCTTCAAATGAAATTTGACTTTGCCGGAATTCGAAATCAAAACAATACTTTGAAATAAAATTCTTCTCATTTCGGGAGAGTGAAAAAAGTTGATCCTTTAAGTTTTTTAATCCCGGCGGGCTGGGGCCGGGATAATAATTGTTCCCTCTGTCGGGCGGGCGGGAAGGGTGCAGTGTTCTGTTTTAATATCAATTTAAGGGTGTCTCCTGCCCCCCCTGCCGCCCGGGACCGGAGACTAATTGTAAAGGCGCCATGATTAATTTAGTCTTCCCTTCAGCTCAGCGCTGCCATAAACAGGTACTAAATCTGTCGCAGGTGAAGTGGAGAGGACGGCGTCTTCGTTTTATTACTGTTTTATTTTTTAAATTTCAACCCTTATTTTTTGTATCTATTTTAAGAACGTTTTACTTTTTATGAAAAACTAAAAAGCGTCATGAATAATAAGAAACACGTGAATCAAATTTCTTCAATCAATCTTCAGAAATTATTTTTATTGAAATATCATTGAAAGATTTGGCAGTTTCTTCGTGGTGTAACATTTCAATTTAAAATATCTTCTAATTTAACTATGTAATTTTTATTTTTTAAATTTTTGTTTCTATATTACAAATTAAACGAATTTTGATTGGACTTTGGCAGATGGGTTGTATAGTATTATATATCAAATCTTTGTCACCAGTGTGGCGAATATGATTGAACGATAATGTGTGCGTGTATTCGCGAAGGAACAGTGTGACTGTGCACCTCTGCCAAAATGCCCCATCAGTCTGATGCATGTCGAGTGAACGCTGAAGGCGTGTGAATGTGTATGTAAGGCAGAGCGGGATGCGATACAAGATGAATAAGAAGAATGTACTCACAATTAACTCGATGGTTTATTGAAGTCACAAATACTTCACATGTTTGAGAATGCGTTAGACAACAATATACGGAGAGTTTGAGCGTGGCAAAGCGGACGACGGCGGTGAGGGAATGAGTTGCTACTTTGCGGGCGCCTCGGCTTCTCGTTGGGCGATGTCCCTCGAGCGCGATTGGTCCGTTAGGGACGCTCGAGGGGCTAGAGTCCAGGCCGGTCTGGCTCGCCACAGGACTATGACTGTCTCACTAAAAAAATCTGTATCCAGTCAGTAATACACACACAATATGAGATATTAATACTATTTTGTATTTAAGTTAGCTATCAACTAACTATACCTCATGAGATCCGCACCTCTTGAAACTTAGAAGTAATTAATAACTCATATTCATCTGTATTCTGAACTAAGCAATATTGCCATTTTTGTACCTTGACAGTTATTGTATAATATTGCGACGCCGTTTTTTGACGTTTTATGTTTGACAAGTTTGAAATGAATGAATTCAATCAAATAGAAAGCTCATTATTCTTAATTGTGAATAACTTAACATTTGTTTACGTTTTGGAGCTTTTTGATTGAATTCATTGATCACCCGTCAAACTTAAAACATCGAAATTGACGGCAATACAATCTGACATCCCAATATTGCTAATTTCAGAATAGCACAGATTGTGTGTGCAACAAAATTAAAATATATAAAACATATTATAAATTAAAAGTTTTTTCATCTAAATTTTGTTCATCCGAATTATGGTCCGACGGAATATTGACCTTAATTATTACCTATTAAATATTTTTTGTGACGTAACTTTTCATGAAGTCTTGTTTACATTATATTATAATCATTATACGTAGTGAAGATCGAAGAGCGTGACTTTTAATGCAGGTCTGTTGACCTACTTAGTGATCTGTTGATCATTATTTGAGTTGTCGATGGAAGAGCGTGACTTTTAATGCAGGTCTGTTGACCTACTTAGTGATCTGTTGATCATTATTTGAGTTGTCGATGGAAGAGCGTGACTTTTAATGCCAATATTATGATCTATTGATCGTTGTTTTTAATGAATTTACATCAAAGGGTGAGGCTTTTGATATTTTAATGCGTGTTTATTGACCTACGATTGAACATAAATTGTTATGTTGTTCGATGAGATGACTTTTAATATAATATACCGGGTTATTTGAAAAGCATTAATAACCTCGCAGGACTATATTCCTGCCTTGATTATGAGTCGAAAATGTTCAAGCTATCATGACCTAATATCAATAGTTATGGAGATATGCGACATCAAAGTTTGCATTTTTTTTCAATATTTCTGACTTGTACTTTGTAAAACGTTGAACTATCATTACAGTAACTCATATCGATTACAAAAAATTCATTCGTTCCAATACAAGTTAAATAAAATGATAACCATGAAAAAATTCCAATTTGAATTCGAAGGTTTTTATTTTTTTATTTGACTTGTGTTAAAGGGAAAGAATTTTTCATATTCGATATCAGTTACTGTAATAATAGTTCAACGTTTTGCAAAAAATAAGTCAGAAATATTGAAAAAAAATGCAAACTTTGATGTCGCATATCTCCTTAACTATTGATATTAGGTCATAATAGCTTGAACATTTTCGACTCATAATCAAGGCAGGAATGTAGTCCTGCGAGGTTATTAATGTTTTCCAAATAACCCTGTATAATCTAGTAAAGGTATATCAACGTTTTATACATACATCGAAAAATGATTCAGCGAACCATTTCTTCGGATACGTTCATGGCTATGTAAATTTGTTGACTGTAAATTTTGTGAAGATTCATTTTATAAATTTGTTAAAAATGAATGGAAAAACATTGGGTTTTTTTCAACTGTATATTTTATTTTAACTTAAAGCTTTTTCAAGGGACAACCTCTCATTATCAATAGCTTATTTCAACTATGTTGAAATAATTTATTAAGTTGAAAATAAGTTAGTAAGTTGAAATAAGTTATTCGTAAGGTGAGGTTGTCTCTCGAATACGTTTTAACTCAAAATAAAGTATTCAGTTGGAATAAATGTGTTTTTAAAATTCATATTTAACAAATTTTTTTAAATTTGTTGACCTGGATGGACTTAATTATCGAATTATTCAAGATGGGTTCCTTTAATAAGAATGACTATAGAAACAACGAAACCATTCATCATTACTTTAGCCATTGAGATATTTATATTCCATACTATTTTGCCTCTGAATTTCGAAACTTCTGCATTCTGTTTTGAAAGACTTCTGGGATAGCCCTAAAATATCACAATATCGTAATATAAAATATCACAATATCAAACAAAATATCAAACTCTGTAATTCCCAGATTATACTCATTAGGGAATGAACATGCAGAGACGGCTGATATTTTTGCTGATAGTATAACTGTGTATAGGACAAAGCTGATACATTTGTTTACATCTCAACAAAATGGAAATGGACAATAAATTTTTCTGTATTATTATTTTACCTTTAACTATTAATATTTGTACCTTTAACTGTATTCTTATTTTATCTGTCTTATGTTTTTCTGAATTATTATTATTATTATTATTATTACCTTTTAATTATTATTATTGTAAATTTTAACTGTATTATTATTTTAACTGTCTTATGTTATTTTTTAAAAATTTTATTCTTTATATTTGTAAAGCCCTTAAGGGCGTTAAATAAATAAATAAATAAATATCGTTTGCAAAATTTTACGGCTCATACATTATTAATTTAAACTGATAATTAATAATTAAAATAGCATTTTAGTGTTTATACATTTATATATTTATTTATTACTTAATAAATTGCACAAAACAATTGTTACTAAAATGCTGACCTGACTGGGCTATGCCCGTGCTGAGGCAATCATTGTACATTCTTTTTTGTAATTGCTGATTTTAAAATGTATTAATTATGAAAAAAAAAATGACTCCACAGGTCGCGAAGAGGTGACCTTTTTTATAAGTATGTTTTTTGTTGCAATCGTTAAATGATGTGAGTCCTTAACAATATCTTTGATACAATTGGGAAATGAATTAAATATGAATTAATTATGAATTATATGTGCAATAAAGACATGATTTTTTAAGCATATTCTAGTCCTAATCCTGGGTTTATGTAACGTTTTCATAAAATTAATTAATTCTCCATGTATAAATATCCATCATTAATGCTCCCACATGTACGCAAATGATGAGATATTAAAAAAACATAATTCTCTATATAATAATGTCCGTCACTAACGCTATACTACGTTAGATGACGTCGTTCTCACAGCCTTAATTAACTCGCGACTGAAATATGTAGATAAACTATGTCATTTTTAAAGGGTTATATCTAGTAGTATATATTTATTTAGTACATCCCAAAAGAAAATATACAAAATATAATATAAATTACATACATTATGAGTATATTAAATCCTATAAAGGATTTAAAGGTATATACATATACCTGTACATAGGTTTGGGAGATGAAAAGTTAGACGATTTCTAAAACTCAATAAAAACTATATAAATTAGTAACTAGTGACAAATATTAATACCTAGATCGTTTAAGTTCAAGTTTGCCGATATACGGAGTGTCTCAGATTTCTGTGTATCATTGTATCTGGAAGTATCAGTACTGTAATAATTGGCTGGGGGGGTCACGCCGTCCCGCTTACCCATTGGCTGAGCCGGTTACCATGGCCGCCGTAGCTGCGTTCCTTGGCTCAACTGTTAATTAAAAATGTTCCTGTCTCGAACAGTCACTTTATATTACGGGTTATTGTAGAGGGATGCTGGGCCAGTGGAAGTCAAACTGTTAACACCGGAAAATATAAATCATAAAAAATTATTATTAAATATTAACATATTACAGAAGTTGTATATATTTAAATTTTTACGACATGTTCCGTATATGTGTTATAGTAATCCTTAGCGCGACCGCACGATCCAAAGCCTTTTCATTTCCTACTATTGACTATTGATATCCTTACATTTGACTTTTGATGTCACTGATGAGATATCTTTTTTTTATGATTTGGATTTTTTTTTTAAATATCCTTTATACTTTATAAGTGTAATAAAATTCTTTCGAATTATTAGCATTACACTAGAATACGCCAGAAATATCATTTCAATTTTTTAAAACTCCTTTTTAGACCAGTATTTTCATTCAGAATATTTTGAGTTTGTCCACATTTTTCAGAACACAGTACTGGATTTTTGTACCCGTGTTCTGAAAAAATTGGATAAACTCAAAATTTTCCGCAATATCTTCCATGGCTTACAATGTCTTTTATAATTATCACTTACCTCAGTACCCACCTGAAATCTAATTTAACCTGAATAAAATGGACCTTTCAAATAGACAAAGTAATTGACTCAATCACTAAACTGACCAGCCTAATCCAAAAAATACACGAAATCACACCGAAGACCGTAAAAATTCTGATATACCAGACATACGTCAAGAGTAGAATAGGATATTGGATACCCTTCTGGGGAACCGGAAACAGAACTAACCTAAGCAGACTCCAATGACAGGAAAACAACATACTAAAAATGATATATGATCTGAAATACCCGACACCAACTGAAACAGTATACCGTATAACACAACAATTTAACGTTGAAAGAATAACAAAAATCGAAACGCTTAAAATCATTCACAAACTAGCAAATGGCGTAAAATTGCACAAAATACACGAAAAACACCAACAAAACACTAGAACGGCTCAAAACTATCACATAACACACGCCAAAACAAAAACAGGACAATTACGACTAATTTTCAATAAAACTATACAACGACCTACCACAACAGACCAAACAACTGACTACTGACAAATTCAAAACAGATGTGACAAAAATGCTAAAACTCGGCCAATTATAAAAAAATGATTTTGTATCTAAATTATATTATTATTATATTCCTATATTGAATCATGTAAAAATGTTATCCATAAACCTTTTCAGGTTTCTATTATATTTAAAAAAATCTAATTTAACTTTCTTTCTAATCATGACCTTTATTGAAATATTCAGATCCTCATTCGAAGTCCAGTCAGCTAGGCTGTGGAAACAACTATGCATAATTGCTGATATCGTTACGATCTTGTATTGGGAGGATTTTTTCTGTTCTCAGTCTTACGCTATTAATTTACTTATACATCTTCATTTGCTCCCGGAGCTTATCTCCGGGAAAGAAATAAACATCTCTCTCATTACACTTCCACTTTATCCCCTAAAAATCTAAATAGATTCCTCAAAATCTTATGTATCCTGAGAAATAAAATCTACTACAAATACCCGTGACTAATTACACCATAATAAGTGTGTAATAAAATCCTGTGCGTCCATACATCTTCAACATCTCACGTTAAATTTATTAATTTTATTAAGTTGACGTCTCGTATGAAAAGTATCGTATTTAGAAAATATCAATAAGCATAAAGTAAAAAAAATCTATTCAACATAATGCGTACATGCCCGATATTTATTGCTAAGATCTATACGACGGTCTAAGACGAGAAAAACTATCAATATGAGACACTTTTGCTCAAAAACAATTGAAATCATAATTCAAAAACATTCATTTATCCGTATTCTGAACTAAGCAATATTGCTATTTCCTGTATCTTGATATTTAACATTGGAGTATAACATTGTGTCGCCGTTTTTTGACGTTTTATGTTTGACAGGTTTGAAATTAATGAATTCAATCAATTAGAAAGCTCATTATTCGTAAATATGAATAACTTACGTTTTATTTACACGTTAGAGCTTTCTGATTGATTGAATTCATTAATTTCAAACATGTCAAACATAAAACATCAAATTGGCGGCAATACAATATTATACATAACTGTCAAGATTGGGATAAAGATCAGACATTTCAATATTGCTATTTTAAGAATTTTACAGATTTTCAGTTCAATTATGCATCAAATAGACGTGACATAATAGAAAATAAAAAAAAGTAACCCATAAAAACCAAGTTTTTACTATACTCCCTTTATTTGTACAATTTAACAATAATTAAAGACGAATTAAAACATATAACATAACACTAAACTTACAGAAATTTAATATATTTCTAAAATGTCAGATGTTTTGAGATGTCAACATTTTGATAGATTCAATTATCATCAATATCGTACCTTATGAATTTCCAGCGTCAAATGATTTAGTCAGAATCAGATTTGAGTAATGTAGAATTCTTCAAAACTAAGCAGAAATCTAAAAGAAATAAATTATCATTTGATTTTTTCCCAAATACCCAATTTTGCTATCATCTGTCTATCAATTGTTTTGTAAATTTTCGAAATTCGTAGTGATGTACCTATTATACCGACGGAGTAATTCAAATTTAGAAAATATTCCGCGACGTTATCGGGCCGCCGCGCCGTTGCTAATCAAACTTCTCTATGATTCCAATTTGAAAAAACCAATAAAATTTCTAAACATCCGGAATTATACTATAATTATTAATTTTTTTAACGAAAATTTGATAGATCTTCTTGATCGTCGCCACGAGTCAGCTTGCCAAGTTTTAGCTTGATTGGATCACGGGAAAAGGGTCAAAAATTGATCCAAATTTTTTGTTGACGGCAAGCAAGCAGACGCCACGAGTTAATATAAAGGGAGTAAAAATTTTTACGTGTTGATTACATTAATTATTGAAAGCATTGTTTGTAAATTTTGAAGAGAAACTAATGAATAATATTTAGAAAGCGCTGGGCCTGGCTCGGAGTCTCTCCGCCTAATGAAGCCTTCAGGTTTGATAATTCAGGATAAACCTTCCTGGGGGGTTCCCGGTAACTAATCTCCCTATCGGAGTCAACTTAGCTTCGAGATACAAATTACTAACCAATCTTGGCGCGACTCAGCCCACTTCCTCCATTTCCCCCGGAAGGGTATCTTTAACTTTCATTTCCATCCTGTCTAGCCGACGAGAGGAAATAAAACAATTTATTTTATTTGCTGTGCCAATGAAGATTGTTACTTTATTTACTGAGTGCAATTTTAAATAATCTAAATTATTTTACGCGTAGATTTTTAGTACACTGTTTGGATCGTCATAGAACTTCCGCGAACCTTCTAGAACATTCTCCTTCCATAACTTTCAAAAAATTTATCGAATATACAGGAACCTTCTAGACACGCCGACACATTCCGCCACTCAGCTTAGAAACTTAAAGAACTTTCGGGAATTTTCTAGAACCCTTTCCTTCCAGAACTTTCTAGAGCAGGTTTTTCCGGAACCTTCTAGACTCACCAAAACAGTCGGCGCTTATTTTGTTATTTTGAAACAATCTGAAGCATTTGCAGCCTTCCCATAACAAAACAATGTGCTAGAAAACATATTTTCGTCACCCACTCCCACCCACGCACAGCCAGCCCCACCAAACTCGCATATTTTCGATGTGACACTAAGGGCAATCCACCACCATAACCACCAGTGGGTGGTTGTGGAGAAAACTTGGCGGGTAGGGAAACACGGGTTTCTTTTTATATATATACATTGATTACACAGACTCCATGTGTTTGGAAATAATAGGTATTCGGAATCACGTTTTCAAATAATATTACTATTAAAAATGTCCTTAGGTTTTCACGGCCGCGGCCGTTCAGAATCTTCTGGTATGAGTTTTCTAGAATATTCTGCCGTATTTCTACGACATTTTTGGCCATAGTTCTGAATCTCATTGCAGGGTCCATTAGCAAAGCTCATGTGGAGCATTACACACCAGCCATTTTAAAAATATATTCATGGACATTTTGATGAAGATTATTTATCAAAAAACGAGATATTAGTCATAATTTTTTAGATAATTTTAACTAAAGATGGTAAGATTACTTACCGTGTACCTAAAGTTATATTAATATTTGATGGGAGATAATATTCAACAAGTGGACCTCCGATCTCATGTTTATTGAGATGACAAAGATGCGACAGGGGCCTACTCCATGTCTAGTAGATAAGGCCCTCATCATCAAAAGTTATATTGTAGATCTCATCCCACACAGGAGTGGTTATCTGACATCGAATCGCGATTCTAACCCTTTCACGCCAGATTTACTAAAGTAGTTGGGATTGTTTCTGACGACTCCAATCCAAATTTTTCGAGGGGTGTTTCTTACGTACTCCTGAATCAGGGTCATTATATTTTTCTTCATGTGGATGTGTAATCGAGGAATGGCGTAAAATGTATGGCATCAACGACATTTTGGAAACACTATCGTTTTCTAATGTTACTTTCAAGACACTTGCATTACTTTCTGTCTCTTAGATACTTACAATGTTCTTTATCTACACTTCTGCTGCTTTCTATGTTTTCCCACAGAGTTGTAATATATCATGTTTATTATTGCCGAAAATGCAGTTTTTCTATGGTTTATTGTTTCTTATAGCTCTATTGACTTCTAAATGCTTTATATATGTTGTTTGAAGCCTATTAATATGAATCTTATATCTTAAACGAATTAAATTCCTTTGCTCTTCTCCCCTCTTCCGGTGACTGTAAGATAGAAAAGGTGATACGCGTCGTTATGCAATCTTTGGAGTCTCGTCGAGATTACTAAGCTTATTTTTAAGTTTTGTTAAGTTCATATAATATTATTATCTTTTACTTTTTTATATATTATCTGTTACCTAGTCTCATTACTAAGTTAATTTTTAAATTTAATTGTGTTATTACCTTTTATATATATTTTTCCTATGTAAATTATACCTATAACTTAATATGCAATATACCTATGCTAGAAAATGGAAAAGAAACGTGCCGAAAATGTGTACAAGGCTTGGCACGATCTATAACAATAGAAAATATGTATAAATTTAATAATAAAAATAAATACTAAGCAGAACTTCTGAAATTGCAACTTTACAATAAGAATTTGTTCTTTAATATAATAAATATGTAAAATTCAAGAACACATTCATATTTGTGAAGTTGTAATTTTTCAGAACAAAGTTCTGTGAAGTTTTTAAAACCAAATTAATTAATCAACTAGAAAGACATACAGAAAAATCCAATCCACGAAAAATTATTTTGGCTACTATCGGGATTCGAACCCGGGTCACCTCCTTTCCGGGGCCGGTTCTCTGACCACTAAGCTATAGGAGCCTTATAGATTTCCGTGAATATATCGACCTTATATGTAATTCTCATTTTAGTATATAGTTATATATTCATTTTAAAATAAAAATTAATTAATTAATAAAATTGATTAAAATATTCACGGAAATCTACAAGGCTCCTATAGCTTAGTGGTCAAATCACCGGCCCCGGAAAGGAGGTGACCCGGGTTCGAATCCCGGTGGTACCCAAAATATTTTTTCGTGGATTAGATTTTTCTGTATGTCTTTCTACTTGATTAATTAATTTGGATTTAATAAATATGTGTTTGTTTTATTTTATACATCATAAACCCGTTTAAAAAACTGTCCCCCTGGTGGCGGTTATTACTAACGTTTGCTCGCGCGTCATTTTGTCGCATTGCCCGTAACACTGACGTCACAGGACCGGGGTGTCACAACGCTGTGGAGTTTTGCGGTTTAATTATTAGTTGGCGCAAAAGTATTTCAGCGGCGAATCATAAACAGTGAAGTTTCGGTCCCCGAATGATATTTTGGGTTAAATAATAAAATTTCGTCCGAGTTCCTTGTTTAGGAATAATTTATTTTTCAATTAAGTTCGCGACACAACACGCGAAGTTTGTCCTCCCCGTGTTTATGGGACAAAGATGCCCGGGTGGGGCGGCGGGCCGGGGAAGAGGGGGGTGAGGAAGTTTTTAAACAACTTTAAATGGAGTCGCTCTGGTTTGTGTCGAAAATGTCTAAATTGCGAGCTTATGAAAAGGCCATGTTCAGTGCGAAACTCTCAGTAACTTTTTCTTCACAATTTAATTTTCTTAATTTTCATCGAGTATCTATTATGAATAAAGGATGAATGCAGTTCTTTAATCTTCTTCTTCTTCTTCATTAGCCTTCATCTCTCCACTGCAGGATATAGGCCTCTTCCATCCTTCCTTGTTGTTTGCTAATTGTAGCCATTTCTTTCCCCCCACAGCGGCTATATCGTCGGCCCATCTCTTTTGAGGTCTTCCGATATTCTCCCAAGGTCTTCATTTCAGTCTGGGAGACCATCTTGTAGCATCCTGCCTTGCAACATGTCCTGACATGATCCATGATATCCACTACTCTAGTTCTGCGCCTAATTTCGTCATTTCTAATTCTCTTAGGCTTACTCCAAGCATGGATCTCTCCATGGATCGTTGCGTGCATTTGAACTTTTCTACACTTTTCTTTGTAAGGGCCATAGTCTCCACTCCATACGTCATCACTGGCTTTTTTAATAGTTTTTTAATAGCAATCTTTAATAATAAATCCTAAACGACTAGCGCCACGAAGCAGGCTTACATATCTACGTGTTTCGAGCCTCGCTATATCTTCTACTCTTACTGACCACACGTATTGAATAAATCATTATTATCACGGAAGTACTTTATTTTGTTTACACCATTGCTTAAACTACTTTTATTCCTCACTGTAGCCGAGGTAACCAATGTCGGAAACCGAAATGTTGCCTGTTAAAATACGAAGACGGATTGAATCTTCAATGTATACCTTTCTGATCATAACCCATTGACGTATTATAATATGCGGAAGTGGAAGTCCGACCTCATCGACCGATCATATACATGTACACCACGCAAATACGATATCTTTTCGCTACCAGTGAAAACCTGTAATTGGTTTATATGTTTCCCATTCTTTGTATTTCGTAAAAAATGAAATTTCGTATAATATTTTGTATAATATGAAATTAGGGACGTTGCTATGGTCGCAAAATGTAAGCTAATAAAATATGGAGGACCAAAGGAAATAATTTCTTACCCTGCGAAGGGAATCACTCAGCTCTCACGTTTAAGAAGATTCTTACTGTGAGTTGTACTTTATATAAATGTCTGGTCCACTTCCTTAAAATCTTCTTCCGAATGAATAGAGCTCTCCTCCCTCTGGTGATCCCGGACTGGCAAGGCCGCCCTTATCTGTCCTCCCCCACATCCCATCCCCCGCGCACTGCAGGGGATAATGAGGGACACTTGCTCACCCCAGTGGCGGCTGCTGTCATGAATATTTGGTCATGCAAAACTGCTAGGGTATGTGGGTCACAATGTTCATCTACTGAAGGTATTTTTTTGTATGTAAAGAGACAGAAAATTCAAGTTGCAATAGATAAATAGGCTTGATGACAGATTTTGAAATAACACTCTATATTGTAGATACACGTTTACTGTTACCGAAAATAACATTATTCCAGTGATAAACTAAGTTTTCACGAAAATAATTGCATTTTCATCTACATATTTTTAATTTCGCGCAAAAACGCCCGCACCTGTCATTTCGTCTACGTGATGTCAAGCCTCAGTAAATATTGAATTGTGTCTATGGCAACGGTTCAAAGACACGGTGATGGGTACTGAGGCGTGACGTCATTCGCTCTGACCGGTGTTTCAGTTAATATGGTGGATCGCACAGTTATAAACTTTTATTTTGTTGAAAATCTTCTTAATCTCAATGCGCATATTAAAACTGGATCATTTTTTAGAATCCTTTCACAATATTTTCTTCTCTAAAATCAGTTGTTCTTTAATTCTTTAATACTATCATCATGCCATTTATAGATAAAAGTTTTTGTATCTGATTTTAAATTGATATGCTTTTGAAGAAATGCTTCGAAAACAAACAAATGTGCTTTTTGAAATCAGTAACCAATTGTGAAAATGACACTCTTTGCCAAATAATCATTTTCAAACACTTTGCTCTATATTCTCATATTTATAGTGGGATTATCTCCTTGTTTAACACATGAAACGAGAAACATGATCTTATTTATAGAAACACATTTTTATCGTGAAGTTGCTAGTTAAAGAACAAAATTCAGAAACTCAAACATAACCTCCCGAGACGAGAGCATAGCAAGATCGGGGTGGTTGGAAAGCTGTGAGACTGAAGGACGATGTGAACTTGGTCTTCTTGGTCTTCGTGTTCCAGCTCGTCAATACCCCCCCCCCCCCGTATAATTATTAAATTAAATTAAATTAAATTAAATTACAAGGCCGTTACCGGACTTAGCGATATTACCAGAATAAGAACACTTTTACTCGCATACCTGTATCTGATTTTGTCGACTAGACACTCTAGCGATACGGTATTGGGTTAAGTATGCACGACACCTGAAAGTATCTTCCTACAATTCTATTTTATTTTAAACAAGCTGTATAAACCAATTAGAAAGACAGAAATATTCTTTAAAAAATTTTTTCTAATCTCTTTTCTTTTTCTTCTTTTTATCTACAGTTTTATACACCAATGCACTGCCAAGATAAAGTTTGATATCAATTTTGTTTTGTACTTAACTTCTTCTTCTTCTTCTTTTGCTTCATCTAAGACTGCGTCCTGTCATTGCTCGGAGCCTGTTCCTGGGATACAGATGTCCAGCTATCTCGCCATCTTTTATGCGGTCTTCCTGGGAGTCTGGTACCTGACGGCAGCTTGTTTGCTGCTACGCTCACTACTCTCTCAGAACAAGCTCTCTCCGCATAATCTCTCCAGCAACGTCTTCTAGATCTTCCGCATCGGACAATATCCTCGACGTCGCAAGACCTTCGTATTTCGGAATTACTCACTCGGTCTCGGATTGTCAGTCCCGCAATGGGTCGGAGAGTCTTCTCCTAACTTTGCTTTTGTTAAATGATGTTGGAACATCATTCTGCTGATAATTGGTGCTCCATCATGCATTGGATACATTTAAATCAAGCCGTGTGAATATACGTCGGTAATTGATTCCTTCTTTTTGACAAACCTTTCAAAATCGATAGTTATACATAGATATCAATTATTCTACGTTATGTATGTTAGAACCTATCGACTGCCGAATCCAACCGTTTCTAAAGACTCATAAAGCTGTGCATGGGATACAGTCCATCTTCTTGCATATTTACAAAAGGATATACGCAGCCTGTTTTGATTATATTTTTTGCATGGTTTTCTTACATTTCTATTTCTGTTTGAGATATAGGCATACGAAAGCTCTGCGCTGTATTGAAGATTTTTATATTGAGTTTTATGATAGTAATACTATTATGAGCGATAGATATCTGCCACAGGAAGTAAGACTAGCAGTTCATAATGGAGTTCTGGTGCCAACACCTATGTATTGAAGTAATACCCGGAATTGGTTTTATTATGTTTATAGCGTGCGTTTGAAAGAGCCGCCTATGACTGTTCCCTCCAGTACAAAAGGGTCAAATGAGCGGAGTTTTTGCATGGCGCCCCTTGAAGTTAATCATCCCTGGACTCCTGGGCACATTCCCTCGCCATTGTTAGGAGCAAGGACGCCCACCATAACAGCGCTCCAGTCGGAGGAAGTAATGCGTTAAATATTCTCCGCATGACCACACGAACACGAAAAATTAGTCTGTACCAACCCACACGCAAATACCACGCATGTAAATATTACTCACGCGTTTGTGCAGAATTGGTATTTTATACATTACAAATGATTTATAATTTATAATAGTCGTCTTTTTACTTCCTTTCTTTTAACTCGTGGCGTCTGCTTGCTTGCCGGCTTGCCGTCGAAAAAACTTTGGATCGATTTTTAATCCTTTTCCCGTGATCCAATCGAGCTGAAACTTGGCAAGTAGACTCGTGGCGACGATCAAAAAGATCTATCAAATTTTCGTTAAAACAAATTAATAATTTTAGTACAATTTCGGATTTTTAGAAATTTTATTGGTTTTTTCAAATTGGAATCATTACAAAAGTTTGGTTACTAGCAACGGCGGCCCGATAACGTCGCGGAATATTTTCTGAATTTGAATTACTCCGTCGGTATACATAATAGGTACTTCACTACGAATGTCGAAAATCTAAATTGACTGACAAATGTTTTTTGAATTTAATCTTCAAAGCATGAAGTGTCTTATCAAAGTTCAAAACGTCTGACATTTTAGAAATATATTAATTTACTGTAAGTTTTGTGTTATGTTATGTTTTAATTCGTCTTTAATTGTTGTTATATTTTACAAAGAAAGGGAGTATAATAAAAACTTGGTTTTTATGGGTTACTTTTTTTATGTACAGATAATAATCAATAACCTTTAGCCAGTCTTCAGTAGAGCTAACCCGGTTCACAATAAATAAAGTGATGACAGCCAACTTCCGTTGAACGGATAGGGCATGAGAAGAAGAGGATAAACGAGATAGTACTCGTAATAATAAAAGTCATACGTGGGGTATAAAAGCAAAGGAAGCAAAATCAAAAAAAATATATAATCATCGATTGAAAAATTGAATGTACAAAATTCGAAATTTTATTGGATACATGGTTTTGGAAGGGAAAGATACATTAAATCCAGAATTCAGTACATTTTAAATTAGTAATCCTCGGTGACTGCATTCAAAATATTTTTTAAGTTTTTGGATTTTGTTGCCTTTTCTTTTATACCCGACGTATTTGAAATTTGTCATTTTATCACTTAATTTTGTCAAAAAAAAAGTTTAATCCAATTTAATAGAAATTTAAAAGATAGAAATATCATGATGTCTATTAAATGTCATGATGATACAATTGATACGAAGTGTGCAATACTATATTATTACTGTCAAAATACGATTATTAAAATAATATCAAAATGTCTGTAGATTATCAATATTTCAATCATTATATCGGCTTTATTTTAATAATTGTGTTTAAAAAATGATTAGATATTGTGAAAAAAAACAATTTCGACTTTTCTACTAGCTTTTTAAACAATATTAATATTTAATCATTATAATATACCTATTCATTATAATAATGCACAATGTTATAAGTAATATGGTCAAGGCATGATTATGAAGGTATCGCAAACCATCAAAGATCCGAATGTGTCCGAATGCGTGAAAATCCTATACAGGGTTATTTGTAAAACATTAATAACCTCGCAGGACTATATTCCTGCCTTGATTATGAGTCGAAAATGTTCAAGCTATTATAACCTATAGTTATGGAGATATGCGACATCAAAGTTTACATTTTTTTTCAATATTTCTCACTTATTTTTTGTAAAATGTTGGACTATCATTACAGTAACTCATATCGATTATGAAAAATTCATTCGTTTCAATACAAGTTAAATAAAATAATAAAAACCGTGAAAAAATTCCAATTGAAATGTTTTCCAATTGGAATTCGAAGGTTTTTATTTTATTTGACTTGTATTAACGGGAATGAATTTGTCATATTCGATATAAGTTACTGTAATGATAGTCCAACGTTTTACAAAAAATAAATCAGAAATATTGAAAAAAAAATGCAAACTTTGATGTCGCATTTCTCCTTAACTATTGATATTAGGTCGTAATAGCTTGAACATTTTCGACTCATAATAAGACAGGAATATAGTCCTGCGAGGTTATTAATGTTTTACAAAAAAACTCTGTATATACAAAAATCTAACTGCAGGATATTTTGAGACGATAGTTTTATGTAGATATTAATATTATATTTACATTGGGGGCATGTTGTTTGACGAGAGAACCGAACAAAGCCTCCGTAATTCTGTACCAGACGTGGGAGCTCATGGTGACGTTCATTGGAATCCATCACAGCCTGTGGTATTCTGGAATTCACGTGTCAAAGCGTTTCATATTAATATATAATTTGACGATATTGCCCGAGAAATGCCAAATTCCATTATTGTTTCATTTTTGAGGTAATTAAAACGCGTTCAAAGGCGACCTTTCCAACATTCTGTTATGTTGTCATCTTCAGGTGGTTTAATTATTTTTGCAAATATTTTTTAGTGGAACAGGTACGAGGAAAGCGAAAGCAGTGCCTTTGTTTTACATATAAATAAAATAAAATAAAATAAATACAACCTAAAAAGCAACGATAAATGCAAGGCAATGACAGAAGTCTTATTACTTATATGCTATTTTACTATAGATTCGCTACATAGTTAACCAAGTGTTACTTAATAATTTTTAAAATAAATGTCAATATTAGAATTAAAACTTTATATTAAATTTGTGCAAATAAATAAATTTAAATATAAATCAATGCTATAAACTCTAACATATATATTTTTTTAATCTTTGATACGATAGTTTAAATGAGAAATATCTAGAAAATAAAGCGTGCGAAAGAGAGCAGGTTCGATAATCGTAATCAAAAATGATTTTGTTTTACCTGTATACTAATTTCTTAATCTAAAATATCCAAATCGTCGCTGTGTATATAATTAATCCTAAATGACGTTTCAGTACATTCTGAGATAAATGCATAAAACCATTATAAACAATAATTGCACAAGTAATTGAATGTTTCGGCGTTAACTTTGTGGAAATCAATTATGAACAAATTATGAAATAAAACACTTGAAATTCATAAAAACCTAAACACAACAAATAACATAATCAATAATCAAGTACAACCCTTCACATCACCCCTTCTTACAATGTTCCCGATCTCCCAACACTTCTACCGAATCCACAACCCACACACCAGAAAACCACTCCCACATACCTCAGTCTTAATTCACCTGATGAAGGAAACAGAAACATGTAGTGAAACAAGTGCTCAAATATAAGTAGAAAAAAATAAAGTTCATCGTTTTATTTCATAATTTGTTAATAATTGCACAGACTAGATTTATAAAAAATATTTATATAATTACTAAGCAGATTTTCCAGATGAACGGCAATGTTTTTCTAGTATATCTCCATTATTTATATGACAAATTGTAGAAATGTTGACATTTTTGTTTTGACATTTCTCGTAGAAACTTTTTGAGATCTCTTTTCCTTTAAGAAAGACAATCGAATTAGTATGTGTGAGCCGTGCGTACAAAGCACATTGTGTTGGTGTTTATACCCGTAAACACCAATACAATTAAACAATATGTGTTGTACGCACGGGTTACACATACTAATTCGACTGTCTTTCTTATATGAAATTTACTATTTAAGCGAGGTGTAATATAACAATAATTTTATCCTGAGAATTGGGGAATTAACTCCAGTCTTAAAAAAGTAACCCATAAAAACCAAGTTTTTACAATACTCCCTTTCTTTGTAAAATATAACAATAATTAAAGACGAATTAAAACATATAACATAACATTAAACTTACAGAAATTTTATAGATTTCTAAAATGTCAGATGTTTTGAGATGTCAAGATTTTGATAGATTCAATTATCATCAATATCGTACCTTATGAATTTCCAGCGTCAAATGATTTAGTCAGAATCAGATTTGAATAATGTAGAATTCTTCGAAACTAAGCAGAAATCTAAAAAAAATAAATAATTATTTGAATTTTTCCCAAATACCCAATTTTGCTGTCATCTGTGAACCAATTGTTTTGTAAATTTTCGAAATTCGTAGTGATGTACCTAAATCCGAAATTATACAATATTATTAATTTTTTATATTATTAATTTCTTTAAATTAATAATATAGAAAAATTAATTCTTAATTAAATGTTAATTCTCAAGAAATTAATAAAATACTATATTATTAATTTCTTGATCGTCGCCACGTCTGCTTGCCAAGTTTCAGCTCGATTGGATCACGGGAAAAGGGTCAAAAATCGATCCAAAGTTTTTGTTGACGGCAAGCAAGCAGACGCCACGAGTAAATATAAAGGGAGTAAAAATACGTAAAAGAAGTCAGATCCAAGACGATCATCCATGGTTTCATTTAAACGGCAATTGTGCTCACTCAACAGTTGAAACGAATTATGAAAGGAATAAACGAACGGCTTCCCGCAAAGGATCTTCAGTTACCGCGAAAAAAACCGCGGGGGGCAGAAAAGTGGTAATTTCTTAAGAATTAATCCAGAGTACGACTAGGAAACGGAACAAAGCCGCCCGGGAGGCGGGCGCCATTAAAAGAACGAAACAAAACGATGTAAACACCTTCCCGCCATTGTGAGCCGCCGTTATTAAACAACAAGACTGCGCGGCTTTTCCCTCCATTTTGTGTTCCAGACAAAAGAGACGCGGCCCGTTTCCGCTGGCCTCCGCCACCCTCCGCCAGACTCCTCCAGAGATCAAGCCGTATCGGATATGTCTGAATATTGTCATGGGTAGTAGAGCCTCCAATCCGAATATTCGAATATTCGAACCTCTAATAAATTCGCCTGTTTTTAAGTATTCGTTATTCGAATACTTTAAAAAATATTCGTAAAGTAATCGCTCATATTTATATTATAAGATTTTTAATATTTTTCCGAACGAAACAAAGGTTTACGAACCCTGAAAGTCATTTGCAAGAGATGAAAATCATTTCAGATACACCGCTATGGGCTATATAATATATATAAGTCGGGCGTCTTTTGCATTTGCCTTTTTCTTAAAGTCATGCTTATCTTTAAAGTTTTATTACAGTAAGCACTTACGTTCAAAACACTTTGTTTTGTCGGCTTTCTATTATTCTTTAGTATCAAGATTTCATAAATATTTGAGCCGACATACAAGAAGTTATATACAAAATAATTTTCAAAAAACTTGCACGTGGGGTGTGAGATATGAAGTAGGTAATATAAAATTATCTAAAATTTTGCCAGTTATTTTAATTTGTATTTCTTAATTCAACATTATTTTTCAATAATTTTTTTGTTGTTTTTTTACAACGTACTACAACTATTGTGTTTTTTTAAATATATAGTAAGTTATTAGTAAATTATTCCTTACTTAAAAATATTCGAATACCCGAATATATAATCATTAACTATTCGATATTCGAATAGTTGAAACACGAATATTTGGAGGCTCTAATGAGTAGTGATGGTATTTTAACCGGTGGCGTACTACCTAACGGTTAATTGAGATTTGCGTCGATGATTGGCATCGAATTTCCACCATTCTTTATATGTAGTCTCTTTTTAATTGATTAACATTTTTATTTTATTTTTCAAGTAATCCGGCTTGAATATTTTCTAATGACCAAATTCTTAATATAATAGTACACTGTTTTATCGACATTGCCAAAATTCTTCAATGACAGTTCACAGTGCGGCAAAATACATTATGAAAAAGATGCACATACATTTCCTTTAGATGTATTTACTAATTAATAAATATATATCTATATATATATAAAACTCAATGTCTGTCTGTCTGTCTGTTCTCTATACAAATCTACACCGTTTATTCGATTCAATTCAAATTTCGCATACTTATGCTTTAGGACCCGGCGGGTAAGATGGGCGATATTTCCCCCTATTTTTTTTACCCCTTCCCTTCCCCATGATATATTTTCGATGCAAATCTGTACCGTTCGACCGATAGGACTCAAAATTTGGAAACTTACTCTTTAAGACCCGGCCGGTAATATAGGTGACATTTCCTCCTTCCGCTTTTACCCCTTACTCTCCTCTGATATATTTTCGATGCAAATCTGTACCGTTTGACCGATCGGACTCAAAATCTGTTAACTTATTCTTTAGGACCCGGCGGGTAACATAACTGACAATTCTTCCCTCCCCTTTTATCCTTTCCCCTCCCTCTGAAATATTTTCGATGCCAACCGAACCTTTTTTTCGCTCCACAAATTTATTTTCAACTTAATCCTTAACACGTTCAACGCCGGGTACGAACAGCTAGTATATTAATAAAAATGTATTTATAAATGAATTTTTAATAAAAAGTGTCTGAAAAAAGTGCAGATCATTGATAAATTAGTGAATAATTATTCGAATAAATATTTCCATATTTATAGCTTTTTTAAATTTTGAGGTTAATTTCTGTCGCTGCTCAATTGATATGTTTAATTGTGAAATGTCAAATGTTACACATCATATGCGACTACTGTAAGGCTCGCTCGTTTTTTTTTTCTCTTTGGGACTTTTATTAGAAAGAGAACCTACCTACATAGCAGGGATGTTACGAATGCCATATTTTAGACATTCGCGAATGCAAATGTTTAGGAGGGGCAAAAAATTAAATATGAAGATATGATTTTAATCATTGATTTTTATTTATTTAAGGTTATATATAATCAAATTAACAACAAAGAAATTTAATAATCGAATTTCAATAGGGGCAGATTATATTTTAAAAACAATAATTTAGCTGCTTTATCACCCATGAGACGATTTCAGTCAATTAATCAAATTTGGATTTGGATTTTCCTCAAGAGAGATTCGTTTTTATTCTATATATGCTTTTAATTGTGATCTTATTTCACACAGCATGTCTTCTTATTCACGTTCTACATCGGAACCTTCGCCATCACTCACTTTTCTTCCCCGGCGCCATAATACAAGTATTAAGTTCTAAATAACTTCTTCTTCCAACACAGCAAAATTATTTTGTGGTAACATTATAATTATAATTTATAGAAATAAACATTGTTTACATCACTTTTTTAATGCTATATATGATCAGTTCTACTTTACGGTGTTAAAGCATGGACGCTGAAGGTGACTTCTCTAAATCGCCTAGAAGCGTTCGAAATGTGGATACATCGTAAAATGTTAAGGATATCTTGGACTGACATGACTAGTAATGTTGAAGTTTTACGTAGAGCAAATACAAACAGACAGTTACTTAACATAGTAAAGCTCCGTAAAATTTCATATTTTGGTCATATCATGAGAGGCGAAAAATACTCCATCCTTCAGCTCGTCACGAAGGGGAAGATTGAGGTTCGCAGAGGGGTCGGAAGGAGGCGGCATTCCTGGCTTGGAAACATCCGAGAGTGGACCGGGATAAGAAGCGTGGAAGAGCTGTTCCGCACTGCCCTGGACAGGGAAACTTTCTCCCAGGTGATCGCCGGCGTCGGGGGGACCCGACAGGGCACATGAGAAGAAGAAGAACATCACTTTTTTAAAAACATGGTGTAAACAAAGTTTATTTCTATAAATTATAATTCAAAATAACTAATATTAGTTATATATTGGTTATTAAGAATAACTAATATTAGTTATATTATTAAATAACTAATATATAAACTATAATAACTTATCCTAACTTAAAATAACCCACAACTCGAAACCTTGTTAATTCACTTAATCACAATACCTGCTTATTGACTGATCGACAAGTGACCAGTACCAGTGTACGTTGACTCGTGTGCGAATGTGTTCGCTGCTCGGAAAATTGCCACACCAGGAAAATTAATTGTTTGAAAAGTGTACGTTTCATATTACAACATTTTTTATTACGCTTTGTAAATAATTTACTATTATTGCCCATTGCAGCCGTATGTTTCCGTTCCGACTGTATAGGATTCAGGTGGCCATTTCAATTGTCGAACCAATATAAACTTTTATTATTGACATAATGAACGCCGCGCCCAATCGAGTTTATTTATTTTTTTATTAAAATAACACGACGAAATTTTTTTATTGAAATTAATATGTTGTATTGTTACGCGGTTTTCATTGTGCAGAATGGTAGCAATAGTATATTTTCCGGCAAAATATTTACATTTTAACGTCCAACGTTTCAATGGCAGACTAATTAAAGAATTTATCGGGTCAATACCCGATAAAGCTATTATCTTTTATGTACTTCGTTATTTTACATAGAACTGGAATGTTTTTGCTTGTTAATTACAAAATATGATGAATATTTCAAAAGCATTCCGTATCATTAGAGAATCAATAGGTACTTCAGTTTTCTACAACGAACCAGATAGAGTGGCTACATCGAAGATTACTGAAATATTTATATCGGTACGAAGACGCATAGCACTTTGCTATACTTGAAGGGACGCTACCATGAAGAAGGCCTTGAAGAAAATACGATTTTTTTTATGGGTTTTATGTAAAATGTTTTGCTAAACTTTAAACATTACTTAGAAATTGTTAACGTTATATTTTAGAACCCTTTAGAAAGTTTCTATAGAATTTTACGCAAAATTACATATTTTAATTTTGGAAGAATATAGTGGCTTTTCGAACATGGATTTCTAAAAATATTAATATGTAAGTTCGACGTTTATAGCTCGATGACCTCTAGGTCACTTTTTTCCAAATATTTTTTAAAAGTAATTTCTTCCTTTTCTTTTATTAGATCTGTCGATGTGTGGTACAGAAAACTACTCCTCATGGGATGACGGGGTCCAGTAATTACTCTAGCATAACATTTTTGAGGCATGAGCGTTTGTGACATCAATTTTTCCCCTGATTCGGAACAACCTTCATAGTAGCATTATACGAGGTGATCTTACAAAAATATACCAACCTCGCTTATTTATTCATAATGCAAAATGTTTTCTTTGTACTAGCTTCGTCTTCTCTTCCTCCGAATCTTCAACCCCTGCACCCTGGATCCTGGCTCCAGCCCTGATGGATGGTGACGCGACACCAGTTTCTCCGTGTTTTATTGTCGCGATTCACAGAAAGTTGACTCGAGAATTAGGATCACTGTATCTCCGCAGTGAATGTGTCCCAGCTGAATTATCTTTTCAATTCAAATCAATTTATTTATTTATTATATACTATTTACATTACAAACACAAATTTAATTCGTAAATGTTATAAAGAATTTAGAAATACATTAACATATATAAACAAAATCAAATATTAAACATATATAAAATTATTCACATCGAAGGTGTAAGAGAATCCTGGTTCGTAATACCCTCTCAGAGACACGGAACAGATCAATATCCAGAGTAATATTGTTCAGCGTAGCAGTAGCTTTTCCAACAGGCATAACTATTGGCAGGTTGGTCCTGTATATTGGAATGTGAAACAATCTATGCTAACGTTGTCTTAGGTAATTATCGGGAACATACAAACCAATGCTCCACATAATTTCAGAATTATCGATCATACTATTGTAGCCAAGCATACCCTGGAGGAACTCGGTTGGGTAAAACCAAGGATAATGCCCGTACTTTCTCATGTAGAGATATCTTAGAAACTTTTTTTGTACTGTCTTTACCATAAGTGAGTACTTAAGCTCGTGTGGCCCCCAAATCATCGAGCCACTTTCGAGTCTACTTCGCACCAAGGAGTTGTAAAGAGTTCTCAGTACGCGGGTATTTCCAAAAACCCTGGCTGTACGCAAAACCAATTCTAACATTTTCAATGCATTACCACTGACCTTTATTATATTAAACCAACTTTGACGGCACTATGAAATATATTGGTTTGAGTGCATTTATATTGTGCATTCTTTCCTTCGTAAAGTTCCTTGCACAATCCACGCTCGCTTGGGAGAACATTTAAAGAAATCAGATTGTAAGTATTTCGGACACATGTTCACTTCATTTCATTTCAATTTAATTCAATTTATTTGCTACACAGCATTTATATTACAAACAACCATGTAATTCGTAAATGTATGACATTTTAATTTACATATACAGGGTATAACAGAGCTAGCCCACAATACTTTAGGTAGATTTCTGCTTTAATTATAAGTCGAAAATGTTTAATCAACCACGACCTTATGTCAAGAGTTATGCCGAAATGTGCATTTCATCTTTTTGACCACAGATAGGCACACATCGTTGGCGTTAAATAATGTATCATTGAATGTGGTATTTTTTTTTATAGAAATGTTAAATTTGAGAATTAAATTATAATGAAGGATTTTGTCTGCTTCCACTTTTCAATACAGTAGTCTAAAATATTTAATATTTAATATTTTATGCTATGTATGGTCAGTTCTACTTTACGGTGTTGAAGTATGGACGCTGAAGGTGACAACTCTAAATCGCCTAGAGGCGTTCGAAATGTGGATACATCGTAAAATGTTAAGGATATCTTGGACTGACATGACTAGTAAGATTGAAGTTTTACGTAGAGCAAACACAAACAGACAGTTACTCAACACAGTATAGCTCCGTAAAATTTCGTACTTTGGTCATATAATGAGAGGTGAAAAGTACTCCATCCTTCAGCTCGTCATGAAGGGGAAGATTGAGGGTCGCAGAGGGGTCGGAAGGAGGCGGCACTCCTGGCTTCGAAACATCCGAGAATGGACCGAGATAAGAAGCGTGGAAGAGCTGTTCCGCACTGCCCTGGACAGGGAAACTTTCTCCCAGATCGACGACGTCGGGGGGACCCGACAGGGCACATGAAGAAGAAGAAGAAGTCTAAAATTATTTTTAAAAAATGCGATTAGCAAGAGAAAGTTATGAAGCTATTGTCTCATAAATAGATTTTTAATCAAAAATAACTTTTCGGTACCATTTCGCTATAAATATGGGTGAGCCTTAAACCTTTGGGAATATTTATTTCCCGTTCTGGTAAATTGCGAGTCCTGGCCCCAGATCGGTCCTGACAGCGGGCCCGGCCGCCGCGCTAACGCGAAGTGGCGTCTCATATTTCCCGGGGATGAGCAGGGAGCTGGAGCGCCGCTCCCGGTCCCCGAAGAAAAGGGGAACAATGCGATTGTCTTCCAGGAAACTTTGCTTCGTACTTGGGCTCTTTTTGCGCTGTCAGCGGCGGAGAAATCCAACCAAATAGAGTTTTCCTATTGTCGGGGATTTATGGATGATAGGTCACAATATTTAATATTTTTATTGTTTGAAGCAGCAACTTTATGGCGACTGCTTTTTAAGTAACCTTCTTAGCTGGAGTGGTGTTTTGTCCCTAATGTTGTAACACTTTGAGGTACATCGCAAATGAAAAGACTTTCTTCCTCTTAATTATATTTTAGAAGTCCAAAATGTATGATTATCAGAGAACACTGGTTTGAAATGCGTAAAATATAATGTGAACTAAACAGAATGAAGTTATAAGATTTGATTGTGATTTATTAGATTTTTATGTTATTTATATTAATTTAATGATATTTACAGTAATTTTCGTAAAATCGTATTTTGCATTTATCCTACATTATATATTGACACTCGGCAACGTATCCTTAATACTATCTTATAATACTTAATACCTGCCGAACACATTATTATTATACATACATTATTGTGAAATTGGTAAAAATTATCATGTTCACAATAAAATGTAACATAAATCAAGAATTGGTAAAGATAAATTGCAAAAGAAATATTTCAATAATAACATAAATATATTCTACCCATCTACACTACACTAGTATACGTCTTTCCATTTAAGAAAGACAATCGAATTAGTATGTGTAAGCCGTGCGTACGACACGTTTTGTTTCGTTGTGTTGGTGTTTACGGGTATAAACGCTAACTTGATGCGTAGCGTGTGTGGCAAATATATCTATGATAGAGTAAAGAATGAACACATTTGGAAGGAATGTAAATCTGATCTTAGCGTAGTAAATTGTTGAATAAAAAATGAAATAATGATAAGAAAGATATATCAGAAATAAAGAGCGGCTGCCGAAAACTTGGTATGACCAGGTTAAGCAGATTCTGGAAGATGGTCCCGTTAGGATTTTCAACCATCGACGAGCTTCCGTGCCAAGAGACAAGCGAGCAATGTTATAAAATTATTAATTTTGATTTTTTAAAGTTTCATAAAATTATATACATATAATCACGAATATAAAATTCCTGGTTTTGCATTTAAAAAAAAAGCAGAATTGCCGAGACGGAATATGTGTCACATCAATATTTTTACTATTTTTGAACTGACTCGAAGCAGAGCTCTTGTTCTATGAAAATAAGACTAACTTGCTGGTCTGCAAAAATGGGGTTCAAACTATTGATCACTATGAGGTGAGTATTCTAGCCACTACACCTTCAAGCTATTCATATTTAATGTCTTAATTTAATCTTGAATTTTTCTTTCGATTTAGTCAATAAAATGAGAGAATAGTTACAACTAAGTAGGGTATCATACGATAGTACCAATTCTTTTTTAATTAGTTTGGAAGAAATCGTCATAATTATTATTTCTTTAATAATGAAACATGTATACGATCATATGATATTTTTACCTTAAATTATTATCGAGATTCTCGAAAAGATGCAAGTAATCTTAAAGTAGGATAATTTTCAGTATGGTATTGACTGTCATTGACTGAAATGTCAAATGTGAGAATTAAAAAGATTATAATGAAGGATTTTGTTATAATCAAAGAATTTAAGGTAAAAGGGAAATCAGAAATGGTGAGGAAAGAACAGATCTCATTTGTAAAAAGATGAAAGTTAAGAAAAAAATAGATATAAAGAAATATTGAATATCGAGAGCAATACATCTGCATATGCTAATATATGGGGTCTAGACAAAAGAAAGAAGCTGTTTAAAAAAATGGATTTATGAATGAGGTGAACGTCCAGGAGTTTTAAAAACGAGATAACTTCACATTGTTCATTCAGAAGTGGTACCTTCATCCATATACAGATATAAAATTATGCAAAAAATAAAAACAATACTTTCAGTTTCTTCAATAAAAAGAAAAAACAATCTAAATAGAATGTCCGACGGAATAAGTATAACAGATTTCTGTCAAACAAAAATATATTTTTTGTGACGTGTTGCTTATAAAATGATATTATATTAATACCGGAATTTATTTCGAAACACCTTATCACATTTGTCTTTCTTTGCAAGGGAAAATGATTGCAGGATCCGATGGTAACATTATCATTTTCCAGCAACTAGGAAATTCCATCAACTATTAATAATAACAGAAATATCAATCTATTATTTTTCCCCATGACCGGTTTCATCCCCCCCCCCCCCTCATCTCCTTCCGCCCCTACTTCCGGGGCAGATAATAGGGACCTTCATTCTCTTTGAAAAAAGCCGAGCCTTTTAAGCTTGCATTTCCCTTCGTTCAGTTTCCTTTGGCGGCGAAACAAGGGAAGTTGGCAAAAAATAGATAAACACCGGATATAAATAGCTGAAATGTCGTCGCGCAAACCCATCTTACGACGCGGAATGCGAATATAAAATAAAACACAACCGTCGGTACATTTGTAGTCGGACGGCCGTAAATAATAGGGTAATTACTAATTACCAAGTACCCTACCACTTCCCAAGTATAAGAAAAATGTGTGCAAAAAGGGCAATAAAGCTTCTTTCATGAAAAGAATTACGTCCAATTGAACCCCATAGCCTCTAGAACTCTAGACGATTAAAACTAGAACAAAAAAGACAGACACATTCGTAATTACCTATGGTGTTAAAAATTTACTATTATTTAATAGATAAAAATATTTTTGTTTACAATAAAGATAATGACAGTTTTTAACTCCTGTGTGTCGGTGATGTAACGTAGGTCTACCTGTCATACAAAATATGAAATATCTACCTTATTTACGAAAACTAAAACGTCACATTTTTTTTAATCATCGAATAGACATTTTCACACCAAAACTACTAAATTAAACTGTTAGGAATGTACGGATTTTTTAATTAAAAAATATTTATTCATTACTCTCGTATTTCCGGCCAGTGTGCAAGAGAGAGCAGAATATTGTACATCGCAGTTAAATCGAGCAAGAAAGAGCACGACGATACCATACATTTAATGTAGGACAGAGATGGCGGTTGCTTGGGTTTCGGCGAAAACAAAAACAATATAGAAAGGGTACGGTAGAGTCGGGTAACACGTGTTAGACAAAGACGGAGTGCAGGCGACTGAAGCGAGCTGGCGACCGCTTCGTTGTATTCAGTTGCTAATGAAACGTCGGCGGAAGCGCACGTAAATTCGATTTGCCATAATTTTATAATAATTTACTAAAATAATGCAAATATGTATGTTTACCTTACATAATTATATAAAGGGACCTCTTAAAAGTCTTATCTGTATCGTATTTATGTATATTTTATCACATATTAAAAACTATGCCGATTTTTAATCAGGTAACGCTGTGGTCCCCAAAGTTTTTTTTTAGCACAGTCTTTTAAGAGTTAAAATGGTATTTTCCTTCTACGTGAGTAATATAACTTGTGAATATATTTTAAATTATTAATTAGTAAGTAATACATACTATGTATTACTTACTAATTAAGAAGAAAAAAGTAACTATTAAGCGATAATCATAATGCAATTATGTGAGACAACAGTAAAAAAAACTAATAATAAGCAAAAAATTTAAAATTGAATATAGTAAAAAGAAAAATAATGGAAAATTTTAAGCAAAGATAAGAGTATGCAGTATAAATAATATTTAATTCAAAAACTATGCATTATTAAAGAAATATTCTTAAGAATTATATAATAAAATGTATACACAATTAAGTCATAGGTAAGTAGATTTCGTTTAAAATAATTTTTTTTTTATTAACTCTGAGGGTATTTTTTAATATTTTTCTTAAAGGCTTCATAATTTTTTTCAATCCTTATTTCAACAGGTAATTCATTAAATCATTTGACACCTCTAAATGTACAATGATGCTGAGCAGTAGTTGTGTTACCTATGTATTACAAGGATATGCAATTTAACAAGTGTTATATTTCTGTTACTTGATACTATTTGGGGCAGTTCGTAATAACTGTGAAAATTTTTATAGAGTTAAAGAATGCAATTTTGTTTGTATATATTTTGTTATGTGGGGACTTGTAATTTATTAAAAAGGTCTTTGAAGATGGATGCTGCCTGGCACTTACATTGAGTACATTGAAGCATGACTTTTACGATTGTATATATTAAGAAGGGAATATTACGATTTCTACTATTTATTATTATTATTTTTTATTTATTATTTTTTTATTTTATTTATTTATATGTATAAAGTGAGAATTATTTAATTTCTCCAAGATTTACATACCTAGGCTCCCTGATAATGTGAGATCCTGAAGCGCACAGTGAGCGCAAATCGCTGTTTTTTCCGCCTAAAAAAGCAAATAAAAACCATACTGCTGTCCCCAGATATTAGTGTACAAAACGCTTATTAGACCAGTGCTCACGTACGCAGCTGAGACGAGGGTACTAATTAAGAGAAATGAGCGAGCACTGGACGTTTTTTAAAGAAAAATTTTTAGGCGTATCTTCGGACAGGTTCTTGAAAATGGACGCCACAATAATGAGCTCTATACTCTGTTTAAAGAGCTAAACGTCACAAAATTTATAAAACTGGGAAGACTTCGGTGGCTGGATCATGTGGAGAGAATGTCCAAGCATCAAGCACCAAAGTCCCTGCTGAACTCAAGGCCGATAGGGCGAAGGAGCTTAGGAAGGCCAAAATTAAGATGGAGCGACAACGTCCTCAAAGACTCATCTGCCTTGGAGCTTCTGAACTGGAGAGAGCTGGCACTAAACCGAGATGAGTGGAGGAAGACTCTTGAGGAGGCCAAGACCCACCAGAAGTTGTAGAGCCAAGAGAGAGAAAGAGAGAAAATTACGAGATTTCTATACCGGATGTCTCTTAACTAGTAAAGCAACAACTTTGGGAGAATATTCCTCACTTATATGAAAATAGAAAATGAGACATCACTACAATACATATCATGATTAATTAATGATGTTTCTCTGGGGATAAAATCGAGTATTGTGTTCTTGAAAAATTTGAACAAACTCAAAATATTCAGAAAAAATTTTTTTGGTGGAATGTCGTCAGTTAGGGAGATAAAAGACATCAAAATTTGCATTTTTTTAATCAATATTTCTGACTTACCTTTTGTAGAACGTTCACGAAAGTAATTTATATTCAATATTGAAAATTCATTCGCTTTGATACTAGTCAATTAAAATTATTGAAATATTGCAGAATATGAGAAATATTTTTCTTGGAAGGTTTTTTATCATTTTGTTTGATTTGTATTGAAGCGAATAAATTTTAAAAATTTCTTAATTAGTCAGAAATATTGAAAAAAAAAACTTTGTTTATCTCTGTAACTCGGCATTTCATCTAAAGTTTAAAGAATATTTTCTATTCAAAATTCAATGAGAATACTCTTTCGAAAACATGAAGGTGAAAAGTAGAAGGAAATTCTTTGTTATTTTATGTTTGTATATAACAAATAATGTTTGTATGTTTGTATATAACAAATTTATTAAACTTTTGAAGAACGACGAAGAGGTGACTCTGGAGTAATATTTTTTTTTCATTTTCCTATTATCTTTAAGAGACTGGCTTCACTTTTAAAAAGAAATCGGCATCGAAATTTCACAAATAAACTAGAGGATTTGGAAAGCTTAGAGATTTAAATATATCAATAAAAATCAAATAAATATTTATGTAGTTCTCATTTCACTCTCGTCATCTGCTCTCCAACTCTCAATACGACTGAGGCGACGTCCGACAGCTGAATTTTTTGCATATTTTATTTTGTGGATCAGTTATTGTGCGTCCATCATAACGAGGATACAGTGCATTGGAAAATCGTCAACTTTAAATTATCAAAATATATTAGTTTAAACGAGCATAATTTTTTTTCGATGTGGATATGTATATAAGTCTTTTCATATAAGCTTGCAATTGAGTTAGAGTTGGTACAGTGCGTAATACGCGCGTTGTTTCATTGTGTTAAGTTTACGATTACACCTCTCTCGTATCCATAAACTTAACACAATGAAATAATGCGTGTATTATGCACTCTACCCACACTAACTCAATTGCAAATTTATTTATTTATTTTTGTTTATTTATCTTAATTATTTAGTTCCACACATAATGTTGTGGGGGCTAATATATGATTTCACTTAGACATATTGCATTCCATCTAATCATTTAAAAGTTTTTATAATAAAATTTTTGCACTCCAGTTTAACCTCCTTTTATTCTCCATGTTTTGAATTTCCTTTGGCAGGCTATCGAATATTTTTATACCTTTATACATCATACAATTTTGTGAGGTGTTTTTCTTTTTCTTTGGTAGTCGTCTTATGTTGTCGCTTCCTCTTGTATTGTATTGTAGGAATGAAAATCCTTGTTTATCTTCATCCTGTCATCAGTTTATATGAAAAGTCCTATACAAATATCGTTATTGGGCTTGTAAAAACAGGATTAACTTGGATCAATAGATAACTATACCAATGGACAATAAAAAGGTCTCCATAGAATTTCATCCATTTTCATTTCGTGGAAATCTCATCCGCGGACGCGGGTCATACGATGGATCACTCTAAGGACCAGCCACTAGGAACATAAGGAAGATGGCTCTTCATAGACAGCGGACCCTCAAACCAAAGTCCTCCCGAGAGATGGATACAGCGCAGCCACCAAACTGTAACATAAACATGTCCGTGCGGGCTCACGCGTGAAGAAAATTACGGGGCGTATAAATTTCCCCGAACAAGAACCCATTCAATAAATGTGATAGTTTGTAAAAATCCGATAGATTTAAGGGTAATTTACACCCAAAAATGTAATACGGTCCAATATATCTCGTCCCCGATAAAAGTAACATTTTTCCATCAGTGGAGCCGCCGGATACATTACTTTATGGGTACATTAATTATCCCGCGCCGCCTCCCGTCGGAGGTAATTCATGGCACCCCAAAATGTAAAATGGCCTGCGACACTTTCTGATTCAATAAAAATCACCCATTTATACAGCGGCGGTGGGAACTACCCCTAGGAGCTACTTACCCCCATACATATCATTAATTTATTCATAAAATTCACTGTAGCATCGTAGTCCTTCTGCTTCTTCATTTTTAACGATTCCGTACCTTCAAGTTTTTTGTTTACTGGGGTATTATGCCGTGTTGTTACGACCTTTCATCAGTCTCGTCGCAGACTCTGCAGAGATAGTGATCAGACAACAGATGAATCATACACACAATACAACACATCATGACTTCGGCACGGTATTGCAAGTCGATACTTAACCACAACACCAACATTCACAACAACACATCAGCGCTGATGATGGACCCTGCAATGGGATCCGAAACGTCGGCCCGAAAGGTCGTAACAACACGGCATAATACCCCAGTAAACACAAACTTGAAGATTCCGAGTGGCCGTGAAAACCTAAGAACATTCTGATTCCGTACCTTGTTTGGAGCAAATAACGAGGTCCAATTACGTCTCGGACTTCACTTCAGAGCGATTCTTCTAAATTTTGATCAGCTTCGACACAGCATACGTGGCTGTACCAATGAGATACATACCTCTAAATACATGAATCACTTTAAATTAATTAACGTTTTGTTTAACACAAAAAGTCAATGGACTCAAATTTGACCGGTGCACTGTTCTTTAATACACCCAACTTCGCACTATTCATTCGTCTATGGAAAACATTATATTCTTCTTCTTGAATATTCGCACGACTTATATAGAGAATGTCATTTCGTGAACGTTCGGTTATGTTCTTATGTATTCTAAAACTTTCTAGTAATTCCCAAAGATTCTAAAATATTCCAAATCCACGTGCAGCCGTGTTATTATCTGATTATGTGTGGTTCCTCTTGATTTAAGATTTCATTACAATGTAAACAGTAATTATTAAAAAAATTCAACATATCCAAAAAAAACGGGAACATAGCTTGAGTATGCTTTAGAAAGCTTTTAAATATATTAGAAAATCTGCAGCTGTATGTAATATATTTTTTTCCTTATCATTACTTGGAGTTTATAAATTATTCTACATTCTGTGCTATTCTGAAAATAGCAATATTAGGATGTCAAATCTTTATTCCAACACTTAATAGATGAAAATAAAATAAATAAATAAAAGAGACGTAGGTGTACGTCAGTGGTGTGGTCAGAAGGAGAAAGAAGTGCACGACAGTTATCCGTCAAATGACAAAATAGAGTCCAACAATATATCTCTTTTCTATGGTCCAACTCGACAATGACAGTTTTGCCATAATTTTACAGAAGAAATTAATAAATGCATATGAAATAATCTTTTTTATATAAGCTTTAAATACAGCATTAGTACTTCTTTGATGTGATTTTAGTCGAAACTTGATAATTGTAAGGTTACATTTGCCCAGAGCCCAGCTGTCAGATCAGACCGGGGAAATCGGACTTCGCAAATAAAGGCATTTACTTTGAGAGAGATACGTGAAAATATACAAATCTTCTTATTTAAGTTCGACGAACACCGAGTACCGACGTATATCTATTGTTTATTTTTTTTATTTTAATTTTTGTCTGTTAAGTTTTGGGATAAAGATCTGACATCCCGATAATGCTATTTTCAGAATAGCACAGCTTATTAGACTACGAATAACAACGCGATCATAGAAAAGGGATAAGACGTGGCGGATGCATAACAGTCTGTGGTGGAGCCAGACCTGCCTGGACTCTAGCCCCTCGAGCGTGTCAAACGGACTAATCGCGCTCGAGGGATACCGCCCAACGAGAAACCTGAGGCGCCGACAAAGTACCAAATTCATTCTCTCACCGCCCGGCGTCCGCGACACCACGCTCAAACTCGCACTCCGTATATTGTATGCGCATTCACCAACATGTAAAGTTTTGTGACGTTAAACCATCGAGTCCTTCGTGAATCAAACCATTACATTAAACCATCTGCTACAAGTCATTTAAACTTCTGACACTTATCAAATTTGATCGGTTGACTGCGCTAGTCAACAGCTGTGACTGTGACTTTCTGGCGCGCAGCTTTCAGCTGGGATCTACACTGTCGTTATATCGTTCGACGTAGGTGACATTTTCTGAATCCTCACACCATCAGCTACCTGTCTTTGGACGTTTCGTCAGTCGCGACGGATCCCAAATTTCTTAGGCGTCTTTGAAATGGTAATTTTGCATTTTTTGTGACAGCGAGAAACCGTAACCCCCTCCTAATCAGACTCCTGAAAAGACGCAGATCTGCGTCAGAAGAGTTTTTATATGGAAGTGTGGGTTAATACCTGTAAACGATCACGTGTGTGTGGCGATGTATGTATACGTGTCACGTACTGACTTCAGATCAAATGAAGGTTACAGAATGCGCCTTCATAATGGGAATTCATTTTAGCAGGAATATGTTTTGCGAAGGCGATCCACGTGTGTTTTTACATCATACATAGGCAGTAAAGTATGTACACAGGTCATATATGTAAATAAATGCAACTTGCCAACTCACATTGCATTTAATATACAAATATTAAAATATTCGATTTCGCGGAGTGCTCGCGTCGTTGCTGTTGACGTAGTCCTGGCCGAGGAAAGAATGAAGACCACTGGCTCGCAGTAGTGGTCAAGAGCATACGTTATCAAGATATATTATAGATGTCTCATAGAGACGAAATTATATTTTTTATGGGAAAGTAGGTTTAAGTAATCATAGTACTTACGACCTGTCGTATAGCTGGCTTAAGTTTACATTTCCACCCGTAATAGAATACCAAATCTATCATCTAACCATTTTTTTTCATGTTTCGTATGTACATTGTACTAATCCTTAGCGCGACCGGCATCCAAAGCTTTTCATTCCCCTTAATTAACCACAGATGTCACTAATGAGACATCTATTTTTGATTGGATTTTTTTGATCAATATCCTTTATATGTGTAATGAATTTCCGAATTATTAGCATTACACTAGAATATCATTTCAATTTTTTAAATTCCTTTTCAGACCAGTTTTTTCTTTCGGAATATTTTGAGTTTGCCAAAATTTTTCCAGAACAAAGTACTGGATTTTGTCCCTGGAACAAATTCAAAATATTCAGCATTCCTTATGTTGCACCGCATTTCCAGAGCGGCAATCCTCTCGTGCCATATATTCCTGGTTGATTTTTGATATTGTCATTATTTTAGATCAGCGACAGGGTGCTTACGAACTAGGCAATACTTTATTTTAAATGCTGGATTATGGTTGAACGGTACGTGTGGAAAGCGGAGAGGGGACGCTACGTAAATTTTTATTTCCTATTTTTAACGAAGAGGATAAAAAATGCTAAAATGAAATTATTACACGCCATCCCCTACCGGGCTTAGAGCTCCCATTACAGCTTCCAGTAAATTCCACTTTCATCGCCCCTCCCCTCCCCCGCTCCCGCCCCGCGCCCCGCCATCCGCAGTACAATGATTTGATGCACCATTAGACCGACATTTAAATGGTGTTGTACAAACCCCTCTTTTAAAGCGAAATCCTCCCACGCGAATCGGTAAATACTGAGTAATCCCATTTAAAATTTTTATGTATTTTATTTAACTGTAACTGGTTGCGGATGTTTTATACGAACCGTATGTTTTACCGAGAAACGATTCTCGACGTTTCGTTGAATTGCTATTCAACGTCATCAGGAGGATGACCTTTACGCGCGGAGGTAGAGGGCGGACTGATTACTGCTTTCGAGGTCGTAAATTATATGCACTTTGTTGTGGAGTGTTCAATTCTTCTACGATAGAGGTCGCCAGTGTGCAATATGTACTAGTTACGTCGGCGGACTTTACTGCGACGTCTCTCAAAGGTTCAATCAATATCGTAAGAGCAGGGCGCCAAATACTTGATAGTTTGTAACTGTCCTCTTTATTGAGAGGCGTCGACCGTAATAACAATCTTAACTCTGTGATGTATTCTAATTTAAAATAGATTTTATTGTAACATTGTAATCTTCTTATTCTTCTTCCTCAGCCTGTATCTCTCCACTGCTGGATATAGGCCTCTTGCATACCTTTCCATCCTTCTTTGTTATTTGCTAGTTGTAGCCATTTCTTCCCCCCCACAGCGGCCATATCGTCGGCCCATCTCTTTTGAGGTCTTCCGACGCCTCTTTTATTTTTCCAAAGTCTCCATTTCAGAAGTTCTGCGCCTAATTTCATCATTTATAATCTCTTAGGCTAACGCCAAGCATGGATTTCTTCATGGATCGTTGTGAGCATTTGAGCTTTTCTACACTTTTCTTTGTAAGGACTATCGTCTCCAATCCATACCATTTTGATGCTTTACTTTAAATGTTTTTCTTTTTAAGCTAATTTGGATCTCTTTGTTCTTGAAAATATGTTTGACTTTTCCAAAAGCAGCCCATCTCGTTCAACTTTGTAATAACACAATATGAGTTATTAATACTACTATAGTTTCGAGGGGAGCAGTCCCTCTCATCATCGGTATACTGTACTATACCTGATGATGAGAGGGGCTGCTCCTCTCCAAACTATAGTTGTATTTAATAACTCATATTGTTTGTATGTATTACAAAGTTAAAATAAAACATATTTTAAATTATAATTTTGCACCACAAAGTATGCCAAATCTTTCAATGATATTGGTATATTCTATTCATATTCCATACCATTATGAGGGCACTTGTATTTTATTTATAGACCTCATGGGACTTGAAAGTCAATGACTGCAGTCACAATCGCTTTTATGTCCGTTCCATCCTAGTGGATCCTAGCCTACCTCTTTTAGGTCTATTTTAATACTATCTGCTCTTCTATATCTTTCCCTTTGCCTATGGGCGTTTAACCTGGTCTCTTCAAGGAATGCTGTCCTTTTCTAGATGGATATATCGACTGCACGAATATCCTGAGTAACATAACCTAAACACCATGGCTTGACCCTTTCAATACTCCTACGATCTATGTGATTTAAACCGAACACTTTCTTTGATAGTTCATTGCCTTGCTATATTAATGACTTAGACATGTTGGGTTTTTCCAATTTCTCATTACATATCCTTATTCTATAAATCGCAGTTTATAATATAATATATTTCTTTTGTCATATATTTCTTTTGTGAGAGAATGTCCGAGCATCAAGCACTAAAGTCAAAGCACTAAACTCAAGGCCAATGGGGCGAAGGAGCTTAGGAAGGCCTAAATTAAGATGGAGCGACAACGTCCTCAAAGATATCTCTGCCTTAGAGCTTCGAGACTGGAGAGAGCTGGCACTAGACCGAGATGAGCGGAGGAAAATTATTGAGGAGGCCAGGACCCACCAAGGGTTGTAGTGCCAAGAATGATGATGATATTTCTTTTGTTTCGAGAGTCCGACCCCCAGAAAGCCTCCACTTCGAGCAACGCGGTTTTGCGGAATGCGATCCCTGCTCGGTGGAGCCATCCCCTATTCGAGTACGAAGTTACCCGGTGCTGTGGACATTATGTGCCATTAATTCCATGCAGTTCTGCGGGCTGTTAAATTGTAACTCCTCCGCGGTCACGAGATAATGGAACGCGACTAATTCGTTTGAATTTTTATTACGTCTTTAAAAATATGATTTTCATTTAGTTTCTTTTAAAGTACTTCTCCCGACACTTTTATTTTTTCTGCGAATGTTTTTAAAGGCTGGTAAAAATTAACTCGACACTTTTTTCGACAATTCTGCATTTAATGAAGAGTAATTAGTAATTCACAAAGTTTGTTCTTCCTTTTCACTTTTTGAAAGTATAATTAGTCTCTACGTTATAACATCGTTTTAAAGGACGAGAATATAATTTGTTTTTAAACGATATCAACAAAACATCGAATAAACGAAGATGTTTTTGTGCGAGAAAAACTGCTTCTTTGAGGTATCATCGTCATAATCCATCCATCTTTAGCGTCACAACCCTTGGTGGATCCTAGCTGCCTCCAAGAAAGTCCTCGCTCGTTGCCATTTTCCAGTTTTGCTACCCCAGAGCTCGGTAGTCCGCAACGACACCATCTAACCACCGCAGTTTTGGTCATAGTCATAATACATACATGAAAGACGAATTTCAATTTCTTTTTTTAAAATATTAATTTCTCGGAATTTCTAATCATGTTATTGAATTAATTCTATTGATAGTCTTGAACTAAAAATTCTTCATACGGTACCATATGACGGATTTATAATAGTCAAAATATTAAAAAAAAAAAAAAACTAAATAATGATAAATTATAACACTAGGTTCCACAATATTTTACTTTTGTAATCCATTTTCACAATAACGACCACAATAACCACTATCCCGTCCAGACTTTGCATTTCTATCAGAAAAGATCGACTCGTATGAAAAAAATCCTAAAAATATGTGATTATAACGATGTAAAAGTAATAATACTGTCGTGGGATGGTAGAAACGGAAGGAGTTGCACATAATCGAAGGTTTTACAGTAATCTACATCTTATACAAGCTTACAATCTTTTACAGTGAATTGGAAATTGCTAGAAAATGTCTCGAATGGCCCACCGTATTCTGGAAGTATCGCGAAGTGACATTGATTATATGAAGAGATTGACCGGCCCTTTGCGCACTTCGATTATAATTGTTTTTTCAAGCGACTCACTACAATACAAGGTGCTAGGCGAAGGCACAGAGCGCGTTTAACCAGAAACAAGCTCAAAATGGATACGTGCAGACCAATAACGACCTTGCGATAGATAAGAGCATAGTGAATTAAAGAATAGTCTAGCGATAATTAGTGTAAATTAAAGAACAATGTTCCTTTTAAATTGTGACAGGTGATTTAAACTAATTAATAAAACATTAATTAAATTCAAATGTTTCATTTGTCTCTCATAGCCACGATTCCGTGGTAATGTATTTTTACTCCCTTTACATTAACTCGTGGCGTCTGCTTGCTTGCCGTCAACAAAAACTTTGGATCGATTTTTGACCCTTTTCCCGTGATCCAATCGAGCTGTAACTTGGCAAGCAGACTCGTGGCGACGATTAAGAAGATCTATCAAATGTTCGTTAAAAAAAATAATAATCATAGTATAATTTCGGATTTTTAGAAATTTTATTGGTTTTTTCAAATTGGAATCATTAGAAAAGTTTGATTAGTAACGGCGGCCCGATAACGTCGCGAAATATTTTCTAAATTTGAATTACTCTGTCGGTATACATAATAGGTACTTCACTACGAATTTAGAAAATTTACAAAACAATTGGTTCACAGATGACAGCAAAATAGGGGTTTTTGGAAAAAATCAAATAATAATTTCTTTCTTTTAGATTTCTGCTTAGTTTTGAAGAATTCTACATTACTCAAATCTGATTCTGACTAAATCATTTGACGCTGAAAATTCATAAGGTACGATATTGATGATAATTGAATCTATCAAAATCTTGACATCTCAAAACATCTGACATTTTAGAAATATATTAAATTTCTGTAAGCTTAGTGTTGTGTTATATGTTTTAATTCGTCTTTAATTATTGTTATATTTTACAAAGAAAGAGAGTATAGTAAAAACTTGGTTCTTATGGGTTACTTTTTTATTTTTAAAAGGCGAATCGTTTGTTTGAAATTAGAATAACAGTTTCGCGCCTCGCAAAGATCACCAAGTAACAGCTTTAGAGCAAGGAATGTTCCTGAATAAGAGGTCAAAGTGATCAGGTTTCTTTTCTTATAAGAGCTTATCTAAAAAGGTCCTCTCTGCTTACAGGGGTATCAGTTGCTTCCATCGAGAAATAAGAAAACGTGAAAACGAAAGAATTAGCCGAGCAGAACCTGCCGGGCATAATTACAACATCAACGCTTTAAAGCATTTCTCGACGTTGTGATAAATAAAATAATCTGAAAGTTCCGTAAAAGGTCTTTTCAAGCAAGCAAAACATTTTACGATTCGTGAATTATTAATTCCGTAATATTTTTTGTTCGAACGTTTGATTAAGGATGAGGATTTGTCGAAAAAATGGCTGAGGAATGAATGGAGCCCAAACACAAAAGTCTCGTCTATTAAAAAACACAATATTTTGTCGTGAGAGCAAATGTAGGTATTATAAATCAACAGTAAATACTGTAACCTGATGATAGCATTTGGATAAATCACGCACGATCACAAAATCTCGTAATATTGAAGATAACAAAACTATAGAACCCTCTGGAACACCCTACAACGCTCTGGAATTATCTAGAACAGTCTGGAAGCGACGGGAACATTCTCTAAAATACTATAAATGTATATAATAATCTCGAAGAATCAAAAAACTAACGTTTTTCGTAAAAAAGAGGAACCAGTATCGCGGGACATTATTATTATTTTGACGTTTAACCGACGCGACCTAACCAGCGATAAAATCGACCGCAGATAAAATTAACGCGCAGATTAATTGAAATCACAGATACCGGGCGAAGTATTTACGTGGAGAATTAAACAGAATATTCTAGCAAGCAATAATAAATTGTTTCACAGACGCGTGATTTATTGCGAAATAGTGTGAATTAAAGAATTGTTCTTTAACTGAATTTATTAAAATAATTAATGAATCGTTAATCAACTTCCTGTATTTTAATTTACCTCGTAGCAATACTTTAGGAGGTACTCGCAGTGCAGTATATAGTATAATCCGCCTCCAAGTTGGTTTACCATTTTTTTCGTGCTCGTCGTGGCTATCTCTGCTTGGTACTGTGTAAGATTATTACAGTAAGGGTAAAATAAAATGAAAATATTCAATTTATTTGAAATTAAAATTCAAAAGTTGAAAGACGCCAATTACTTGCGTACGTTGGAACAAAGTAAGTAACAAAAGCTACTGACCGGTCCAAAACCGGATGGGATCTCGGCAGCCATCTTGATTGGCAGTGTCTTATTTTTACCCCGCTGCGCGCCCAAATGCCCCCTGCAAATTCTTATAAAAATATAGATATTTTTTAGAGATACTTAACAGAGTGTTAGTTAAATTAGAATAAACCACTACCAGATTTTAGGTCTACCGGTTTCGAGACGTACCCGTCTCTTCGTCAGGACCACCCTAAACTATTATGTTCATGACACTATACACCACAACCATAGTATTCTTAACTTTTTACCAATATTTATCACATGCGTGTTAATCTTGCCAAGATTTGGTAACACCAATTTTAGACCGCGCCCCCTCTCACTCTCTCTCCCTCGTAGATTCCTGATCGTCTGTAAGATAGTTAGTGCATGCTTTTCCTAGTCTGTAATAATGTCTAAGCACAAAGTTAATGCTTTAAATATTAAAATATTAATAATAAGATACTTACTTAATTACACATTTTCTGGACCCCTTCACCTTTTGGGTAGGGGGTTAAAACACCCTCGTTCTTAACCTCTTAAAACCCCAACATTGTTTCTGTTGACCTTCAGACTTAAAGTTTATTCAATCTGTGCCTTTAAGAATTCTACACCGAAATCTTCAGGTTTAAAATCGGGGTCCGCCATTGAGATGAAGATGTTGATTTTATCAAATTTCTCCGTGTCTCTGTACTACAGGATATCAGCCTACCTAAGAACAGCAATTCTTTCCGTGTTAGCACTTTTAATCCCTTCATCCCTCTGTTACCCACCATTCTGTTGATTTGATGGTAGTTACGTAATCGAGATTGAGCATGGCTAACAATTTCCCTATCTGTGTGACTCATCTAATCCAAGACATTTTTTCCCCATCGTTCAACATATCTTCGACACAGATATATTCACTCCATTTATACTTGAGAATGCTTTTTTAAATAATGTAACGAGACGCTGAAAAGAATTTTCGCACTGTCCGAATTCCTTGTAACGGAGTATAATAATCTAGGGTGATCTACACCTTTGAGAAACTTCTATAAACGTCTAGAAACGCCTGGTTCAACCTCCTAAACGCTAGAGTAATCTTAGTACAAAAATACTCGAACCAAAAAAATACTCAAAAATTCAGTTCGTTCAGTGCGAAATCAACCGCAAAATACGTACAAGACGACACCCAGTTGTGAGGGAATCGAAGCGATAAGTAAAGCGAATAATCGAGCAAAGTACCTAATGGGCGAAACAAATCAGAGCGAAAACTGGATGGGACTTTATAATGAATATTTAATACGTATTACCCAGCGATATTTTTTTTTTCATTCAATAGTAATATACCGCTAAAAAGTGTCATTTAAAGAATAGTATAAATTAAATTCCTTTAAGTTACTTTGTATGTACATGAAAAGTACACACACTGCATAGAAAATGTACGCACCCTGCGAAAAAGTGTAATTTAAGAATAGAATAAGTTTAATTCATTTTAAATGACTTTGTACATGAATAGTTAATTAATCATTCATTAATAAATCACTAATTAATTTCCAGTATTTTCATTCATCTGTCTTCCCGCTACTACGACAAGTGACAATAGCATAATTGTAACCTTTATAAAGGTAGTATACGAATGTTGTGGTTGACTAGACGATAGACGTGCTTTTACCGTCTACAAAACTAAAGATGGTATTGCTATAGTAAATTTACAAATTTGGTGTTTAAATGTGGCTTAAAGGTGTCACCCTTATGTGTGTGAAGCTCCTTACGACAGAATACATAATAGGTAGGCATATGCCTAATCTACGCATTCCCAGGAGTATCTCACAAGTTTACTAAGCAACTTCAGAGACGCGTTAAACTGAATACTAATCACAACTGTGCCATTTCAACAACCTTATATCAAGAACAGAAGATTAATTGCTTGCGTTTGAAGTAGGTATATGAATATTCAAATCGCGCGTTTTGCACTGTTGATTATTTTTTATTGACCGTGTTTTGTCACAGATTCTCCTCTGTTAGGGCCAGTATTGCCACGTCACTTAAGAGTCTTTCATTGAATTTCTTCTATTCCTCTCCCCTCTATATTTACACAATAATATTAAGGTGAGAGGGGCAAGTAAGTACTTGGTAAGTGTGTCTTGAGTGTCTTAGAAGAGGGGCAGTGAAAGCAGTAGCTACACAAGCAGTGATTTTTTTGTTTTAGTCCTAGTGTAGTAATAGCCTCTCCTCCTTACTGTTTGTTTTATTAAATAAGGAAGATTTGTATATTAATAAATATAAATAAAACATTTTGAATATAATATAGGAAATAAAGACCTTATACAGGGAACCACATCGCTATCTTGTAGAGGTAAGAAATCATTTAAATAATTTATTTGTCGACTTCGCATATTTTGTAACAGTTTGATTTAAGATAGTTTGTTCTTGATCTGTATTAGATGTATTTTACAGTTTTTCTTACATGTATCCCCGAAACGGCTGATGGTGATTGGTAAGATGGAAATCAAGAGGATGATTTTCACTCGATGGACCGACCTGTTTAATTACGCTATTGGATGCCTTTTAACAATAGTTATTATAACTGCAGCAGAGAAAAGTGGAGGAGAATTGACAAGACTTATAGGTTTCTATCCTGGGGGTCAAGATTCTCAAGAATTATGGAACTAGAAGGAGGAAGAATATTGTCGTAAAAACTTCACACACTAGTTTTTTAAATTGTGAAATTCATACCACAATGCAGAAAACCAACAATAAAGGCCACACACACAGCGTGTACGGCAGGTCACTGCACCATCAGCATTTCGGACGATTTCTTCACACTCACAGAGAAGACTCACTTGTTCGTAAATTATATAAAAAGAGGCACACTCCCTAGGCGAGCATATCAGTCTTTCGTAGACCTCCGGCGGGTGGCCGGAGGCAATGGCCCTTAGAGTATCTATAATTGTCTTTGCAATCATACTCATACTTTTGTACTTGTTTAATCGAGATAATAAATCATCAAATATTCTACGCCTTTGGAGCTTTTCCGTGGAATGACGGTGGTGACCCGAAAAAGCAATTGCTCCTAATCATCTCTAACACCCTCAAAAATTCATTATAGTAGACAGTGATTTCCCAATTTGTAATTAATGTACATAAGTAAAATTCTTCTTCTTTGAATGGTAGTGAGCCTTCAAAGTCGATCCTGCGGACTGAATATTTAATTCAATGCCCCTGAGATTGCACTGCAGACTTTCAAGATAAAAGATTTACCAGATAGCCATAATGCTCCGTTGTTTGATCACACAAGGGTGACTCTTTTAATCTTCTTTTGAGCATTAAATATGCACCACATCGGCAGAGGCAGCTTTGCTATCCATACAACTTCGAAGCTTCCTAGATAGGTCGAAGCCAGGCCGCCCTGTTGTCAGATCTACTCATAAATCCTTTGTTATCCCTTTACTTCCTTTGTCTTTCACTTTCATCCTGAAATGTTAAAAATAATTATGAGATAGTAAAAACTAAAATATATTTATGTATCAGTGGTCTTTGGTTAATTTTTATTTCACTGTTTCGCATCGTAGTTGAATAATTATTAAATGATGGTATTTGATGTTGGGGTACGATATTTATCGGAGGGTTGCTATACGTTATATTATATGCTGGACTGCTTCGATTACCTATAGTAGGGTTTAAATATTCAGCATGATTCGAAACAAGATGAAATAATCGAACAAGGTTTAGGATGATAAGCGAATAGCATATGATATGTTAGAGGACGTACGAATTGTTTCAACTAATTTCTATCTAAACCGATTTCTCTCCATGTTACATCTAGACATATAATTTTGTCTTTCAATGTTCTTGTAAACTACATAATGATTTTTAGTATTTTTATTTTTTTCAAAATACATAATGATAATTTAATCGAAATCGATTTTTTAACATAGACCTTACTAAGAATGTTCTAAGGTTTTCACAGCCACTCAGAATCTTCTGTTTTGTATCTTCTGGGGTATGATGCCGCGTTCTGGCCGACGTTTCGGATCCCATTGTGGGGTCCAGTCCTGATGAAGAACCCGAAACGTCGGTCAGAAAGGTTGTAGAAATACGGAATAATACCCCAAAAGACAAACTAGAATAAACCTTATTATTAAAAAAACATCTTGGAAAAATATGCACTATCACCACCAAAGCAATTTTTATCAATCATTAACCTATATACACATCTGCTTATTTCAACAACCTTCTCTTTTTTTACTCCCTTTTTTTAAACTCGTAGCGTCTGCTTGTCGGCTTGTCTGCTTATCGCTTTCTGCCGAAGAAACTTTGGATCGACTATTAACCCTTTTCCCGTGATTCAATCGGACTGAAACTTTGCAGGCAGACTCGTGGCGATGATAAAAATGATATGACAAATTTTCGTTTAATTTGTTTTAAATTATAGTATAATTTTGGATTTTTCGAAATTTTAACGGTTTTTATTACTCCCTTTTGTAGCATCGCCCTACTCGAGCGAGGAGTAAGCGCGAAACCCATTTCAACTAGTAAATGAGAAAGGGAGTATAATAAAAACTCGTTTTTTTTGGGTTAGTTTTTTACTCATTGTATTGTATTTTTCTAACAAATGAAAATGATTAGACGAGTGACTTACAAAGTACGCGACCATCCTTTCTCTAGGCGGCACTATAGACTGTTTCCACGTAAATGTCGTGAATTTCCATCTCGATCACTATTCGACCCTCGAATTGAAACTCTACCTGCAGCCCTCATTTTTGGTTCGGTATACGGACGGAAAAATATGATTTCGACACTCGGTCAAAGTGACAAAGTGTCTCCGTTTCCGTCGAACCGAGAGACATCGCTCAGCGTCCGATCAACCACCGGCCCGTCTACTCTTTACATTCCTGGCACCGGAACCCTTCCCCGACCGAATTTACGACTTCCTGTTTTATAATGCGCCGTTTGCTGCGGCCTTTATTATTTTATTTCGTTTTATTTTCCCGGCTGATGGTCCCGCGGGGAAATCGCCGGGACTCACAGATCTGACGACTTCACAGGCGGGACTTTTATCGGTTCTTGAATCATACTTGTATTATACTTTCTGAACTCAATGTGTTTCTGTAATGTCGGTAATAATAATAATATTTGGATAATTTATATAGCGCCTTTTTCGCGAATACTCATCTCAAGGGCGCTTTAGACAGAAAAATTATCTTACAAAACAACTTACTGCTAAAAAGAAAAACTTATTTACTATTACTTATTCACTAGGTGGCATGCAAGAAATGGAATTAAAGTGTAATAATATAATAATTGGGAGTGCCTGAAAGAATTAGGTGTTTTCGCGGAGTGCACACTAAGAGTGGAAAACATTAGCTAGTGTCGTTGTGGCCAGATTCTATAGGTTTTTATGGGATTGTTTAAATAAATGCGTCTTAAGTTGTTTTTTGAACTATGGTAAGCTGTCTGTTTGTCTCTGTTTATTAGGTAGTTTGTTCCATAACTTTGGTCCAGCCACCGCGAAAGCACGATCACCGAAATTAGTTTTGTGGACGCGATTTACTTCAGCTAACCTATTTGTATAAGATGTTGATGCTGGGCGAAGTGTTAGTTGTCTGTTATTTGCGGTAGGTACCTATGAGTAATTTAAAGAAACGCGAGGACTCGCGTGAGCTCATTTTTCTGGCTTTTAATTGGTCGTTACAAAATGTCTTCATTCAGCCGGTAACTGATTCGTATTTGATGTCGTCATGAATAACCAATGAACGGGGTTAATAATCTAGACATCCTCGGCTCAGCCGAGAGATAAAAGGGGTGCCAACAGAATGAAACAGGTCAGATTTCCACGTTCGCTATTGCTGTTATTACGTTACTTCATACAAATAAAGGGAGTCATTCTTGAGACCTGAAGAAGTATTATTTCAATTACACTCGTAAGATCAGAATATAACAGTTTTTCTGTTCAAAAATGTATTATTCATACATTTTCTCCGATGAGACATACATTCATCTACAGGTACAAAGATAATGGATGGAAAAATGGTAACTGGACAGGATGATGATGACATCGAACGACAAAGGAGGGCAGCTAAACGTTCGTGCAAATATGCTTTACGTCGATTCTACCAATGCATCCTCTTTAAAACATTCTTCACGTACATGTATACCTGCTAGCTCTGGTCAAATTACAAGCGAGTGACGTACGGCCGTCTTCGTGTTCAATATAACAATTCATACAAAATCTGATGGAAATCTCTATAGGTAGTAAAAAATAGTTTACTTAATTAAGATAAATTAGAGAAATCTCAAAGAGACCAAACTATTAACATGAGAAAGATATTTGGAAGTCTTTTTATAGGATGGCCCAGGACTCACGACTTGTTCGTGCTGGCTTAAGTGATCACTCTACTCAATGCAACGTTCGTCAATTCCATCGTAAGAACCATACATTATCCATACATTATCAAATTTTTGAAAGTTCCAAATCCGAAAACCTTTCGATTATTTGAAGGGACTATGGTAGAGATATCTGTAGTCTTTTCTCATGAACACTGGTATACATGGATTTCATAGCTGGAGCATTAAACAATATTCCTTTTAATGTATAAAGTTTGATATTTTTAATACATTAAAACAAAGTTTACTTGATTGCGTTTGACACATGAGACGTTTTCACCCTCGCATTTAGATTTGCAGGGTCGATTGCTTTTCCAACTGTCAAGAGTCATCTTCAGTACTTCCCTCTTTAAGCCGAGACAATGTAATTTAATTTCAACTTTATTAAACTCCATTAATTGAAAATGTTTTCATTTGTTTCCCTGTTGTTACCGATTTCAATTCCCTTTTGGAAATTAAAGGCGATCGATAAAGTTGAAATGGAATTTCACCACCACGGGGAATACAATCTATCATAACGACGCCGGCGTAGAATTAAACAATTTTTGATTAACAGATTGCAAAAATCTAGTGGTGTTTTGTTACAATGTTTACTAGATCTTCTTAAGAATCGTTGCGAAGCTCGCTGGTCCTTCTTAAGTATGTTTAAAGGTACACTAACCCTTCATGTTACGAAAGCAAGGCCTACTGGACTTTCTTGTGCACTGCTGTAAGTCCTGTGTTACTTTCTACAGCTTGGGAGTTGGGGGAGATAAATGGCCAAAATAACCCTAGTATGGAGGATAAATTGGAGCATCAAAGATCGCAGGTACACTGCGATCTTCAATAGCTTTTTGAGAAATTTCTCTCAGCTAAAATAGACAAGTAGAAGACTTGGCTGTGGTGTTTATTATTCTGCGTGAAACGTTAAGGTTTCTGCAATGATGCACACGTTTATTCATGTAAAATACAACAATATACAGCGATAGATTTCTCCCGCGACCGCACGAATTCCCGAGCAAGATTGCCAAACTTATGTACATGTCTGGATGTCCAGCCTCCTGATCAGCACATCTACACATACACATGCACACAGGTACATCGGGATACACTATAGGCTGACAAATCAATCAAATTTGTTTTATTAATTTTTGTATATTTGTCTAATTAATAGTCTGCTATTTAAAGCGACAAACATAGTGAGGCATACACAATGCGACAAAAAATTAATTGTAAAATACATTAATCAAAAACCAAAAATTAATGGTCTTTATAATAAAAATAAAGTAACAAAAATGTGTTTTTTATTACGGCACTTGGGTTCTAACATTTTTAAAAAAGATAAAATATTATTCACAAATAGCTGAAAACGAAAACAATGTCTATGAACGAGTTTTATACATTTTTACACAAAAAATACCAAGAAAAGAAAAAGGAATTTACATTATAATATAATGTGATTTTATCATTAATGTATAAAACATTCCTTCGTCCAATAATTCAAATTCCTCAAGAGCACTGTCTCTAATTTTCCGCATTTCTCGTAATATTTATTTTTAATATAAAATTCTTCCTTACTTAAAATATAAAATGCTTATATAAATAATATTATTCTTAAAAATAGTCTCGTCTCCAAACCCACGTGATACTACGACTAGAGTAGGTTCATTTAAATAGGGGAAATTGAGGGTGACGGGATAATTTTAGTAAAATTAAAAAATGAAAATGGTTCAAATGGAATTTATTTGAAATAATTATAAGATTGTAAAAGTTAAATATTAAATACTTGTAGTAAAGTAATTAAGTGTCTAATTTTATTCAAGAGTGTTTCTCTGTGACAGTTACAGAATTAATGTCTATCTATCTTCTATGCTAATTATAAAGAGGTAAAGTTTGTGAGTTTGTAAGTTTGGATGTAGGAGGTAATCTCCGAAACTACTCATCCGATTTCAAAAATTCTTTCACCAATATTTACAACAAACTTTCAGGGTGCTTACAGGCTATATAATATCCCGTTTAAATAAAAGGGCTTTTCGTGATGTCTTATTTTACAACTAAATTCGACAAAAAAATGGTCGAGCGATGCGTTTTTTACGAACGCTGCCTTAACGGTAGGAGATATTTGAATATTTTCTTAAAATAAATTTTAGTAACTTAAAGAGTTCTATAAAAAGTCTGGGACAAAAACACAAACACAAATCAATAAAATACATTAAATATTAAATATACAATATAAAAATAAAATATTAAATTAAAACACAAATTAATAAAATATGACTAAAAGTTCTTTATAAAATTAAAACTGATTCAATGAATTTTACCCAAACGATCAAACCGTATTTTTAAATTTTAAATATGTTTTATTTTAACCTTTTAATACATACACAATATGAATTAGTAATATTACTATTTAAATATTTTTCGTTATCACGTGGCAGCACAATACCCACATATATTCAATTTTATCAAAGAACGAATTTTCTTTTATTGGAAAAACAAAAGTTGTAATTTCAGTACGCTATTCTTGGAAGAATCTACAAGCACCATTTCATCGACGGTCAAATAGCACCAGGCATTTTTTTATCTTTTTCACTTATCATTTTTTTTAACCAACCAAGTTTCTGAAATCAATGGCCAAATGAAAAAGTATATTTTAGTGATGACTATTATGTTTTTCACACCTGTGGTGGCCAAAGATGCATGCATATACACGAGTAAGGAGGTACCGAGTATATCAGCACCTAAACACGAAAGGCCGTCGCTCTCGGTACAACAGTTGAAATCAGAACGCTGAATTCAGGAACGAACGACAATGGAAGCGAAGGCAACGAACGAGGACAAAGGCGAGAATTGCTAGAGGGCATGAAGAGCGGATAAAATTACATTGCTGACCAGACTAAATATTACACACACGAGCGGCCGAGTAAGACGAAGTCATAATACGCCGAGTCCTTTGTCCACAACAACTATAAAAACGGTAGGCTCCAGAGCAGACTATCTCACTTCCCCAGCGGACGGCTCGTATAGCGGAAGCCCTCGCCGTCATACCTTCGAACGTCACGCCTTCACTTGTAACCTTTGTACCTACTGTATTCTTTATAACTTTTACTTTTGCATTTCAATAAATTTTGTAAAACTATCGTGACTTTACATCATCAACACCGCATCAACTCATCCTAAACCGGAGGGCTCATCCACCTCCACACATCTAAAAATATGTTGATGATGATGATGCCACGTCACAAGCGTCATCCAAAAGGCGCTAGAAAAACAAAACTGGGTCGCCATTCACTGCTAGCATTTATAAATAATTTATTCAGTGATTGTGAACTAACCTAGCTTTATTTTCAAGTAGCGCAATAGAACTTCGCGGGATACCAAAAAAACTTGATAATAATCATTCGTGGAGATCGTAAAAACAATTTATATTCCTTTCCGGCGATACAATTCTATCAAAATGTTACGACGGCGTTTTTGAAATACGACAATGAATAATTTAGACCTCGCGTCTCCGCGTGCCGCCGAGTTAATGAAAAAAATACTTTATATTTTTAGTCCCAGACGCCGAAATAAGGAAAATATGATACGTGATGAATAGACAGCGGTTTTTTATGCCGCCGAAATATACAGTGGGTGTAAAAAATAGATACACTCTTCAACGAATAAAATCTGTGTTGTGATTTTCTATTTACACAGACGTCGAGCGACGAATTTAAGTCACTTTTTATTTTAAAATTTACAAGGATTATTTGAAGAGATTACCACAACCGTCCAGGCACGGAAAACTGCTAAAAGACCGATGAGACCACAAAGAAAAGCATTAGAAATTAATAAAGCTATCAATATTAATAGCCAAATAATATACATACATAAAAAATAAGTTAAACACGTTAACTTAGTAAAAAGCCACTATTTATTATTAAATAGTTAACTTAATAATAAGTTTATTTATTTAGTATGTCAAACCACAAAGTGATTGGTTTATACCAAAATACAACATGTAAACAATTAACTTTATCTAATAGTCAGATTTTAAAGTTGTTCCCTCTCTCTTCACTTAACCCTTTTTCTTTCTTCCCATTCTGTCTCCTCCCTAATTTACATTCCCTAAATGTCTGTACCTACTTAGATTAGTTTATATTATATTGTCCTGATGAAGGTTGAGACCAACCGAAACTACTTCTTCTTCTTCTTCAGCCTTCATCTCTCCACTGCTGGATACGAGCCTCTTCCACACCCTTCCATCCTTCCTTATTATATGCTAGTTGTAGCTATTTCTTCCCCCCACAGCGGCTATATCGTCGGCCCATTTCTTTTGAGGTCTTCCGACGCCTCTTTCATTCTCCCGAGGTCCCCACTTCAGAGCTCTGCGAGTCCATCTTGTAGCATCCTGCCTTGCAACATGTCCTGCATGTTGCCATTTTAGCTTCGCTACACAATCCATGACATCCACTATAGTTCTGCGCCTAATTTCATCATTTTTCTCTCGGGCTTACTCCAAGCATGAATCTCTCCATGGATCATTGCGTGCATTTGAGTTTTTCTACATTTTTCTTTGTAAGGGCCATTGTCTCCACTCAATACGTCATCACTGGCAGTACCTATGCATGATTCAAAGGCTTTTCTTTTTAGTCTACTTGGGATCTCTTTATTCTTGAAAATATGTTTGAGTTTGCCAAAAGCAGCCCAACTCATTCCTATTCGTCTTGGAAATTTTGCTGTTTGGTTTTCTTGAAACTAGTAGACGAATATATAGTAATATGTAAGTGGTTTAACACTAAATATATATATATTTTTTATTTTTTATTTTTCAACAATATTTATTACACGATTGTGGTATTCATAGTTCTTCTCCATTTAAGAGGATTGATCTTATGCTCGGACAAGGAACTTTGAATTTCTATATATAATTCCTTACATTTAATTATTTTATATTATATTATATTCTATTTCTAGGATGAAGTAATAGTATGAACGTCTTTGACTTTGAAGGTAATGGTGTCTAGTTCAGTTCGTAGATTTGTTCTTTCAATTTGCTCTTCAATTGTTCTGTACCCTGTATCTTTTTCATTTCGATTGGAAGATCGTTTAAAATTTCATGCCTGAGTGTGTGAAACCTTGTTGATATTTTCTTGTATTGCATTTTGGGATTTTAAAATTGTCTCTTAATCTTGGTTTTATTCGAAATTTGCCTGATCGTTTTCTTCGATAAGTTGCATAATTGATACTCTTTTGTACATAGATTCCACCTTTGGGACTGGATACATTTTGCATAGTGTTTGTGTGGGGAATGTTGATTTTTTTTAAGTATGACTTTAATAATTATATTTTATTTTTAAATTTTAATATAATGTCAAGCCACTAAGTGTTTTTTCGCTTTAATAATTTAAAATGTAAAATTAAAATTTATATCCATATTTTTGGCCGCCTCCGTACACAGGCCGCATCGGGAACCGACACTCGCCGTCAAAGTGTAAAGCCGGCGTTTTATATTCTATTAAATTAAATATTTAGAGCGAGACGGGAGAGCTGTCGGCTCGCCGGGCTACTTAAAAATCCCAAACGAGTTATTATTTTTTTGGTGTCTTACGCGAGCATTTTTGCGACGCGCCACAACAGCGCGCGTGGGCGAGGAGCCGTGCCGGTCGCCGCGTCAGGATGAAAGGGACAGTGACACGTGTTGCAACGTGTCATGTTTTTAGGGCTTTTCACTCGCTTTTTTTTATGACTCTAAGCTAATGTACAATTTGTTACTTATTTATGATTACTACGCTATCGGTTTCGACATGTCCGTGTATTAACGAGCGCTATTTAAACTAAACTAAAATGTGCATGTACTGCATTAGGTGTTTTTAGGCGGTGGGTGATTTGAACATCGTTAATAATATCGTTAATAATTCTTATGTTATTTTTTTTTTAATTTATAATCTGTATACTTATTTGTAAAAGTCCATAAAGGCGTTAAATAAATAAATAAAAAATGGTGATGTCAATAAGTCTAGGTTGAGTAGATTACTTTAACCATAACGTTAAAGAAGTTAACAAACTTAAAAGACTAGTCCCCAGACAGAATTAAAGGCTTTTAGAGATGATCGAGTTTTTTTTCTTTAATTAAATATAAGGTACAAATACGTACATACAATTAATTGACTTTTTTTTAATACGTTGCAGTTATGTAGACCTCATCAGTGAAGAGAAGCTCTTGAGTCTGATGAGGGAGCCTCAGTTCTTATTTTGTATATATATAGGTACATATGCGAGTCATTTAATAATACCGTAATAAAAGGTAATTTGATAAAAGCTATAAGTTTAAATGATTTATGAATTTAAGTTGGATTTTAGGAAGATTTTAATTTTTTTAAATTTGTTCCGAAAGGTTATTAATGCAGCGTATCTTAATAGGTAGGATTATTGTAGCAGTAAACGGCTTTTTAAATATAGTGGTTCGATAGTTACCGTGTAGATATTTATTTCAATTTAAAGTATATAAGCAGTTATAATGACACAAAAAATTCTGGCATAGCACCCTTTGTTCTATATATTTTATTCTAAATCAATTTTTTTTCATATACTCGAATGAACCATGCTAGAGACATGGAATAATACGCAATATTTTTAAAAATATATTTATGATATACCTACTTACGAATTATTTAACTTATACACTAGAATATGTGGTATTTTATTTTTTAAATTTATTAATTTATAACATAAGGACGATATTATTGATGCACTTGGCGTTAAAATTGTAGAGATTATTCGTGGTGATCATTAAATTGGATGAAAAATATTAACGAGAGTGACATTGACACGAATTGACGTGACGAGTGACAATGACAGTAACGTGGCGAGTGACAGTGACAGTAACGTGAGTTAAAAAATATTTTTGTATTTTACTATTTAAGTTTCATATCATGAAACATAAGGAGTAATATATAAAAATATTACTAAACTCACGTAGAGACAACAAAGTAAATGTTTTTCACCCAGACTAATGATCAACATAACTAAGAATTTAATCTGGGCCTGTACCATAAAGAATACATACATCCAGATTAATGATCAAGATTTCTTTTTTTTTTCAATTGGTTAAGCAACTTTAAAGATTGACATTTAAAAAAAATCAATTTTATTATTTGTTAATCTACTTACTTATATTCATTAATTACACCTACGTGTTTCGGAAAAACCTTTCCATCCTCAGGGTGTTTTATAAATGTCAAAATATCAAAATGAATGATGTCTTTTGTTTTTTGGTTTTCTCAATTATTTAAAAAAATATTTTTAAATATCATTGCTGAAGTTCTAGATTACACAAAAATATTGGTAAAAATTTTAGAGTTGAACTAGTAGTTAAATTTAATTGATTATACATAATATTAAGTTTACTTTTCCATGTTTTACTAATTTTTAATGATTCTAAATTATTAAATTTCAGACCAAAATTATTGAGTCCTAAATTTTTATCAAAACCGTGATCATTTTTTAATAAATTATTTGTAAATTCAGAAAAACCATGATTATTTAGACATCTCAAATGTTCTTTAACTCTAACATTACAATCTTTGCACGAAAGTTTATAAACACCTGAATTGTTAAATATATTATCTTTATCTTTTGAATTTATGAGGAGTTTCCCTATATTATTATTTATACAAAATCCTGACGACGGAAAGGTTTTTCCAAAACATGTAGGTGTAATTAATTAATATAAGTTGATTAAAACAAATAATATGTTTTTTCAAATAATAAGATTTCTTTGTAGAATTGAAAATTCTAGGCAGGAGAGAGAAATAGCCTAGACTGACTGATAATGTAATTTGAAAAATCAGTGATCGGATTGTGATATTTTAGTCTTTCGAAGGGGTTCTAATATACTCGCTAGTTCGGTGTCATTAGATACGTAATTTTTCATGCTAAACGATAGCTTCATCACTATTATAACTTCGGTTACACTCAACCGCGAAGGGTTTACTGCAGCAGGTGGAGGGCTTAATCTCCGTCTCTTCGGTAGCCATCTGCCGTCAGTCGCCCAACAGGTGGCGAGCGGTAGCCAAGATGGCCGGCAGATTAAATCAGTGAACGTCTTGTGTACATTCTTGCCGAGCTGCAGGATATATAATTATCGACGATGTCCTGCCTGGGAGTGATTCAGGATAATATCGAAGCTACCACTTACCAGCACGTCATTTCACCATAAAAATACATAATAAACGGTCTCTTATGAATACATTTGTGTCATTATTTCTTGCCGTTCTACGCAAGTAATTTTACTTTTTTAGCTTAAGGAAGTCTTTTGAAACAAGCTAACATATTGTCACGTGTCGTGGCTGCAGGAGGAATTAATGAAACGCTGGGATTTAATAATGGATTTATTAATTACCGATTAATTAATTAAACTAACGTACAAGGTCACGTATCACTATTAAATGTATCGCTATTCCTTAAATTAAACTGTTTTGCAAATTTATCACTCGTAAATAGACACTTTATATTCGCTTTAACACATTATTCTCTGTTCACTAGAATATTCCATCCATTTCCGCACTTATTAATTTCGCTTCGGTTTTATTTCGCTACGTAAGAACTACTAGAATTGCAGTCGAATAACCGCTTGCTTGGTACCAATGGCATCTCTCCGCTACCGGCCTGACCCGCCGTTTGCGACTACCTTTGCTTTTTCATCGCCTGTCAACCGCGTTCGGAAAACAACTCTCCGGTTACTCCCGCATGTCGTATTTATACTGGCCAACGCTGTTATCGAAATTTCCCGACATTTCCCGCGTTTTCGAGAAGTTCCTCGCGTTCTCCATATTTTTGGAGATATTTCTCGAAAGTCGGAGGTGATTCCAGATCCTTCGGTAGTATTGTGCCAATTTCAAACAACTGTCACTTTGACAGAAGTGCGTGATTCTTTTTTTAGCCTCGTTACAATATTTTACAGGTCATTTACACCTTTGAGAAATTAACAATTCATTGCTTCCAAAATAAGTAATTTAAAAAGTTTACAAATTAGGATTGCAATTATTACTTCGGTCATTTGTTTCCTTTTTCATCAAAATAATTGAAATATGCTGGCCTTTCTTCTTTTTTTACATCTACGCATAAAAGTTTATATTATTGTGATTACTGCATTAATAATGTGGTAAAAATATGATAGATCTACACACAATTATATTATTGACTATTTGATTGGTTTCCCCACACAGAATCCGCTAAGCCGCTTAAAAAGCCACACCTATTAATGACACTACCTATGTACATACAATTCTACTTATTCAATTCGAATCATATAATTCCAAAATCCACAATTACGCCCGGATCATTCGAGAAATATTGGTTTTGTCAATTTGTATTATTTTTCAAAAATACAAATACTGAAATTTGAGTATTTCATAATACTTTGGGCTATAGATTAAAGTTGTTGATTTATTTTGATTAACGTTTGCTTGCTCCATTAAAACCTGCCTAAAATACTTTTCTTTGAATTAAAATCTTGTATTAAGTAACGTACTCTATATTTCAGTTCAGTAAAAACACACCATCTTCAACGCTGTTTCCAGATGATTTGTATTATATATTTAATCAAAAAAAATCCTTGTCTGCAACTTATGTTATTGTTAAACCGCTACAACTGTTATGATTTTTGGGTATCCTTAAAATGTTTTGACTCTTTAACTGTCTTTGCTCCTTGTTCTTGCAATTGAATTTGTTTGATCATCACGCTTTTACCTACGAAAAGTATTAGATGCCTTGATGATAATTACAATTTTTTGCGACATATCTCTTGGAATGACTGTATATTTGGGGTTTTTTTGAACGTATATTTAGGGTAAAGAGTACCATTTCTGTTTTTCAAGCGAATATTAAAATATATAAAAATATTGATTTTTTGTTTTCTTTGTTTCAGGTGAGTTTGCTTGCTTTGTCTGTTTCACGAACGCTAAAAGTGGATAAGGAATAAGTGAGTACATTATCAGCTACAACCTTGGGTGAGTCTTGGATGAATATTAGCCTTTCCTTATATTCGCGGTATCTCCCCAGAGCATAATATTTCAACCTTTAAGCTATCTCAGTTTTGGACAACCTATACCCTTAGCGGGTTCTTGGTCTTCTGTGTGATTCAAGTGCCCTGGCCAGGGTATTTTTCCAATTTAATATATTGATTATACTGGTATATTCATAATATGTTTGATGGAGCTCGTCATCATAATATGCTGTTTTGTCAACTGATAAATTATTAACAATATTTTTATATGTATGTTCTGAAGACGAAATTACTAGATCTTGTCCACAGAGAGATAATTATTAATTAAGAAAATTATAGTACTCTTACAGAGGCGAAGCTATTTATGTGGGAAACGTGCAAGTAAGTCTTTAAAATTAATGCATATTTATTTTTTCTGTGAGACTTCTATATTATTCTTATTTATCTCAATTAATAATCATACCTCTATATATTCGCAGAACACACAATACAAATAAAAATATTATATACTATCTATAAAAAGGAATTAATTAATTAAATTTTAATATATATAACACGTATGTGAATGGCGCTTGTCAAAGTAAACGAGCATGCTTCGGAAGATTTAAGAATGCAGGTAAAACTTTTGCACTAGGATGTAATAATTTGGCATCGTATCTTCTCTTCTTCTAGGTAGGATAACTACCCTTGTGGGGAAATTGCGTTACATGAAGAAATAAAGAAAGTTAACTTCTTAAAAAGGTGTCCATAAAATATTTTTTCCTATCGATGGTTAGTGGCTTAATCGGTAATGGTAGGGGAGAACGGTAGAGTAATGGTAGTCTATAGGGCAATGGTGGTCAGCATTCTAGCATCCAGACGAAAGTATTTAAACAAACGTCTAAAAGACTCGTTACGTAACACCTCGCACTCCCCTGACTTCCCGCTCAGGACGCGTCCATCGATTTCAGAAGAAGGCTGCCACGCGTTTTCGCGCAAATTCGATGTAATTTTATTTTAAAGTAGTTTATTGAGTGACTGTTAGCTTATATTATCGATTTAGATAAAAATTGTGGTGTTTAACAGAAAAATATTTTTTTCATTAATTTTTTTTACACGTTAGGTATAATCGGGTAACAAGAGACAATGCAATGTGGGCAATGAGAGTTGACTCCATCAGCTAACGAAGCAAAAGGAATAAACAGAGTGCCGAAATTAAAAAGCTAGAAACATAAATCTCAGAAAAAGATAGCAAATAAGATGAATAGCTTGTTGGTCTTGTGGTTAGGACTCTCGCCTCGTGATCCAAAGGTCGCAAGTTCGGTTCTCACTCCAGACAAGCAAGTTAGTCCTATTTTCATAGCACAAGCGTTTAGCTTAATTTGAAAATAGTAAGAATATTGATGTGACACGAATTCCGTGTTCGCATCTCTATTTTTTTTTTAAAAAAAAAAGATCCAAAGACGCATACACCAAGAGCAAAATACTTCTTCGGAATCAGATATTAATCTTAATAAGATATGTGATGACGAAAATGACGATATGAATAATTTTCTAGTTTTTGGTGAATTTGGTTGTAACAATGAAGAATGGTACAGTTGCTCTTCTTGCGGGTTATGGACACACGCAGAGTGCACAGGCTGCGATTCACCACAAGGTTATGTGTGTGACAATTGTTAGGCTAGGCTGACTCTCACTGTCCCTTTAGTGACTATAATTACGCTCATATGTGAACAATGGTGGACAAAGTTCATTTTTATTTTAAAGTTTAATAGCTAGTAATGTGATATTCCAAAGGTAATGTTAATAGTTAAACTACCACAAGAGTTGATTTTCCTAAAGTTTTAACAATATTATTTCTTGCTTCTTCTTCTTCTTCTTCTTCTTCATGTGTCCTGTCGGGTCCCCCCGACATCGGCGATCATCTGGGAGAAAGTTTCCCTGTCCAGGGCAGTGCGGAACAGCTCTTCCACACTTCTTATCCCGGTCCACTCACGGATGTTTCGAAGCCAGGAATTCCGCCTCCTTCCGACCCCTCTGCTACCCTCAATCTTCCCCTTCATGACGAGCTGAAGGATGGAGTATTTTTCGCCTCTCATTATATGACCAAAATATGAAATTTTACGGAGCTTTACTATGTTAAGTAACTGTCTGTTTGTATTTGCTCTACATAAAACTTCAACATTAATAGTCATGTCAGTCCAAGATATCCTTAACATTTTAAGATGTATCCACATACTCTAAAACGCCTCTAGGCGATTTAGAGTAGTCACCTTCAGCGTCCATGCTTCTACACCGTAAGGTAGAACTGACCATACATAGCATTTGATCAATTTCTGTCTGAGCTTCAAGTTTAAGTCGTCATTACAGAATAGACTTTTCATCTTATTAAAAGATGCACGGGCTGTCTCTATTCTGCATTTGATCCCCGTATCAGGGTCCAGATTGTCAGTAATAATACTGCCCAAATACTTAAACTGTTTTAGTCTCTCAATGTTGACACCCTTCAATTGAAGGCACACATTTGGATGATTCTCTCGGCTAAACACCATAAACTTGGTCTTGCTAATATTTATGTTTAGACCATAGTGTTCGCCAGTGGAATTAATTTTACTGAGCAGTCGTTTCTTTCTTAAGTGACTCCAATTACCCCTTTCTCCCCTAATCGGTACACGGTCTCACTTTCACATGCTTCTTTAGTACTGCAATATTTACAACACGAGCTGTAGTGGCAGTATTAACATCTGACACTTCTGTGCACATCTGACACATTCGTCTCCAGTAAATACTTGACTTATCAATGAGGATTGCTTACAATTATTTTATGGTGACGCTTCCCGCTAACCTGTAGAGTAGGCAGAGATGAACATGCGAACGTGTCCGGTGGGCTCAGGCATCTGCCATTCATTTAAGAAAACAGCCTAAAACCTGTTGGAAAAATTGTTATTTTTTACTTTATTTATATCTTGGAGTTCAAAGAATAATTTGAGTCACCACTTATTCAAAAATTGGCTTAATTAGAGCGATTTTAAGCTAGTGTGAATTTTTAAACAATTTCATAATCTTTTGAATTTTTTCGAAACTCGTTTTTCCGGCGAGAAAATCTTAAAAACTTTTGTGCCAATTTTGTTCAAATTTTGAATACATTTTACTGATAATATTTTTAAGTTGTACCATACGATTTTTTTGATAAAGTGTTCGGTTTGATTGTGACTCCCTTTCTTTTAACTCGTGGCGTCTGCTTGCTTGCTTGCCTGATGAAAAATTTTTGGATCGATTTTTAACCCTTTTCCCGTGATCCAATCGAGCTGAAAGTTTGCAAGCAGACTCGTGGAGACGATCAAGAAGATCAATCAAAATTTTCGTTAAAAAAAAGTAATAATTATAGTATAATTTTGGAATTTTTCAATTTTTTAATGGTTTTTCATAAAACTTAATAAGTTATATGGAGATTCCGACGCATATGGTGTACACGAAACCCGAAAATGAGAAATGGAGTATTGTAAAAACTTGTTTTTTATGGGTTACTTTTTAAAACATTTTAATTTCGATATTTTTAGGAAAAAATGAAAATTATTTTCAAACTTATTATTTATATAGGCTACATCATAGACATTACATACATCATTTAACAAGAAAATAATTATCTTTTTATTTCTAGTACTGGCTACATGATTATCTCCACTAGCGGTGCAAGTCACATAGAAGAGGGGGGACATGCCATTTTGAAACTCTCAAAATGTTTTTCAATGAAAATACTATCAATGATAATAAAACGAAAATTTTGTATGTGCAATAGGTACGTCAAAAAATCTTTAAATTTTATTGTTTTTTTTGGATGCCTTAGGGTTGGTTACACAACCTCAGTTCTCTTTCTGTCTTTCTATTTAAGATGCTCCATATTTACTGTATTACCTGTGTAGGTTACTTGCTTGCAGTTTCTTTACACAAAACTTGCGACAAATCGTCACAATTGTAGAACAATGACGGATGTGCAAAAAATTCCGTATTGGCTTTTTTGGATCGTTAAAAGTGAAAAAAAGAAGCTATCTAATGGTATATAATAAGTGTATTTTTTCTCATTAATTTAGGTAATACAAAGTCGGTATAACGACGGTTCTGATTTGCGATCGTAGAACAATGCAGCATGTATAAAAACGTTGTTGTACTATATTTGATGTTTGAAAGGTATCAACTTTAAATAACTAAGCCAAGTTTCATTGGAAAATCTTTTGTAGTTATCGAGCTACGACATAACGTCTAAATAACGCTTCAAACTGCTCTCCTGCAAACTTGAGAAAAATCACACGCGTCGTTGTTCTACGATTATGACGATATATTCATTCATCGAACACCGAAGGGAGCCCGGATGTCAGAGGCGGGCGCCCTCCACAGTCCTATTGGCGGGCTCGATGACGCTTCGCAGTAAAGGTGGGCACACACTGGGCGGCCGGCCGCGGCGCCTGCGCGGACATTAATCATCTCCCGCTCCAGCAAGAAGCGGTACAGTCCCCTGCTGCTACTGCTGCTATCGCCATAAATCACCGGGTGATAAATAGACAGCGAAGACAGATACTTGTGTAGCGCTCTTCATTACCGAGGGAGAACAATCCCGCTCAGGCCCGGACCCGGGCTTGATCCCGCCTCCTATCGGATCTTTTAGGAGGTAAATTTTTAATTCTAAAACAAAAAATAAGTAACTAACTAACCATCACGCCGTTTCAGAGAGAATTGAACGCCACATTCTTCTATCTTGGCACACCACTTTTGCTTCGGCCACGTTCATACATATTCTCATACAAGTTCAAGTTGTTGCGGCTTTTAACGGGGCCATCCTCAAACACTTGTTGTATCTGATCGTGCCAGGTCTTTCGCGGACGCCCTCTATTTTTGTTGCCTTCAACACTCGCCTCGTATATTTTCTTAACCATCCTTTCCTCGTTCGTACGTTACACATGACCAAACCATCTCAGCACTCCTTTCTTTATTCTATCTACCACACTACGGCCAGCATTGCATTCACGTCTAATTTGTTCATTCCTTACTCTATCGACCAAAGATTTTCTACACAAGTGTCTTAGTGACCGCATTTCTACCGCATTCAGTCTACTTTCATTCCTCTTTTGCCAATTCCAGGCTTCACTTCCATACATTAGGGTTGGCACTAGAACGCCATTATGTACCGCTAGTCTTGCTTTCTTTTGATTCTTTTGGCTTCTTCTTCTTCTTCTTATTGCCCATAAACATAATAATCTAAAACAATAATTTCAATATTAAATCGTTATTAACGTAACACGATTATAATTATAATGCGGTGGATATTTTTCAATATTCTTTGATCGAATACAAGTAGTGTGTTGATGCTGCACTGAGACAAATAAATAATCAGGATTAAAGTCTCTCAGTCGTCCTGAGTTTAAGGCAGCACATTCACTGCAAATGCATATTTCGGCGTTTTTTTTTACGAAAATGTGGGTTTTTATTATTAATTTATACCAGAATGTATACTCAAGACTGCATTTTTTTTAGGGCAATAACTTAGATAAAACCTTTGTTGTTATATAAAAGTTATAAACTGAACATTATTTAAAATAATTAAGATACTTTCATACTAGAAGAGAAATCTCATCAATTTAATTTGCACCTCTTGCTCGCTTGATCATCCATGATTAATTGGATCACATAGCGTTATGATCTGCTTCTTCAGCGCTTAGTACTTGTCCCCACTACACAATCCCAAACCTGGTTCTGTATTGTATCTGTCCATCTTATTGGACATGGACATGGACCTCTTGCTTTTACTTCTTGTATAATTCCTGGCAGCACAAACATCTTCAGCTTTTTTCCTTTCCTTCGCCAACTTCCTTTTTCGTTCCTTTCTTGCAACATGCCCAAGGTATGAAAGAATTATTTTTTGCGTGCTGTGGAGAGCCTTTTCTTAAAAGGGAGTTCCTGAAGAACGGAGAACAAATGACATTGATAGCACCACACCTTGAAGGAGTTTAATTTATTTATTTATATATTTATCAGGATCTGTCCTTTTAATCCACACAGTACTATAAAGAACACTATTTTGACTTTTACGTTTAAAGAGATGGTTATCTTTAAAATTTGGGTCAGCTTCGACATAGCAGACTTGGCCAAATACCAATTCTTTATTTCTCAATAAAAGAGATCACAGGAAGATAAAATCAGTGACCACTTCATAGTCATCAAGAACATAAGTTCTCGGTATTTTGGTTGAAGTGAACTTCTTTAATTATCTAAGTCTTTCTTCAATTTATTTCAATAACAATTTTTTCTTTAAACGTATGATTAAGTACTGCCATTTCGTATACGCTGGTCGCAATCCATGTGGTAGAAGGATTCATTTTATATAACACGCGTTATATAATATTAATATATAATATAGGGGTCGTGGCTATAGGACATACATTAAATTAATTAACGTTTTATCTATTCACTGAAGTCACTGGAAAAACAATTTAATCGGGGCACCGTTTTTTAATCCTTACCGATTTCGTAATTCGCACTTAAAATCCCTCCTGAATAACCTGTCTCTGATACTCGTATACTGATGCTCGTTGCTTGTCTTTGGTAGATTCGTCTTTCTGTGGTCGAGTCTCGCTTGTCAAAACAACTCTGTGTTCAGCACGAATTTAGTAGATTATCCCAGGACTTTTTAGTAATTTCTAAATTATAGTAAAATGTGTGGAATGCTTTAAAATTCTCGATTATTGTCTTCGCTTTTATGCCCTCCATATATCCCACGCACGCACATAAGCACACACACACACACACACACACACACACACACACACACAAATATCACCTTTAAGTAAGTAATTTATAGATATTATTGTAAGCGACTGATAAGATGTATGGGGCAGATATTATTCAAACGCCTTAATCTTTTACATTGTAAAACATCGTCATGCATTATAAGCTTCAATTCGAATAAATAAAATTAAAAAATATATATAATATACAGTAATTCCTAGTCATAAAGAACTTTTTTTTTATTTCAAGCCCATGGCTGAAATTTTGAACGCGGACAAACCAGTTTTGTACTGTGTGAATTTTCCCTTGCCACTCTGACAATGAGGGCAGACCCACCGCTTACCCAGGACCGTTTTATAAGCAAAAGCTCCTATATCGGTCCTACTCATTCGCCGCCAGGTTGGCATTTTTTTAGTGCTAAAGGCAACCATCCAAAATTTTGCCCTCATTGTCCCGTCAGTTCACTTTTTTATTATTTAAAAAATATACATAAACCACCAAAATATTTCAAAAAGTAATATTTAAATACATTAACACAATCTTTAAGCATATACAAAACACTAAGTGTATAGTAAGAGTATAAAGGCACAAAGGAAAACGCAGAATGTAAGGAGCAAAACAGGTCGGGACATTTGAGGGTATAGGAAAAGAAAACTCCCTTTTGGGTTTTGCCACTTTAACACAAGGGAAGTATTACGAGAAACAGAACCTCCTGTATAATGTATAGTATTTTGTCAATGTTGCGCCCTCAGACATTGCCCCAGGGCCGGCCCTGCCCCGCCGACTGAAGAAGCGGCCCGGCACCAGCAAGTCACACAAAACAAAGCCCTGTTAATTATTCACAACACGAGCCCGGAACAAACCCCGAAAAGTCACACATCGGCGCGGGGTGGACACAGCCACGACGCTTAAAGGCTTTATTACAAGACCTTAACTAAAGTACAAACACATACTTCTCGAGTTGGAGAGAACCAACAATTCTGAAACCTATTTTTAACAAAGTTTATCCAGCGAGTTTCCCAAAACGGAATTAGAAAATTTCGTAACATATACAGAATACTTCTTGATTGAACGATCTATAACTTTGTGGTGACATATTTAGTAATTATTTAAAACACAACTTGGTATACACCACTAAATATTTATTTTCTTTATTCAATATGAACAAGCACCTCTACAAGTTTCGGGAACGTAGTTCCCTTCCTCAGGAAGATACAACATATATTAAATTAAATAATCATGGACACTCGGAGTTCGCCATTTGCTGGAACATAACCATACTTTCGAGATCAATTTAGTTCTTAAAATTTTACATAATAAAAAATATAATAGGCAATTAGATAGTTTAGATAATTTTAGAGATAAGAAAAAATACTGACCTGAATAAAAATATAATAAATAGTCAAATTCAATTCCCAAACAACCTGATTCTTAACATTTTTCTAATTATAAATAAATAAATAAAAAGCAACGTTGACAATCTCTTAATTATTCCTTAACAACCCCCCCTCCTCCACTTCTATTTACTCCGCCTACCCTCCACCCCCCTAGTAAATTTTAAGTCTATATAATGATTATTTAATTAAGTATACGTTGTACCCTCCTGAGGAAGGGAATTTCGTTCCCGAAACTTGTAGAGGTGTTTATTCATATTGAATAAAGAAAAGAAATATTTAGTGGTGCATTACACCAAGTCGTGTTTTATTTAATTAATATATAAAATATTTTTGAGTAGGTACGTTCAAATTTTTCTAGAACGCATATCCCAGGGAGACAGCATAAATCAAGATTTATTATAGATGTCTCAAAGAGCTGTTTTTCATGTGGAAAAGTTGTTATGAAAGTCTTTTTGGGTGTTTATGGGGCTTACAACCATTCATACCGCTAACTTAGAGAGGTGTTTTTTTTATTATCATTCTAAAATACACGTTATGGTCTTAAAAATGAAGCACAAGTGGTTACAAGCGATGATATTGTGAAAATCTTCGTGTTCTTCTAAATTCAAAATCAAAAATAGGTATTTTAAGAAAAATGTGGAATATATTAAATAACTTGCGAAGACTGCGAAAAAATGTATAGCCCTAACCGCGAGAAACTTAAATACGAGAATAAAAGATCATCTAAGTGGCCTAAAATCAACAACTTCTCGAAGTTCGCCAATCACAAAATTGATACCAACCATTTTTTCGATAGTCACAAAATTCTTTGTGACTATTTGGTTCATTATAAAGGATCTATAATGAACAATTTGATACCGTTGAAATCCTAAATAATAAATAATAATAATAATAAACTCTGAGAAAACACTTAATAATATCAGATTCCAAAACATTTCTTCGATCCTAGGCTTGTTTCCGTTTAAGAATTAAAAAACTCTTCCCACTACGCGCACCCTGACCTACCCGAATTGATTGATAAAATTCTGTATTAAATTTGCTTATTACTTTCTTATTAAATTCTGACTGATGATGAAAGGGAGTGCTCCTCTTGAAACTATAGTAACGATAAATAACTAAAATTTTGTGAGTGTGTAGGTGCAAAGCTCCAATAAAAAAATACATATCAAATTAAAACCCATTAAAATAAGTAATAGGTGTACCCATAAGTAATCAATTATTTTTGGTGTGGAATGTTTGCTTCAGTCCAGCTCAGTAAAGTGAACGTGTAAGACGTGTTTTATACGCAATATTATAATCCGTGGTCTTGTGACTTGTGACAATTAAATTTTAATTTTTTTATTACTCTGTTGTAAAATGGCGGACAATCAACTAACTGAAGAACATTTACGTCATTGCATGCTGTTTCATTTTCGATCGGGTGTTAATGCAACGGTTGCAACAAAGAAAATTTGTGATGTGTATGGAGACGTATTGAAAGTAAATAAGTGCCATCGTTGGTTTAGAAAATTTTCCGATGGTGATTTTGACTTGTCTGATAGCGATCGAAGTGGGCGCCCGGTAGGGTTTGATAATGATGCTTTAAAATCACCTAGAAGCATATTTTTCTTAAAAGTCTACCAACAACATGGTAAAAGGTCCTAGATTCACAAAATGTATATCAATAATAGAACATTTGGATGTTTTAGTAATAGACCGAGATCAGCTGGAAATATTTTGTTACCTAAATGTAATACTAGCGCAGCCCAACACCATATTTCCTATCAAGGAGTAGCATTCTTTAATGCTCTTTCCAATGAAATGAAGATGGAAAAAACTTATAGAAAATTCAAGACGAAATTGAAAAACAAAAACCATCACAATAACACAATGAAAAAATCTTATCAAAAAGAATCTATATATACTTTTAAATGTTATTACAATACCTTCTTAATTATGAATTTTTATAACTTAATTTAATGTTTCCTTGTGTATTTTACTTAATCTAATTTACTTATTCTAATGTCTAACATTTTTGTATTCTTGTATTGTTTGTATCTTACTTACTTAATTTAATGTCTTAATTTTTTTAACTTAATCTTATGTTTCTTTGTCTATATCTTACTTAATTAATCTAATGTCTTACACTAAAGATTTCATTAATAATAGATATATACATATATGACAATGCCCCACTTCTAAAACACGAGAATAAATTCTCATTTATAAGTGGGTAAGCGTGTAATATAAATGTGTATAAATTATATTATATTGAATACACTCTTAAGTTTGTACATTTACCAAATAAATTTAATAAAAAAAAATAACGTTGGATATTAAATAGATTAAAAATAAAATTAAATGCAGTTAAATTCTTTTTTTGTTGCCACTTAAATAATTGATTTCTTATGGGTACACCTAATATATGTTAATCATATATTGTGATTGCTTTTAATTTTTCTAGCAGTAATTCAGACATTATTAAAGAGTTTAAATTTACAATGTACAATTTGTTACTTATTAAAGAATTTACGCTACCGGTTTCGACACGTCCGTGTCATTAACGAGCGTTATTTAAACTGACATTAATGACACGGACGTGTCGAAACCGGTAGCGTAAATTCTTTAATAGCGTAGCGTAAATTCTTTAATAAGTAACAAATTGTACATTGTAAATTTAAGCTCTTTAATAATGTCTGAAAGAAATTGTTACATTGTACGTGCCCAAGAAATACAAAAAATTGTATACTATTCAAATGTAGTGAAATTACACTATTCAAATGACAGCTAGTACAAGTCCTGCCTTCGTCTGTTGACGTATTCAAGTGATGACGTGCACACGTGGCAACCTGCTCGCCGCGGCGCCCAGCGCAGCGTCGCGACGGCGGCGAGGTACATTAGTAGGGATGGCCACGCTAACTGCCAGCGGCTAACTGCTCATTGCTCGGGGAAAAATGTTCAGAGGGAGGTAAATATTAATTATTGCATTCGTGAGAAAATGCTGAGCGTGAAATTAGCGCCTCTCTGGTTTTTATTTCTTGATAAATATTACTCAGCGAAGGGCGGTGACTGGACGCAGGGGAAGAAAGCGGTTTCAAACTCGATGTACAGCAAAATTATCAACCTATTTTTTCTCAGTACTTAATCATTTGTAGGTTCGTTATTTGTATTTCGGATCATCCAGGAAAAAATCAGCTGAAAAGAAAACTAACCCATAAAAACGAAGTTTTTATTATATTCCCTTTCTCGTTTGTATTGTTTCCAATTTGATATTCTATCAACATAGTCCTCTTACTTTAAAAAGTTCATGTGGAAAATCTAATCCATGTTTATTATTATCCTTAAAAAAAACCTATCTAACTAACCATCACGCCGTTTCCCCGCAGGGGTTGTCAGAGCGGATAGAACGCCACGCTCTTCTATCCTGGCGCACCAATTTTGCTTCGGCATTCACACATCTTCTCATACAAGTTCTACGGTTGTTGCGGCTTTTGACGGGGCCATCCTCAAACACTTGTTCTATCTGATCGTGCCAGGTCTTTCGCGGACGCCCTCTATTTCTGTTGTCTTCAACACTTGCCTCATATATTTTATTAACCATCCTTTCCTCGTTCATACGTTTCACAATATATATATACGTTATACAATATACGTTCCAGAATATCAATATTCTATAAGTTTTAAGGATAATAATAAACATGGATTAGATTTTCCACATGAACTATACCATATATTATTACCTATACCGTTTTTGAAAACGTAATAATTTGTATAGTGGGGCACGGCGTCAGCGAAACCGTCTGGTCGGACACATGGCTCGAGTCAGACTAGTTGAAACAGGTTTCACGCCTTCTCAACGCGTCGGGCTTCTTTCTCATTTGTATGGTTTCCAATTTGAAAAAAACATTAAAATTTCGAAAAATCAAAAAATAATCAAATTTTTTAAACGAAAATTTGTTAAAACATTTTTATCTTCGCCACGAGTCTGCCTGCAAATATTCAGCTCGATTAGATCACGGGAAAAGGGTTAATCGATCCAAAGTTTTTTCGGCAGACAAGCAGACGCAACGAATTAAAAGAAAAGGAGTGAAAAGCGTACGATGACGTCGCATCTCATGGCTTGAAGGACTGGTATAAGTGTCGATTATATATATAATTAATTTACAACAAATAAAACATTTGTTATAAATTAATTTTAGTTATAAAAAGTTATAAAAATAATAAAACATTTAGGTATAACAAATAAAAATAACAAGTATTATTCGACTGAGTTGTTCCGTGTGGCAGTAAAAATAAGTCGTAATCGCCAGAATGATCGCAGAGCTCTAGCGTTGGCACCATATGAAGATGAAGAAGTTCGTCAATCCCAATATTGTATAAAAAACATATATGTATAATTGTTCTAAATTAAAACTAATGCAATTAAAAAGATGATAAAATTCTTTTAAAATCTTAAAATTTAAAGAGAAATTATTTTACGAGTATTTACTTAATTAATTCTGATAAATATTTGCCAAAATCTTGTGCGATAAATATTAATAACTCAAAAATTAGGGATGTCGAGAAAAGTTCATTCAGAACAAGATTTTTTTTAACCAACCGAATAGCAACCTTATCAACAAGACCAACAAGGAGTAGGATTGTATAAAAATAGCTCGTAATGGGAATAATGGATCGGGAGAAAAAATCTTTAAGAAGCCAGGAACTACCAGGGGTTTTAGGGCCAATAATGATGATGATAATGGCATCATGTCCTTATATTTTATGGACATGCATATTGATTGCAGAAATGACACAAACCTTGAAAACTTTCTGGTCATTAGTAGAAGAAACAGTGGAAATTGGACCAATCAAATACTCGCTTTTAAGTCCAAGAGAAGACAACGACGTTACATTTCATTCTTCTCGTCATCTAAGGACTGTTCAAAATCGCCATCATCGACACATCAAGACGCAGAATATCCTGGCTGATCTAAGAAAATGGTTTGAGTATTCCACATTCTAACTTTTTAGAAAGAATTGCAGAAAACAAAATAATAATCGTAACATGTTCACTAATCAATATATATATATAAAAAGAAACCCGTGTTTCCCTATCCGCCAAGTTTTCTCCACATCCAGCTACAATCATCCACCGGTCGTTCTGGTGGTGGATAGCCCTTGGTGTCACATCGAAAGTATGCGAGTTTGGTGGGGGTGGCTGATCGTGGGTAGGAGTGGGTGACGAAAATGTGCATTTTAGCACATTGTTTTGTTATGGGAACACCGCAAATGCTTCAGATTGGTTCAGAATTGGCCCCGCCGACCGTGTCTGTGAGTCTAGAAGGTTCCGGAAAAATCCGCTATAGAAAGTTCTGGAAGGAGAAGGTTCTAGAAAACTCCCGTTCCTATAAGGTTTTAAACTTAGTGGCGGAATGTGTCGGTGTGTCTAGAAGGTTTCAGTACATTCGATAAATTTATTGAAAGTTCTGAAAGGAGAATGTTCTAGAAGGTTCGCAAAAGTTCTATGACAATCCAAACACTGTACTAAAAACTACGTGTGCGAAGCGGCGCGGGCACAGCTAGTGTTTAATAATTGAACAAGCAGTTTTCTACAGCAAGATCTCAACTCTTTACCAAGATCCACTTTTCGTGGCAAGGCTCATTTAAAAGTCAAATTTAAATCGAAAGATCCAACAATAATTTTAGTTTTTGGTCAGAATAACGGGATAATTTCCTGTTTAAATAAGTTATCAAGCAAACGAAGGGAGTTATCAAATAATTCCATCTCAAATACTCGTTAATTTAAAGCAAACTTCGGCTGCGTTCTCGAGACGTAGCCCTCGGCTAAATTCATTTAGATAATGTTTTAGATGACGAATACAAAGTCCCAACTATCGGGAAACAGTCGCCGAAGTAAATATCTTGTATTAAGCAAGTTTCGCGGGAACAGCTCAAACGGAACCGTTTCGAATTCAAAATGGAGGGGGAATGTTTGTTCTGTCGCGTGATTTATGGTCCGACACTAGCGCCGCCTGGCGGAGGAAAAAATGTACTCGCGTCGTGTCAACACGCGACCGTTTGTTTAGGACACCGGCTTTCTTTTTTGGTCGCCGGGGGGCGGGATCGGGACTTTAATAATTCCGACATTCGATCACTGTCACATCAAGCGGAGGACGGTACCAGCGAAGGGAAAAACTACGTTTCAAAATGAAGACTACAACACACGCACGTTCACCGGTTTGAAGACTACAAAGTACACACTAGGGATGGGCGTTGAATGGACGGACTAGTTAAAATCAACCGTTGACGTTGCGTCGACTCGTCAACGGTTTACGTTTATCGCATGGACTAGTTGAATTCGTAGACGGTGGACGGCGGACGCCGTGGACGGTGGACGATTCGAGATTCAACCATGATTCAACGTAGTGCAAAGCAACGAGCGAGAGCAAGACTAAACGTCTCCGTTTATTTCTCTCTCATCTCTCGCTGTCGACTTGTAGACGCCATAGACGGCTCGACGGGTAATTTCATTTCAACTCTTAAGTACACGACCATAGAGTGCAGATCTGTGTACACGAATGACAGAGACTTGAAATTTGAACGCATGTGTAGGGTAAGGTAGGCTTAATAAGCTATTATCTATTATTTTTTACTTGATTTCTGCACGAATTCACCGAAATTCGGTGAATTCCCAATTTTGCGCTGTATAAAATAAAACAATTCTGTTTAATTATTTTATTTTTTATTGAACTAATATTTTACTGCTTACACCTGATATTGTTGTGTATACCTACTTCTTTCTTTATTATAATAGAAAGAAGTATATAAAACAATATGTAAAAGCCTATAATGTGCGTAAACAAATAAATAATAAAATATTTATTTTTACATATAAGCACAAGTAGCGGTTTTACTTTCCTCGAAACTATATTCCTACGAACTTCTTAAAATTTTAAAAATTGATGTAATAAAAATAGCCAACGGTTGAGCCGTCGAGCAGCGTCGCGTCGAACCGTAGACAGTTGACCATCGTCCCGATGTTTAGATAGAACGTCCACGACGTCCGCGTAACGAAGTTGACGCATCAACTAGTTGACGAATTCAACTAGTTGACGAATTCAACTAGTTGATCGTTTCGTCGACGGTAAATACGTTGACGACCCATCACTAGTGCACACTACATTTGTCTTACTAATGATCCATTACCTCCCACCAAATCCGTTGCAGCGTTCGAAATTGCACAAAGTTGTTCCCTTTTGTATATTCAAAAGGCACAGATTACAGCAATACTTGTAATGAAGTGGTTGATATTATTTTAGCATTAGAAAGTTCTTTAGGGTTAGACATGGTTGGAAAACTCAATCGAGAACAACATTGTGCTTTCGACAGAAACAAAAAAATGTTTATTGACGGTCCTGGTGGCACAGGTAAAACTTTCCTTTATAAGACTATTATACATTCTTCAAGAGGAAGATCTAAGAAAGTTTTGTCTATCGCTTGGACAGGAATAGCGGCGATTTTACTACCAGGTGGACGTACATGTCGTACATTTAGATGTAATTGAACGTACTCTGCGCGATATAATGGGTAATAATGATATTTTTGGCAATAAAGTAATCATATTGGGTGACGGTACTAATGAAGTGAAGTAATTGTAGTATTAATGAAGTGAACTACTTCAGTATTAATGGAAGTAATTGTAGTATTATAATACTACAATTACTTCAATAGAAATTAAAAAGTTCGGTGACTAAAAAAAAATCGCCAGAAAAATAAAAATATATCGACATTTTTTATAAATATATATATATCGACATTTTTTGACGTATATAAATATATCGACATATATCGACACACCAAAAAGATTTTTTCAAACCATGGGGAGGGGGTTGTTTCAGTTTCCAAAGATTTCTTCGTTCGGTCCCAAAATTTTTTCAAACCATAGGGGGGGGGATTGTTTCGATTTCCAAAAATTTCTTCACTTATCTACATCGACTTCCCGAAAATTCCACATCTAAAATGTACCATTCGAAGTATGTACTCGTACTTTCGATAACTTAAAAGTGTGGGTAGTTTGTAGTGTGCAGTATACTTCAAAAGGTGAATGGTGAATGGTAACCACCGTTCACCCAGGACCGTTCTAAGAGCAAAAGCTTCCATATCGGTCCCACTCAATCGTCTCCAGGTTGACATTTTTTTTTCCACTAACAAGCAGGACCGTGCCGCTCCGCACCGGTTGTATAAACCGTTACGAAGCGGCACGGCCGCTCGATCAAAGCCATTCACTGTCCCAACCTATAGATACGTCTTTATTAGCAATAAACATAATTAATATACATATAACAACATATAAGAATAATTAATATACATATAGCATATATGTCATCGTAAACAGATATAATAATAATAATATGAAAATAAATGAAAAAAAAGCAATTGAACTTCAAAAGGTGTGAAGTGTACACTTCAATGTAATGTAGTACTACATTGTAGTGGTGAGTACAGAGCGGACCCATCACCAATGGCGCACCTCGCCGCCGCAATCTTTCTCTCCGCATATTCCACGTCTCATCATCGTTCATCATCGGTGTATTGTTCTTGTCGCATGGCTGCCTTTGTGCCCAGAGTAAATATGTGGTGTTTTGGGTTAACGACTTATCTGACGGTCCCCTTTGTATCAAACTGTCGTGTCATGATTTTATATCGGTTTATTATAGACTCGCACTGGCAGATACTACAATCTAAAACTGAAACATATATTCTTAGAGAGCGATGAGATATATTCCTAGACAAGTTTGAGTGATTCGCTAAATACTTACAATGCGCCACCATCATACTGGAGACAGAGTGAAATCAGTTTTGGTACCGCTCAGGGCTTTCATTCCCTTTCAGGCTTTTAATCTATTCGTAAAAGCATCCCAACAGAAGCAACTAAATTAATAATAAACGCATCCGTTATCTCTCGCTTATACTACTGTAATGGTATCTACGCTCATCTCCCGAAACATGAAATAAACAAACTGCAATCTGCATTTAATGCCGCTGCAAGACTCGTTACTGGCGTATCAAAGTCTACGCACATCTCACACCATCTTCAAAACCTTCACTGGCTTAAATGTCTAGAGGGGATTGAATATAAGTTATGCCTCACAATATTCAAGGCTATTCACAACATGGCCCCTCAATACATTACCGACTTCTGCATTCCATTTTCCGCAAATAACAGACAACTAATTCTCTTCGCTCAGCATCAACATCTGATACAAATAGGTTAGTTGAAGTAAATCGCGTCCACAAACCAATTTTGGTGACCGTGTTTTCACGGTGGCTGGACTCAATTTCTGGAATAAACTACCAAAATACAGCAAGAGACAAACATACAGCTTACCACAATTCAAAAAGCAGCTAAAGACGCATTTGTTTAGACAATCATATAAAAACCTATAGAATCAAACCGTTACATCACTTGTAATGTTTTCCCACTTCTAGTATGCATTCCGCGAAAATATCTGATTCTTTCTAGCACTCCCAACTATTATATTTTTAAATGTTAATTCTATTTTCTGCATGTCATCTAGTGAATAAGTGTGTAATAGTAAATAAGTGTGTTTAGTCAATAAGATGTTTTGTGCGAAGCATCCTTGAGGTGAGCACTCACGAGCAAAGAAAATGTATGTGCATTTATTTATTATTAAATTTTGCCGGACTAGGTAGGTACCGTATATCTATATACGCATTTTTATTTGTTATATGTTTTTGTTTATTTTCATAGATGGCGGTAGTGTGCCGCTATACATATTGTATGAAAACTTTGAATAAAATTTAAAAATAATCACATAAATTACAAAAAATTTGAGAATGTGAATCATAAATGGTAGTTATTATTTACAGTAATGTAAAAAAAGTATTGGATAGTTTGGAAGATATAAGCCAAAATATATCAAAGTTACAACATCCACACACTTGACACCAGACGCGCAACATATGTACAAAATCAGAAGCGTTGAATGTTGGAAGTGTGCGCCTTCGCTGTGTTGGCACACTGAACATTAATTTGTTTATAAACGATAATTTTTTCCATCGCGCGCGCTCATTGGTCAAGTGAAATTGCGCGCGCTTCCCCGGCGTCTTATTTCCTGTTACGCATTTCCGTCTCTTTTCACGAAATCGCTGCCGCAGATTGCAAGAAAGCGAGAGGAAAGATACACATCGAAAATTCTCAACGGCCGTGAAACTAGCCACCTGATTAATTACTAAAAATCTAATTTTATATTGGAGATACGCTGCCGCCTGGTAAACAAGTACAATATTCATGTCCCCGACCAGGTTGATACTAAAAATGTCCTGTAAAAGCGCCGCTCCTTGCCGCTTTATTTCGTATTTAAATTAAAAACTCAAATATGCATATGATTCCCGCGTAAAAAATAAATGAACCGCGCTGGGGGCCAAATGAAAATGTTTCCAGTCGTGCCAGTAAATCACACTTCCATATAACTTGGTAATCTTAAGCGCTTGTTCAGACACAGCGGGAACCGTGCCGTTTCAGAATCGCATGAGATCCGTGCGGGTCTCATTTACATCGTTCAGACACAACCGTGCGGTTAGTCAACCGCTGCGGTGCCCGCAACCCAACCGCTAGAAAATAGACCCGCACGGCGTCCGCACGATCCTATTACTATGGGGCCTTACGAGAGCGTTCAGTCGCGTTGCGGGCACCGCACGGTGTCATGTCACAACAGGAGCACGCGTGGATTATATTCTCTTTTCTATGGTTATGGATCGCTTTGACACTGAATTTTTTATTGATGAAGTGGAGAAGAGACCTGTAATATGGTAGAAAAGACCTGTAACAATGTGAGGATTACTCAAATATGCCAAGAACCAAACTTGGCAGGAGTTGGTGGAGATATTTGGAAATGGTGGAAAAAAAGAGTATTTTAGAGAAGTAGGTATTTATTCACCAAAAATGAACTGACAGAATGATATTTATGTGTCTTGCCATGCAATACGGCCGTCGTTAACAAAGTAATGAGCAAATATATCTCTGATATACAAAGATGGAGAACGGCACCAGAACTGTCAAACTGACGTTTATTTTCGCGCGCACAAATCGCTTATTAACCGCGGCTGTGTGAACAGATGACACAAATCGCGTGTTTTGAAACGCGATTCTGAAACTGAACGGTTCCCGCTGTGTCTGAACAAGCGCTAAGAGGCCCCAGTACACGACACATTTTCGTATTTGCTCTCGATTTTGCTAAATTTAACGTAAACTTATTAAATCATTTTGCAAAACCCATAGCTAAATAGGCTTTTAATCAATTTTATTATGATAGAAATATTTACTCTTGAAGCATTTCCTTAAAAAAATATGAACAAATATATTGCTATAACATCAAAAAAATAATAACCCCGAAACACAATTTTAGTTTTCATGCAATAGAGTTATCTTTGGTACATTTAATCTCGTATATTTTCAAATAAAGACCAAATATTTTATTTACAAATTGATTTATACAGTTTGAAAAAGAAGTGGTGCTATTCAGACTTTAATATTTTTCGACAAGTTGTTAAATATTAGGTCCTTACATATGAAATTCACGTTTTGCCGTACTGGCAAATTTGATCTCAAATATCTTCTCTTTGGTTAGAAATTCCAAATCCAAATTTATACAGCTATTTACTCATGTATTTGTGTTTTGAAAATTATAATTCATTTGTTTTTTCCTCAATTGTTTTTTTCTTTGCGTCACTCAGTTTACAAAATGAAAAACTTGAAATATCGCGTTATTTACGAGTACGAGTTCCACCGTAGCACCAGGCTGCAGAAACGGCTCGAAGGATTAATGATGTGTATGGCGACGGTGCCGCAAAAGAAAACACAGTGCGTTTTTGGTTCCAACGTTTTCGTTTTGGAAATTTCGACCTGCAGAACAAGCCCCGTGGACGGCCGGAGACCAAAGTTGATAATGAAGAATTGAAAGCTATTGTGGAAGCGGATCCATCGCAAACCACATCCGAGTTAGCTGCAGGCTGCGGTGTTAGTGATAAAATTGTTTTAATCCACTTGAAGCAAATTGGTAAGGTGAAAAAGCTTGAAAAGTGGGTACCTCACGAATTGAGTGAAGCAAATCAACAAACGCGCGTTGACTGCTGCATTGCATTACTCAACCGGCACAATAATGAAGGGATTTTAAATCGAATCATTACCTGTGATGAAAAGTGGATCCTGTACGATAATCGGAAGCGCTCATAGCAATGGCTGAACCCTGCCGAACCAGCCAAACCATGCCCCAAGCGAAAATTGACTCCAAAAAAGTTACTTGTGAGCGTTTGGTGGACTAGTGCTGGTGTCGTTCACTACAGCTTTCTTAAATCTGGCAGACGATTACGGCAGATGTCTATTGTCAGCAACTGCAAACCATGATGGAAAAGCTAGCTGCTAAACAACCGAGGCTGGTTAATCGCTCTAGGCCACTGCTGCTTCATGATAACGCTAGACCACACACTGCACAACAGACGGCTACCAAATAAGAGGAGCTTCAATTGGAATGTCTAAGACATCCACCGTACTCTCCGGACCTTGCCCCAATAGATTACCATTTTTTTCGAAATTTGGATAACTTCTTGCAAAGGAAAAAATTCAACTCCGATGGGGCAGTCCAAACCGCCTTCAAAGATTTTATCGATTCCCGTCCGAATGGTTTTTTAAGTAAAGGGATCGATGAACTACCTATGAGATGGCAAAAGTGCATAGATAGCAATGGTACATACTTTGATTAAATAAATATATTATAATAAAAAAAATCGGCTTTATGTTCCTCCCATACTAAACGTCAATTTCATATGTAAGGACCTAATATATCGTTTGAAAAAAAACAAAAATGAAACGTTCTGTTTCCTATATTGCAGTATCTATAAAACCATTAAAATGTCTATTATTTTAATTAAATTGTACATGCATACTAAGAAAATTTCACTGTCATTAATACAAAAATATTCAAAAAATTATACCTCATACTCAAGAATTCGAATTAATTAAATCGTATAGTCTGTTAAAAGATCATTTTTCTTTCAAATCAGACTTCGGTTGGACAGTCCAACATGCCACTCTCTGCATGCCTTAGATTCGTGGGAATTGAAACATTGAAAATTGAGTTGAAAATCGCAGGTACATCTTCCGACAATAGCATAAAATTGTACAAAGATTAACTAAACCTTTCCATCAGTCGAGGGGAATTGGTCGCAGTGTAAGTATATCCCTCTTTACATACAAGATATATTTTCATTAGAATATTTATTCTAGCATTATTAAAATTAAATCCTTTAATAAACAAATACGTCATTTCTTTTTATTTTATAAAAATGACTTTTGCATTATTGCAACATCATACTTCTTAAGAATATTTATAGGTGTTTTGATCTTTTACAAAATTGTTTCAAAATTATTTTAAATTTAATAAGATCGTAGTCATTTTTTAAGCAAATCAAACATATTGAAACCAGCCATGAAACCAAACCGTGCACCGAAAAATTTACTTAAGTTCGTATCTTTATTTTATTTTCTAACAAACAAACCTTCAATAGTGATTATTGACCATAACATAGGGTCCTTGAGTGACATTATAGTACAAAATATAAATATTTTATGAAAATTTTAAATGTGATATTATTACACAATACACTTTTTAAAATGAATCATAATAAATAAATATCTTAATGATAAAATAAATTGTAAATAATGTTCAGAACAAAATATAGAGCAAATCAATAAATATAATTTTAGAAATGAGTTCCAGATTAAAAAGTTCTTACATAAAACACTTTATATGATTAATTAAAAATAAAAAATGTCTTAATGATAAAATAAATGTTGGTGGTTTGAGGACTGAACTGAAATGCAAATGCGGATCGTCAGCCAAAAATCTATGGTTTATTTCTGGTAGGTCCTCTAATTTGACTAGCGAAGTATTCACTCTCTCTACGTGCTGTTGCTAGTTTGCAGTCGATCCAATAGATGTCACACAGTTTCTAGCGTGTCACCTGCCAGGAAGATCTTATTGGGAAGCCAGTTGACTATCCATGTGTAGGGCAATTAGAGGATCTGCCGGATTGTGGTCTCGAACCGCGAATCACCATTCTTGCTTGTTTTATCCTTTCCCATGAATCAAGGCATGTGGTGTTCCCCTATCCTGTCGGGTGGTTCTACATCACTACCCTAATCGTAAATATGTGTACACCCTTGTACCCAGACTGCACAGGCTAGGTAAAACCAATGCGCATATGTCCGATATTTTTAATTCCAGTTTAGCACGATATAAAGATTCTACTAAAAGCTCTACACCCTGCCGTCCTGAATTCATAATGCAATCATAAATAAATTATTATATCTATTTTTTTATTATATATATTCTTCACAACTCCTTTTTTAAATTATGTTCTATCTTATATACTTCACACCTCATTTTTCTAAATTACTGTTATAACTTTAAACAACTATCTATACTACGTCAATTCTGTAATATTTTGCTGTTCTACTTTTTTGATTTCTTGTATATATTATGTAAAAGATACATATGTGCCGTATATTTAAATAATTAAATAATTACAAAGTTGTTTTTTTTTTATTTTTTTTATATTTTACTGTGTTTTTATCTGTACCTTGCTAAGTACATATACATTTTACATTGGAATATTATATCCCACAGTTCAAAAAAACAACTTAAGACGCATTTATTTAGACAATCATATAATATATAACAAATGACCTAACATTGATGCTGATATTCTTGCAGATACCTTATCTTCGTTCAAAAACTCACACATACACAACATCCATTTTCCAAACGATGACATGAACCTATAGATCCATTTAATCAATCATTCATTAAATACTAATCGCACAACATTCAAACACAATATATATACAATACACATAAATGTACATGTAAAATATAATTAATTGCAAAAATACATGTTACTAGAGCGTGCCGAAGACACTTGTAATTGGGATAATGGGCATAGTCTTCACTATAATGTTTATTATCAGAGTATCAGTACCTATTATGCTGTAAGTATGTCTAATAAAGAAAAAAAATAAAAAAATACTATAGAATCTGACCACAAAAACACCAGCTAATGTTTTCCACTCCTAGAGTGCTCTCCGCGAAAACACCTAAATCTTTCAGGCACTTCCAACTATTGTAGTATTAAACATTAATTCCATTTCTTGCATGCCACCTAGTGAATAAGTTATAGTAAATAAGTTTTTTTAGCAGTAAGTTGTTTTGTAAAATTTTCTGTGTAAAGCGCTCTTGAGGTGAGTATTCGCGAAAATGGCGCTGTATAAATTATCCAAATATTATTATTATTATATGTTTTAATGTTTTTTTCTATAAGGGCATCACCTCCTACATTATGCTCAATTCACAATATAATGCGGGACTGAAAATGAGTCACATTATTGATGTATGCTCATTTTAAATTCCGCTGGTACTGGCATGGTTCAAACTTGGGATTAAAATACAAACACACCGCTCAACACGAGCATCTTGCTTAATTTAACGAGTGTACCTAAAGCCTTCACTAAAGTATTCACTAGGGGACAAATTATTCCTCAACATCACGCGCGGCATTGAGTCTACGTGACATTGCAACGTTGCGCACTGTTCCGTGACGTCGCGCACAACATAGCGGGGCATGTCTACGTGCCGCGGAAACGTTGCCATGCGCACGGTACTCGAGCGAGCTCACGGGGACATCGGGCTGCGCGTCAGTATCACGTGGTATGTTTACAAGTGAATGCGCATGCGTTGTATCTGTCAACTGACGTTAATGATTAATGTGGGGAAACTAAATTATTGTTAAATTTTCAAAGGAAGCAAATACTTGGTGGTGATACATTATAATTAAATAAATAATAATAACTTTGTTATACACCACTTATATTTATTAGGAATCCAACCGGGTTTCGCTACTACCGTAGCTTCTTCAGGGATCTTAACTGTCTAAACATACAAAAGTTATGCGCTTATATACTAGTGTGAAAGGTGGAAGGACGGAGTGCCAATAGTGGGGGTAGGGGGTGGGATTATACAGGGAATATTATTATTAAGAGGGAACATATTTAAGAGTGGACTATAAGACAAATTTATTTGATTATTAATTATTTTATGATTTAAATTAATGGCTTTTCTTATCTCTAATGCCTCTAAATTATCTAATCTATTTCCTATTCCGTTTTTATGGATAATCCTAACTCCTGTGCTATTATTGAACGTGTGGTCTTCTTCAATTAAATGATTTACAAACTCTGAGAACCCACTATTTTTTAAACACCGCAAGTGTTCTTTTACTCTAATTTTTACATTACGCGATGTCTTTCCTATATAAAACGCGGGGCAATCGTTACATTTTAATGAATATACACCAGAATGGCTAAATTTATCCTCCTTATCTTTACAATTGACTAAAAATTTACCTATATTGTTATTCGTATAAAACGCGGGTCTGATGTCTGGTGGGAGATTTTTGACGCTAGAAGTTGAAAAAGTAGAATTAATAAATAAAATACGACGCCATTGGAAATCTTGATGCTTAACTACTTCATTACTGTGGAACAAAAATTTATTACGGGCTAATTGTAGCATTTTTCTGTTTAAAATATTATCTACTAAGCTAGCTTCATAACCATTATTAACTGCTATCTGTTTGATTTTGGACAATATTATAATATACAGAAGAAAATAAACAACCATCAACTAATAATTACGAGGGCAGACAAAGGAAATACCGTCATCATAATGGATAAAAGTGCCTACAATGCTAAAGTGCTGGATTTTATCAGTAATAATAAAATGGACATTTTACCTAATGACCCTACCAATAAGTTCCTAGAATCCATTAAGGACACACTTAAATCATGTAAATCCCCAATATTCAAAGATGATACATACCAACAAGTTAAATTTCTCACAAAAAACCCTAAAGCCCCCAAATTATACGGCTTCTTAAAAATACACAAGAATGACTGTCCTATTAGACCCGTTGTAGCTTCTTGCAATTCACCTAATTTTAAAATATCGACATTTATAACTAATATTTTCAATAATGCTCAAATTTTTAAACCTATGTACACAATTAAGAACTCTCTTATGTTAATTGATGAACTTAAAAAAATTAATCTTCCTAATAATTGTAAACTAGTTTCCTTTGATGTTGTTAACCTTTTTACGAATGTACCTATAGATGAATGTAAAACCATTGTATCAGATTTACTTAAAAATTCCAATTTACCACATATGGTGTCCTCTGATTTGTCTCGCCTTTTTAATGTTTGTTTGAATCAAAACTATTTTCAGTACAACAATATTTGGTATAAACAATTAGAGGGTTTGGCTATGGGTGCCCCTACTTCCCCAATCATGGCGGATATTTTTATGAATAATATAGAAAATAAAATTTTTAGTTCTAAGTCTCCTTTATTGAAAAATGTTTTAATGTGGAAACGATATGTCGACGATGTGTTTTGTATTTGGTCAGGTACGGAGCGCCAACTAAATTCCTTTCACCAACTTATTAACGCCATCCATAAACAAATAAAATTCACGTTAGAAATAGGTAATCCTTCGTTAAACTTTTTAGATCTAACTCTGTCAGTCATAAATAACAAAATTGATTTTAATATTTATCGTAAGCCAACTTATACGGACATAACCATTCATAATAACTCTAACCATCCCCTATCACACAAACACTCCGCTTATCGTTCTATGGTCCATCGTCTTGTATCCGTCCCCTTAACACGCGATAACTTTCTTTTAGAATTGTCCAAAATCAAACAGATAGCAGTTAATAATGGTTATGAAGCTAGCTTAGTAGATAATATTTTAAACAGAAAAATGCTACAATTAGCCCGTAATAAATTTTTGTTCCACAGTAATGAAGTAGTTAAGCATCAAGATTTCCAATGGCGTCGTATTTTATTTATTAATTCTACTTTTTCAACTTCTAGCGTCAAAAATCTCCCACCAGACATCAGACCCGCGTTTTATACGAATAACAATATAGGTAAATTTTTAGTCAATTGTATAGATAAGGAGGATAAATTTAGCCATTCTGGTGTATATTCATTAAAATGTAACGATTGCCCCGCGTTTTATATAGGAAAGACATCGCGTAATGTAAAAATTAGAGTAAAAGAACACTTGCGGTGTTTAAAAAATAGTGGGTTCTCAGAGTTTGTAAATCATTTAATTGAAGAAGACCACACGTTCAATAATCGCACAGGAGTTAGGATTATCCATAAAAACGGAATAGGAAATAGATTAGATAATTTAGAGGCATTAGAGATAAGAAAAGCCATTAATTTAAATCATAAAATAATTAATAATCAAATAAATTTGTCTTATAGTCCACTCTTAAATATGTTCCTTCTTAATAATAAT